>CM066035.1:389993598-390440194 GCA_033557465.1 Ichthyophis bannanicus
GCACTGCCAGACAAAAAAAACCTCACCCCAGTGCTGCAGCCTAATGCACCTTTTAGGGCACACCATAAGGCACATCATAAATCACCAAGGCAGGTCACACTGTGCCCAGAGGGTGACAGGAAAGGCTGGCATCCTCCAAGGCAGCATATAAGGCGCCCCATAAGCTGGCCAAACCTAAGGTGCCGTGAAAGATGCCCAAGGGATGCGAGTGGGATACAGGAGATGGTGCTCAGAGGCACAAAGGTGCCCCAAGGTCACAAGCATGAAATGTATGGCTCAAACACAGATGTAACCATAACACTGCACAGAGCACCAAGGGAAGGCAATGAACAGGTGATGGAAGGAAGTAGATGACGGAGCTCATGGACCAGCCAAATCTCCGTGTAGGCCATATGGCAGCAGGTAAAATGGACAAACATATCAGGGTCAGCTGTACTGATGTACAGGGTGATGGTAATGTACAGTGCAACAATGACAGTGTGTGGCAGAGGATGGGGATATATGTCCACCAGAGGAGGTAGAGGTGGCAGGAGAAGTGCAATGACAGAAGGACAGAGGAGAGCAGTGCCATGCAGAGCACACACAGGAGTGGCAACCAGGGAGAGCTGCAATGCAGAAATGTGTACCAGTGTAGGATGTGGGGTAGCAGCATGCACAGCAGGGTAGGACGGCATACAGCTGGCAGACACACATAGATGGACAGAAGGATGGTTTACAACTGTGATAAGGGTACAATGTGCTAACAACTCAGATCTGCACAGATATGGCTGTCACAGGAATCAAAAGTAGCTGTGCAGCACAGGCAAAGAAATGAAACAGAACAGAGAGGAATCAAACCTATGACCATCAGCACAAGTGTCAATGCAAAACCCAGTAGGCCACACCACCAACATGAGCTCATCAGCAAAGGCTGCTTACAAGAATACTGCACAGCAGCACACAAGAAGCCTGTAGGCTGCCATGATAGGCAAACCTCCAACAGTAACCATGATGAAATGCACATGCAGATCTGGTGTGTACAGATCAGATCACAGTCTATAATTGGGACCACACCCAAATATACCTATATGCACACACACAATCAAATGTTATGCAGTGGAGACAGCATGCAAAAGAGGAAAGAACCTAAACCCAAAGGGCGGTAGGGGATGCTATGTGCAGCAGGGGAAAATATGGAACACAGCAAGACAGAATTGAACCTGAAAACAGGTGTGCCACAGACCAGCTGAACTGCAGCAATGCCAATCCCCCAAGTGGACTGCCATGTAAATCCCATAAAGTAAGAGACATATGTAACAGTCAATATGCCATGGATAGGCACTTTGGTGTACAGTGAAGAGATGGAAGTGTGTGTGCATAGGTGATGAAGCTGCAGGTTCCTAATGGTTATGTTAGCCCAACAGAAACATTAAAAAAAAACCAACATGTGGGGATCAAACCCACAACCTACAGTATTACAACACATGTCTGTAACCACTATCCCAAACAACCACTATAAACACGATGCCAAAATAGTACTTCAAAGGGAATGTGTGTATGGGAACCTGCAACACCCAGTGATGTGGCAAACGCCTGGCAGATAGACAGCTGGCACTGTACAAGGATGTGAGCACAGGTGGGCCATGGATATGACCAGTAAATCATTAAATACAAGTGTCAGTGTGATCAAGCAGCATCCGAGACATATGAATGTAAAACACATATCTTTATTTTGGTTATTCATCACAGATAGTGTAGATACCGCAATCATAATACCAAGGTGAGTGGATCCCAGGTGAAAGACCAAACAAACATTTAGCAGGGCAGCAACCCACATCCTACGTAAAGGTCACTGGCACGTCTACAAATGAGGGCAGGAGAGATAATGTGCATCAGGTGCATGGTGGGCAGTATGCATTTGGCCCCCACACACCACATGCTACTGCACGCCTCAAATGTGTTACTTACATATGAGTGCATGTAGACAGTAGGCGGTGCATGATGAGGGCCCAAAACACAGCAATCATGATCTGTACCTGAAAACATATCTATCTGGCAACACAGGAGACACACAAATGAAAAAAGCATATGTTGTTAAAATGTTGAAAGTTTAGAAACACATGTGGAAATTGATGTTACAGCTGCCACATAATGCCTCATGTAGGAATCAAAGCTGCAACAATGTAACCATAAGCTATGGTCAAAAGCACAATGAGGATATGCCAACAGGTAGCAGAGGCACATGACCACCTAAACCAATACAAAAAAACAACCTGCAGAAACATGCAGAGAACACACTATGCAGAAGGTTCCCTGCACTGGTTGGTGTGGATACAGTGTCTGTACACATATATCACGGCACATGGAATGCACAATTGAAGGAAGACAATGGGCACTCACACTGCGACACTGCGAATACCCACCTACCCACCTCAACATGGGAACCACACAAATCCAAATCCAGCCCCAAATAAGGTATCTAGGCGTGATCATTGACCAGGCCCTCACCTTTAAACAACAAATCAACAAAACCGCTGGGACAATATTCCACAAAGCTAAAACTGTGCAACGTCTCTGACCCCTTCTGGAACCCCACGACTTCAGGACAGTAATGCAAGCGGTAACACTACCTCATCTGGATTTCTGCAACATAATCTACCATGGACTACCCGCCTCACACACCAACCCCCTCCGAACTGCCTTAAATACCACAGCAAGGATTATTCAGAATGCGAAAAAACGGGATCACATCATCCCAATCCTAAGAGACCTCCACTTCCTGCCAATTCCAGCAAGAGTAAAGTACAAAGCGATCCTACTCATCCACAAGACTATCCACCAAACACGGAACACCTCACTCCACCACCTTCTGCCTCGCCCATCTCACAACAGATCAACCAGACAATCCTCCAATAACTCCATTGTCGTCCCCCACAAAAGAACCAAGTCCACACAACGGACCTGCAACAGAGCCTTCGAACTCTATGCCCCATCCCTCTGGAACTCTCTACCACACCACATCAGAAACAACGATGACATCACATCATTCAAGAAACAGCTGAAAACAATCCTATTCCGTGAACACCTTTGATCAGAATTTCCACCCTATCCACACGATCTAATACCTAGACTCAGCAGAAGTGTACATGTCTATGTCCACCCAAATCATTAATTGTTGTCCCTGGTGATGGCCCCACCCTGTAAAATACTACCCCCCCCTCATGTTATGTGTTACACCGCTTTGACCCGGTGAAAAGCGGTATATAAATGCAGTTAAATAAATAAATAAATAAATATAATGGGGCAATGTGAGTGTCGTTACCTCAGGGGATAAATAGGAGTGTGCAGCCATGCAATGCAAGGTTTGTAAATCCATGTTGAGCGTCACGTCTGTACAGTAAACAAACACAAGAACCAGTATATAGAGTTGGAAAGTAAGGACAAACATTTTACAGTAAACCACACAGAAGCCATATTGCTACATGCTGTGTTTCCCCAACATAGTTAGTCATATGCACATGCACCGTGTACGTCTCAACATGATACAGTGATGCCACACATGCACGAAAACACCCTTCGTGAGTGAAAACATCAATCTAAGCTGTTGATGTGCAATAAAGCATTGTCATGGCAAAAATTGTATCATGTCCAAGTGGAGAGTAGGTGGACATAGACAACAGGACCTCTCCATCGCACCCCCTATGCCACACACATGGCTGTATGCTTGTGTTGAACCAAACAGATGAGCGTATCCTGTGTTCCATGTCACACACATGGCCAAAACACAACAACACAATGTTTGAGGAATGTACAACATACACCGACAATGTCAGTCCCTGCTGCACACATGTGGACCAGTACACAGTGTCCAAAGTGCAAAGTGTGTCTGCAATCCAACAAGTCAGGTGAAGAGTGTCCTTGAAAGCTTGGCATGCATAGTCAAGTGTCACATCCCAATTTGCCACAGTACTGGAAAGGTCATGTGTGTCTCCTGCGATGAACACGACACCCAGCCAGAGCACGGCAGTAACAGTGTGTTTGACAGGTCTGTCATTGCCAAAGTACCACTCCAACAATGATATTGTCCATCCTAGGCATGTGTCCCACTCACAGAGGTCAAACATCCTATGGCACCATTTTCCCAGGGATAGTTCCATGGCGCTGTGTCCCCCAACAGTTGGATGATGGCGATGCCGGATGCACTCCAGTAGATATTTTATTTATTTATTTAACATTTTTTTCTATACCGCGCTATTATAATCAGTGCGGTGTACATCGAACAAAACATACTGCAATGCATACAGGCAACATTGAGTTTACAAAGAACAGGGAAATAATACATGGGATAACCTCTGCCCTGTGTCAGAAGAGGAGAACTAATGTATTGGTATGCTGCTTGCAACATCAGCACAAATTGCAGAGAGTCAAACATGAATATGCACATAACAAGACGACACACAGGCAAACATAACATGATCACAACACAGAACACACTGCATGTTGGTCAAATTTGGAATTGGAACTGCAGACACGGCTGTTACATGGATATGTTTATGTCCATGTCCATGTCCATGCCCATGTTACACAAGCATATCACAGCTCCACCCCATGTGCATCAGCGTTTGTGAACAGAGATGCAACATGATATATCTCTGAAACAAACCATAAATCAATAACATGTAAAGCCTGATGTCATTCCCCCCCAAAAAAGGTGCAACCTACTGTGTGCGTGCAGCAAGTGTATGTCTTGGATCCCCTGAGTCACTCAAAGGCCACAACACGTCACAGTGAAGGGGAGACGATGCCATCAAAATGTGTAGAATCACCATGTCAAGCCTCTGTTGATGCATGTCCACATTATGGCGATATCTGTGATAAAAAAATGCTGTTCAACAGTCGTATGTCACAACACAAGACATAGTTCTTCTCAGCACACCCAACACATGTCCACAATGTTGAAATGGTAAACACCAGTAAGGTAGAGATAGGACAGTCACCACCGCCCCCCAGGTGTACAGACCCCTCACACCACCAGTTAATGTAAAATGCCTGCACACTGTAAAATCACACAGCCAACCCAAAGAAACACACCCACACAGTATGCTAAGGTGAGCGTGTCAGCAGTAGCATACGGCTGTTATGTGCACAATTGGAGCTTGGTGGACCTAAAGGCCCTGTGAAATGCAATGATACACTGGTGTTGGCTGATGGTACAATGTCGGGGAAGGGTGTCTGTGTAGCCCACCACCAAAACGCCTAGGACCCCCACACACATGCAGCTCTGTTGGACATATCACAGAGACAGTGTTGCAGAAGACAAACTGGACACGAAAACATGGGGATATGTGTGCCAACAGCAAGATAGAGGTTATGGTGGTGCAGGGAAAAGAGGTGAACAACAACATATGTACAATATGACACATCACTGAGGACATATGTTTCCCCTGATTGTCGTCACAGACAGTGTAGCTGTAGGACCACCTACCCCAGACCACTGCATGTTGGATGACCTACAGTCACCTGACAATGCACCACAGCACCAGGAGCTGCAACAGGTATGTCCTGTGGATTGGGAAACACAAGGGAAACATACATATGTCATGTTCTAGCTGTGCAACACACACTGCACCTTCCTGTCCTCAGCTCGCAGACCCCCAAGATCCTTTACAGACTGACTGTTCACCGTCACACTGTACAGATCTCTGTCATGTGAGAGTTATCTCTGAAGTGTGTTTGCCAAACTACAATGGTCCATACCCTGTCGGTCCCCTCCCACACCTCTATGTTGCCGTACAAAATGGTGAACAGAAGTGTTTTATCACTACCTTGTCCCTGCATCACTCCAAGGCTGCAGTAATATCCTGTGTCCCCCATATCTCTCCCAATGCCCCTCAATGTGTGTTCTGGTGTCTCAATGTTGTTTGCTACCCCGCTGTCAATTCCTGTAACACACGGAACTATGCAGGGGCACCTCCCTTATCCTCTGTCCATTTACATTTCCTTGGTGTGTATATCTCATACCTTGACTTACATTAACAGCTGTGTGATGATGATTTGCAAATATATATCTCAACGGCTGAGTTTTGTCTGCTAAACCACACCCCGATGTGTGTATGTGACCGGACCATGATGGCTGCATGTCACCCTACTGTGTGAAATTGATAATGGCAAAGCATGGATAGCCTATATGTCCACCTAAACACCCTCCCCCCACCCCAATCAGAGTCTCTTTGTGTGTGTGGACATAAGTCTCCCTCTCTAGTGTCCGCAATGTAGTTGTTGTCTTGGACCGCACTCTCCTCCTCTACACACCTACCCAGCTTGTATGTGAGTGCTGTGTTATATGTCTAGATGTCATCAGCTAGATTTGCCCTCTTCCCCCTGAAAACACCACTAAAAACACAATTCCACCCCCATATTTAGCCCTCAGCTTGCCTACTGTAACCTACACCTTGCTGATCTGGCCTGAATAATCTCTGTCAGCATGTAAATATGCAACACTGCACTGCATGGCTATTCTACATCCCACAAAATGAGGACAATAATACTCCACCTGGCTGGACACCTCACAGGTTCCCTATCCTTACCCGCATCCATGTGAGGGCTACATAATGACCTTTACATTCAGGCACACTGTGGTGTTGCAGTAATTTCCATTAAGGATATCACATACCAGTAATCCAAATACTACTGACGATGTATATATTGCTACGTAACACATGTAGCGCCATACAAAAATGACTAACACACAGACCCTGCACATCAGAGCATGCCAACCTACAATCAGCTCAAAAAACTCAATGAAAAACACACACATCTAGACAACTGGCCCCATCCATGGCCTGCTCTCCCACTGTTAACGCCATACCACATGCCTTCTACCTTGCTGCACCCAAAGTATAAAAACTAACTGCGTGTGGCTGCACATTAGCCCCTATCACATGCAGCCAAAAACCAGGTATGTTAGCTCAACACCTTCCCCAAGCCTAAAACGCCACACACATATAATTCACCTCCACCTGCTGTTGTGCCCTGCCCACGTCTAATGTGTATCAAGCATGAGTAGATTTGAAGCTGGTATGTCTAGCCAGTCTCAGTTACATGTCAGTGCAGTGTTGCATCTTACTGATATCGTAATACAAATGCAAACTATTATTAGCAGTACACACATATTCAAACAAATGTAGGTGGGAACATATGCAGTACTTACATGAGAAGAGCTCCGCAATCAGCTGCCGCCTGACTGCTGTGCCCTCACGTGTGTCACCACGGGCACGTGCAGGGGGGCATGCAGGGTCATTCTCTAGATCCTCATTAATATCGACAGGGATATGGTGCCTGAGAGCAATGTTGTGCAGGATGCAACAGGCTATAATGATCTCTGCCACAGTCTGTGGTTTGTATTGTAAGGCCCCGCCTGTCCTATCCAGACACCTGAAGCGACTCTTTAATATGCCAAAGGTGCACTCTATGACGGAGCGGCTGGTGGCATGGGCCTCATTGTACCTCCTCTCTGCACATGTCTGCGGTTGACGCTCAGGGGTCAGCAACCAGGGGCGACACCCATATCCTGCATCACCTGCAAAACAGAAATGTGCGATGTTAAAGCAGGAGCTCATGTCCACCTAAACGGACACAGGTATATATGTGCAACACAAATGCATAACACAACCAGACATAAACATATGACTTCACATGATGGGACATCACAACTATGCATCAGGGTGTGAAGGTCAGACACACACGACAACGGGTAGATGTACGGATTGGACACAACATAATCTGTAACCATGACACAAATGCTAGCATCCATTCAACTATCAGCACAAAGCTCCATAGCAAGGTGGAGTTGGAGGGCACCACCCCCCCCACCTTATATCACATACAGACAGATGACATACCCACACAATGAGGGATACATCTCCAAGACAGACATTTGCACATACGGTTAGCCACATGAACAGCATGTGCACGTCAGAAATGATAAATACACACCCAGCAATAGACAGTCCTCATACTGTCCTGCCTCAAATTGTGTGAAAAGTGCCGAGTGATGCAGGATATAGGAGTCATGGGTGGACCCTGCAAACCTGGGGACCCCATTCAGAATATGCATATTTGCATCATATACAACCTGAACATTCAGGGAATGATAGTGTTTGTGGTTGCGGAACACTACCTCCCTGTCTCTAGGCGGGACCAGGGCAACATGTGTGCATTCAATAGCTCCCATCACATTTGGTATCTCGGCTAACGCATCAAAGGCCTGGTTCAGGGTCCCCCACTGTAGCCTAGTGTGGGGAATGGCTATGTAATTCCCCACCCGGTTGACCATGGCACGCAGTACCTGGTGGAGACAGCGTGAGAAGCTGGGGTGGCTCATGCCACCCACTGCGGCCACAGATGACTGGAAACAGCCAGAGGCAAAGAAATGTAGGGCACCAAAGAAATGTAGGGCACCAGTCAGGGGCTCGAGGTCAGGTCTTAGATCCTCGTAGAGCTCCCTAATAGCTCCCGTGCTCAGGCAGTAGAGGGAGATGACCTGGTCCTCACGCATGCCATGGAGCTGCCTGGCCTGCCCCCACAGCTGTAGGTCTGAGTTGCAGCGGGTCTACACCCATGCCCTGTGCCTCAGCCACATCGACACTATCTTCCCCATCAGGCAACCACAATCCCTGATCACTTCCCTCTGCAACCGCAGCAACCACGAAGGCCGCCATAGACTCAACCCGTCCAACCTCTCTACAACACTCAAACACAGACAGTCACCTCACTAACCAAGCCACACACCATTCACACCACACACACACACTCCAAACAACACTCACAAACACAGCCACTACACACAATACACCTTCCTTTGACTCTCCACAAGCTTCACTAACACAGCACGGCCTCTCTGTCTCCTACACAAAACCCTCATTGTGAACCAGGTGTGCAGGTGTATTTAAAGGGTATACTTACTTTGCGTGTGTTGTGCATGCACCATCGCATGAGTGTGGCAGTTGTGCGCATTGTGCATGCGCCGCAGGGATGCATAAGGTGTGTGCGCACGACACCATGTTATACATGAGCTGTGCATGAGCATTAGACATGCGCATGTGCTGTGTGAGGTAACGCGCATGCGCTACGCCCCACGCGCACAGTGCATATGTGACGTCTCCTGCACACATACCCTCAACATCTATGTGGTGCATGTGCAACATGCACAGCAGCCACACGTGCACACATGCGCAACGCACGCGCAACGCGTGTTATATAAAAAACCCTATAAATATACCTGCACATCTGGGTCACGTTGCGGGGTTTGTGTAGGAGAGAGAGAGAGAAGGCGTGTGGTGTTAGTGAGGTTGAGATAGTGTCAGGAAAAGGTGTGAGGCGTAGGAGGCTGTGTTTTTGAGTAGTGGTGGTGGAGAGTGAGAGGCAGGTGGGGAGGTGTTTGAGAGTGCAGAGGCAGGTGGAGAGGTGTGTGGCCAAGCAGAGGAGGGGGAGAGAGAAGGGGAGGCGAGAAGCAGGTGCGAGAGACAGGAGAGGTGAGTAGCAGACAGCAGGGAGAGGAGGGGAGGCGGGAAGCAGGTGTGAGGTGGAGCTCAGGGGGTTAGGAGCAGGAATGAGTGATAGGGAGGGAGAGGGAGATGAGCGTAGGGTGATGGAGCAGCAGCACATGGCAGGAGTGGAGGAGGGGCGGCCACCTGCTCAGCAGGACACAGAGCCGGCAAGGAGTGGTGGGCCTGGAGTGGTGGCAGAAGACACATCAGGTGGGTCACAGCCCACACAGGGGCCCCCAACTGCCAAGAGAAGGCGGATACCGGTGCCAGCTGCAGGACAGAGGAGGGCTGTGCGATTCAGCCCTCAAGAAAACCAGATCCTGCTGGCCAGTGTTCTGGAGAACTATGAGGTTTTCTATGGGCGGCTCAGCAGCACCACCACAGTGGCCACACCCACAGAAGTGTGGGAGGAGGTGCAGGTGGCCGTGGCAGAGGCAGGGGGTACACCCAGGGACCTTGACAGCCTCAGGAAGTGCTTTAATGATATAAAACGTGGTGTGTGAACACACATGGTTGCTGAAAGGCAACATGCCATGGGCACCGGTGGGGGTGGCCCCTTCACACCAACCCTCACACCCTGGAGCAGGAGCTTGCCGACTGGCTTGGACCCATATACCTGCGGGGACTTCCAGAGGCCCTGGACACCGCCCATCCCCAGGCAGCTATGTATGGAATGTACACCTTAATGCGCCCAACCCATCCCTGCAATGCCCTTTTTCTATGCAACAGCCATCTGCTTGCAACCTCTCAAAACTGTTTTTGAATCTCAACCATTTGCCTATGCTAGTGGCACATGGGTGTGCTGTACTCCATCACACCCCTCTTAATTCTCATGTTTCTGTCCTCCTCACATGCGTTCCTAACACCATCCCTTTGTCTATCTGCTCTACACATGTCTCCTCACTCCTGCTACAAACCTCCTCCCACACCTGTTATTGCTATGTCCGTTAAGATTTTAAGGCCCGCTGAACATGGAATGTCTGTTTGTCATACTACATTCACAGTGATGCGTGTGCTTGGCAGTGCCCTATAGTTGCTTAATAGTAGTAGTTTGAGGTGTTTTAGTATCTATACAGCACACGTACAGGGCACCCCCAAGCACACATTGATCATGGGGTGGATGTAGTACACAGGTGTACATAGGTGGACTGTGCAAACCTATCTGTGCTGTGTATTCTTTTCCACAACCCAGGTGACTACACTATCATGGAGGCACCTGAGGAGGAGGATGTGGCAGGGCCTCAGGGTGGGGAGGAGCCAGAGGCCACAGTCTCTGGGGACACGACAAGTGAAGGGGAAGAAACACCGGCAAACTATGAGGTGCCTGAGGCACAGGACACGGCGACAAATGAGAGTGCCACATTGGGGGATGCTGGCAGCACCACACAGTCTGGAGCGGGTGCTGGAACGGAGGCCACCCACCACCCCATGCAGGCACCAGGATCAGCAGACACCACACCCACAACCATGGCCACCATCCTCGCGGAGCTCAGGGCCCACAGTGCCTCAGCACGGCACGATGCCGAAGGTGGGTAACAGCATGCACACCAATCCCCATGTGTGTGTTGGCAACATCCACAAGGGGATTGGATGTTGCCAACATAGCAGATTGTTTATAATGTTGGGGGGGTGGGTGTTATGTGCCATGTGCGTTCCACCCTCCTGTCAGATGGCTTGTCAGGTGTCAGCATGTTTGAGTGGCTCAGACACACACACACTGTGCACGGCCATATACCCCAAGTAAGCAGACAACGGAAACCACTGATCCCAGGCCACCCAGACACCCTACCTGACAGGCACCCCTCCATGGGTATTGTTATGCAGCATAGTCTGTCAACATAATCTGCACTGTGCGCCAGCATTATAGAGAATAGGGCACCCCAGATATATGTATGTGGGTGCCACGACCCCTCACGTCATTTGACCTATCTCAGACAACCAGTGTGTAGATCAAGCATCCACAGATTAAACTGCGACACTGGCATGTGTGAGATCTGTGATTCCCATAACCCCTCATTAAGACCCCTTCCAGAAATGAGAATGGCTCATGGGACACACAGATCTAAACATGGTCATGCGTTGCTAGTTGTGAAATGCATGATTGTTCTGCAGACTGATCTGGTGGGATATACCTGACATGTGCATGTGTGACGGTTGGCTTTGAAAGAGGTATCTCACATATCACCTTGTGTCCCACCCACAGGCACTCGGCAGGCTCTGTTGCAAATTCACCACGATCTTTTGGCGAACACCCAGGAGATCCAACCGCTGCGGACCACAGCTGAGACAATAGCAGGGGTGCTCCTCCGGATCGCAGATGCCCAGGAAGCCATAGCAGCCCGGTTACAGCAGCCAGCAGTGGCACCGGAGGCTGCACCAGCAGCCTCGCAACAGAGGGGTGGGTTGGGCCATGGTCACCGTGGATGGCCACGGAGGATGTGAGCGGCACAAATAAAACATCCTGAATTATTACATCCTATGTGTTTGTTTCCAATGTGTGGCATTGTGTTCCCCTACATAGCCTGCACCTCATGTTGTCTCCCTGCCCACATGTGCCTTACCCATGTCCCTCAGTGGTGGGGTGTTTGGTTTGCCATTATTCTAAGCTGGAAAAAATATATAGTAAACTCCACCACCCGGACAAGAAAGAGTTAAATTTTACCAGGTGGTCTTTACTGGACCAATACGTGGCTCGTGCCCAAGTCGCGTAGGGGAGGCTGCCCAGTTATTTAGCGCTTGTTTAGGGCTGCCTCGTCTTACATGCATAAGGTAGGGTGGTTGGCGTGGGTCTTCCTTATTCATTCCAGTGCTTGGGACACTGTGATACCTGGGTACAAAGTATATCGTAACGATAGAGCTGATCAAATTGGTGGAGGGGTTGCGCTCTATGTTAGAGAGGGCATTGAGTCAGAAAGGATTAAAGTTTTGCAGGAAACAAAATTTGCTGTAGAATCTCTATGGATTGAAATTCCATGTAAAAAGGGGAAGGTGATGGCAGTGGGGGTGTACTATCGACCGCCTGGCCAGAATGAACAAATGGATGATGAAATGCTCAAAGACATCAAGGAAGCTAACAAAAGTTACAGCGCGGTAATAATAATGGGTGATTTCAATTACCCCGGTATCGACTGGGTCAGTGTCATGGCAGGACATGCTAGGGAGATAAAGTTCCTAGGTGACATAAATGACTGCTTCTTGGAGCAGCTGGCTCATGAACCGACCAGAGGGGAAGCCATATTAGACCTAGTCCCTAGCAGAACACCAGATCTAGTGCTAGAGATAAGGGTGTTGGGGCCACTTGGCAATAGTGATCATAGCATGATCGCCTTTGATTTAATTAGTGGAGGAGGGATAGTAAGGAAATCCACAGTACTACCTTTTAACTTTCGAAAGGGAGACTATGATAAAATGAGGAAAATAGTTAAGAAAAAACTAAAAGGAGCAGTTGCAAAGGTTAAAGACTTACATCAAGCTTGGGTGTTGTTGAAAAATACTATTTTGGAAGCCCAGACCAGCTGTATTCCACGCTTTAAGAAAAGTGGAAGGAAGTCCAAAAAACTGCCAGCATGGTTTAAAGGTGAGGTCAGAGAGGCTGTTGTTGCCAAAAAAGCATCTTTCAGAAAATGAAAAAAAGAGCCAAACGACGAAACCTGGAAACAGCACAAGCACTGGCAAGTCAAATGCAAGGCATTGATAAAGCAGGCAAAGGGAGAATTTGAGAAGAAGCTTGCTGCTGAAGCAAAAATGTGAAATAAAGATTTTTTTCAAGTACATTTGTAGTAAAAAACCTGTGAGAGAGTCAGTTGGTCCATTAGATGATAGAGGAGTTAAAGGGGCACTAAGAGGCAACAAGGCGATAGCGGAGAGACTGAATGAATTCTTTGCTTCGGTCTTTACTGAGGAAGATGTAGGGATATTACCCATGACTGAAGTGGTATTTAAAGGTGTGGAAGAATTAAAGGAAATATCGATACATCGGGAAGATGTATTACAACTATTAGATAAACTGAAGAGTAGCAAATCACCTGGGCCGGATGGTATACATCCAAGGGTGTTGAAAGAACTGAAATATGAGATTGCAGACCTGCTATTAGTAATCTGTGAACTATCATTAAAATCATCTCTAATACCTGAAGACTGGAGGATCGCCAATGTAACACCAATTTTTAAAAAGGGTTCCAGGGGTGATCCAGGAAACTACAGACCGGTGAGCCTCACATCAGTACCGGGAAAAATGGTAGAAACCATCCTAAAGAATAAAATTACTTAGCATGTAGATAGCCATGGCCTAATGGGAGTGCTAACGTACCAAATGGTCGTGCTTCGTGAATGATAATTGCTATAAGACTCGATGAAAACTCATTCAACAATTCACTTGTGTATTATTATACAGTATTTCTTTCTTTGTCGCAAACATAAGCCTCAGAAAATACCCATTAGCACTACAAAGTCTGGGAATGTTATACAGTTTCCTAGACGTGTGCTGGGTGTAATACATCAACGGCTTATGAATAGTGAAGAACCAAGTAACAGTCACTAATAGTCTCAATGGTAGCCGTAACCTAAAAGAATATTTGAGTCCCACCAAACTGCGACCGAAGAAACCCGCAGATCAGAGTGTTTTCATAACTGGTCATAAAAAATGTGGACAATGTGGGATATGTGCAATAACTATCGAGCTATCCAATTTTTTCCACAAAGGTACTACTTATATGCTTAAGCAAGCTACCACTTGTGAATCCACCCATTTGAGGCATTTTATTTTTATTTTCATTAGTGCTGCCAGCACACACACCCTCAGAGTGCCGTAACCTAAGGTGCCACATAAGGCACCCCATTATAAAGTGCACTGTCCACCAAGGCACCCTATAATGTCCCCTATGTCCCCTTATGAGGCACCTTAAGGTTACAGCACTGTGAGGGTGTTTTTTGCTGGCAGCACTAATTTACATTAAAAATAGACAATGCCTCAGACAGCACTATCAAACAACCCCACTGTGGGATTAAACTCCTGACCTCTGGCTCTACAGGCAGTGAAGTAACCAGTGGGCTACAGCTCTATAGCTACAAACAAACCTCTGGCTGGCTACAGAAGGACTGCACGTCACCACACAAACATTCTGCTGTGGTTACCAGGATAGGGTCAACCCACCTATACCCATGATGCACAGCACATGCAAATCAGCAGTCTACAGATGATCACAAGATGGGGTATGTACCCCACAGCACCTCATCCTGGTAGGGGGAACTGACTGAGTGCACCCCCACAGCACCTCAGCCTAGTATGGGGTGCTGACAGTGTGTGTTAGTGGCACAGAGTAGCTACAGACTGTCACATTGTGCGGGTACTGTGCTCACCCTGAGGGTAGGTGGGGCGGCCAGCACCAGGTCTGCACCACCTTTCATAGCAGGAATAGGCCATGTTGCAGGTGCCCATCAGTGCTAGTGTGCGTGATAGATAGTTCCTGCAGACACACCTAGGATACATTAGTGTCCATCTGTAGTTATCAATCAGGTCTAGCCGTTATGGGCTATGATGCAACCAGACTAGTGCATATTCTGTGTTGGTGACATGACATGGGAAGGGGAAGGATGTATGTATGTACCACCACCCAACCCACCCTCTGTGGCTCAGTGTAGAAGACAGGATTCCCCACCACCAGATCCACATTCTACCTCCCTGCAATGGTGGCAGTAGAGGGGGACCATCAACCCCACTCCTGTTGGGTAACAGACACCCTACAGGGCAGCCAATGCAGAGCTGTACACATCCATAAAGCAATGGCAGACAGACAGTAAGCCTGGAAATGCTCAACTGGTCCCCTCCACCATCTGACATTCTCCAGTAGCAAGCACAGTGAGTCACAAGCTGCTGCACTCTACAAGGTGCTCCAGCCATACACATAATAACTGCAGACAATCTGCTAGCTAGTCCATGTTCCTGAAGGAGATGTGTGCACCCAAAACTGTGATGTGAGCACACCCACCAAGCAGATAAGTCAGTGATTAGGCCCCAGAAAATAGAACCCATACATTTCACCAGAGAGAAATGCAATATAGTACTACGGGGTAACCTAGCCATGCCGTGGTCACTGCTCAGTCAGGGTGAGAGTGACCTCCCAGAAGGACATGCTGTGGCCACCCTGTCCATGCAGGTTGTGGCCGGGCACTACAATGTCCGAACCATTGCCCTATGCCCTGTGCAGATGCATCCTGGCCAGGCCACCCTGTCCGGGCTATACCTATGGTAATGGTACCTTGCTCCTCATTATGCACATTGGCAGGCTGATACTGGCAACAGTGCAAGCAGTGTGGGCTGAGGAAGGTGTTGGCAGCCACCACACACTGGGTACACACACACACACACACTACCACACCTATGCCAGCATTGTGCAACTATAGAGGCTTTTGGCAGCCCTGTCCACCGCACCAGTCCTGGCCACAGTGCAGGCATGGCTATGGTACGCAATACTGTTGGGGTCACTACCCAGGGTGGTAAACACTGTCAGACACCAGACCTGAAACACACTCCACAGATATCAGAGAGTTTGCTGTGATACAGCTCAATGAGCAGATTGTGCTTAACCTAGAGGTTGCTATCTGCCAGTAATCATAGCAACCTTTTGATATATGTGTACCGTATTCCCAGGTTTAGGGTGGCAGTGATATGGTATGCAAGTGCTAGTATTGGGAGATGGTGCTGCACACAGGGCCCAACATCCTGCCTCTCCATGAGGCTTTGGATAATGGCGCCTCTGGGTGTGGGTGTTTCTGCTCCTGTTGGCCGCTGCTCTAGGGCAGAGGTTTCCAACTCCAGTCCTGGTGGGCCAAACACTGTTTGGGTTTTCATGCTGTCCCTAATGAATATGCATGGATATATCTGCATACCATGGGGGCGGCGCATAGAAATGCAGCACAGGCATCTTTATTAGAGACAGCATGATGCCTGAATGGAGTTTGTCCCTCCAGGACTGCATTTGGGAAACTCTGCTCAAGGTATTGCACATGTTTGTGGTGTCTGTGCTCTGTAGGGTAAAATATAGGCGTTTCTGGCATGTATATGTTATCTGCAATAAATGTTCCCTCTTTATTACCACAGTTTAGTACTGGGTAAAAAAAGGGGACTGAGTTGGCAGGAGCCACAGCTGGGACTTGAACCCATGATCTTTTGCTCCTGAACACACTGGCTGTGCGTACTGCACCACAACGTTGCCACAGGGACAGTTCCTTCCCTAGGGATACCATGACTGTTTGTCAGACAGAGCCTGTCTGTTGCAGTGCACGACACTCACCTGAAAAGGGCTAGGCCATGGTCTGCTGTGGTCAGATGCTACTGCCCCCTCCACCACCAGTACCTCTCTGCCACCATGCTAATATTTATTTATTTATTTATTTATTTATTTAACAGTATTTCTAAACCGCCTTATCTTAATAATCAAGGTGGTATCACAGCAAGCAATCAGGTAAAGTGTGTGTGTTGTACATGCAGTGAGGATAAAACTTAGTTGTGTGAGGGATGTGTTGGGTGCTTGATTTGTTTGAGCTATATACAGGGTGGGCTATTTACAGTGGTGCTAGAATCATATTTTATATATATTCAGTTGTTTGGGAGGATTGGAGTGCTGTTATCCATTCTCTTAGGTTATGTGATGTGACCATAGTGCTCTATGAACAGCATGGTTTTCAGTTGTTTTCTGAAGTCTTTGAGGTCTGGAGTTGCCCTTAGATCGTCCGGTAGATTGTTCCATATTGTTGGAGCAGCCATGGAGAGAGCTCTGTCTGTTGTGTCCTTGCGTGTGTGCTTGTACTCATTTGGGGTGCTGACTCGGTTGCGTGTTTGACTTCTTCTGGGACGTGCGCTGGTTTCCGGTTGTATGAGCAGGTGGAGGCTGTTGGCTGATGTGTGTTCTTTTATCTTAAATAGGTTTATGATAGTCTTGTATCTGATGCGAGCAATGATTGGGAGCCAGTGTAAGTCCTTTAGTGTAGGTGTGATGTGCTCCTGCCTTGCGGCTCCGGATATGATTCGAGCTGCAGTGTTTTGTGCCAGCTGTAGTGGTTTGAGAGCTTGTTTTGGTAGTCCGAGGTATATCGGATTGCAGAAGTCCAGTATTGGGGTTATCAGTGCTTGACAGACTGTACGGAAGTGTTCTGGAGCGAGGAGTGGTTTCAGTCTCCTGATGATTCGCATCCTGTAATATGCTTTTTGGATTGTTTTGTCTATGTGTGGTTTGAGGTTGAGTTTACTGTCCAGAGTAACCCCAAGGTAATATGCCCTTATATTAGAGACAGCATGAAACCTGAATGATTTTTGGCCCTCCAGGACTGCATTTGGGAAACTCTGCTCGAGGTATTGCACATGTTTATGGTGTCTGTCCTCTGTAGGGTAAAATACAGGCATTTCTGGAATGTTTAAGTTATCTGCAATAAAGGTTCCGTCTTTCTTACCACGGTTTAGTACTGGGTAAACTATGGGGATTGGGTAGGCAGGAGCCACAGCTGGGATTTGAACCTGTGATCTTCTGCTCCTGAACATACTGGTTGTGCATACTGCACCACATGGATAGCTCATTCCCTTGAGATGCCATGACTGTTTGTCAGACAGAGCCTGTCTGTTGCAGTGTACAGCACCCAACTAAACAGGGCTAGGCCATGGTCTGCTGTGGCCAGATGCTACTGCCCCCTCCACCACCAGTACCCCTCTGCCACCATGCTAATATGCCCTTATATTAGAGACAGTATGAAACATGAATGATTTTTGGCCCTCCAGGACTGCATTTGGGAAACTCTGCTCTAGGTATTGCACATGTTTATGGTGTCTGTGCTCTGTAGGGTAAAATATAGGCATTTCTAGAATGTTTGTTATCTGCAATAAAGGTTCCGTCTTTCTTACCATGGTTTAGTACTGGGTAAAATATGGGGACTGGTTTGGTGGAAGGTACATCTGGGACTTGAACCTGTGACCTTCTGCTCTTGAACACACTGGCTGTGTGTACTGCACCACACTGTTGCCACAGGGACAGTTCATTCCCTGGGGATTCCATGACTGTTTGTCAGACAGGGCTTGTCTTAAGTGCATGGCACCCACCTAAACAGGGCTAGGCAATGGTCTGCTGTGAGCAGCTGCCACTGCCCCCTCCAAGACCAGTACCCCTCTCTCGCCATGCTGACATGCCTTCTGCTGGTGGTGCTGGTGGTGTGCAGTCTCAGGCCATCCAGTGTGACAGTAGGTGGCTGCCTATGGTGTGGATTCTGGGGTAGGGGTGCCTGCATAGACGTCCACGCTTCCCCCCAGCACTGCCTGCCAATGTTCTGTGCCTTTGGGGGTACCTGCTGGGTACTATTCCCTGTGACACTGTGGGAAACACACTCATGGCCATGTTGGGCCCTCATCAGTTGCTGTCTAGCGGCTCTACTGTTTAAGCATTCCTATGGGCCACCTAGGCATCACCCTAGTCCACACTGTGGCCCAGCTGCACCACAGCATGTGCCGCCTGCAGCCCTCTGTATCCCCTTTTCCAGCATCTGTCCAATTGCCCGTTCCGACATGCCCACCCTGCTGTTGTTGGACATGTGCACACCATATTTAGCCTGTCCAATAGAAAGGGAAAACCCTGATCAGTGCTATTTCACTGTGGGATCATTCACCTTGTATGGGGACAGAGCATAGACCCTTCCAAAATTAATATCTTTTTTTTGGAGCTTTCTCGGTAGTATTTTTTGATGTTTCCCATTAACATCACTATTGCCCAGCTTGGTAATGGTTTTTTTTACATTTTGTTGAGTCCATTTTTAATGTTTATTTGCCCTTTTGTTCCATGCACATGTTTCACACTTATCACTTTTTGAAGGTTTCCCTGGCTTTGCTGTACATTGCTGATGGAAATGGTTTCTCTTCCCTTTAAATCTGCTCTAACGCCAGGGTTTCACTGGCGTTAGAGCAGATTTAAAGGGAAGAGAATGCCAGGGTTTCACTGGCGTTAGTTTTCAGCCCCGGATTCTACAGCGTTAGTGTGCAGGTAGCCTCTCCCCTCCCACTCTCCACCCATTGACCCTCTCTCTCCGCCCCTGGGAAGCCTTCCTCCGCCCTCCAGGAGCTTTTCTCCGCCTTCAGCGCTCCTTTGCACCGCTGCGCGCGCTATCGCATGCTAAGGTACCTTATCGCCCGGTAAAGCGCCATCATTGCGCGATAAGGTACCTTATTGCCCGATAACGTAATAGCAGCGCTAATAACGTCCTTTAGTAAACATACCCCTTAGTTTAAAGCAATTATTCAATAAAGTATAAATGTATGAAACACTCAAGTAAAAAGCTAAAATGAGAAAACCCTCAAAAAACGTGATGCTATCAAAACCAATATACAGTACTTAAAAATCCAGAGTGGCCATGGGAGCAGCAAGAGACCCGGGATGTAATGCAACCAAATTATAATTGTTAGAGAGTGTCAAGGCATGATAAGAAGGTGATGATACAATGCACAAAACTAATGATCAATGGAACTCTGAAGGAATATATGCAGTAAAACACAAAACCCCATAATGAAAATAGCATGATAAAATATATTAAAAAATGGATAAGAAAATATCATATCCTCAATATGAAGGTAAAACCAAGGTAAAACCATACTACTTGGATTTAAAGTGCAATGGGTAAAACTAGAGAAAAAAAGTAAACTTTCAAAGAGCAAAACCAGCATCATAAGAATAGTGTCTTTAAGTAAGTGAAAGAGGCTACAATGTATACTAATTGTAAAATAAAACATGATTAAAATTAAAGGTGCAATCCGTAAAAAACATTAAGTAGTTATTGTATCTTCTAGCGTACTCAGCATATCGAGAGGGGTGAAGACAAAAAAGATTCATGTCCTGACTTCAACGCGGGTCCAAGGGACATACTGTATATGACAAGTGGATCAAACCTGCACAAAGGAATTTAAATAGACCTTGCACAATAAATAATGTGTAGATCTGTTAGAAACCTGTGGAATAATGGGGCACATCATAAGATTGTAAAATAATAAAAGGACATCATATAGATAAATATTAAAACAGGTTAAAAAGGACTCCTTCCGATGCTGTTATATGAGCACAAAAAAGGAAGTTGTAAATAGCATTCAATCGGGAGTGTATCTAAAAACTGTGTAACAGGTTGAAAAACTGAATGAAATTCAAAAATGATGGCTCTAAAAAATATATAAAATAGGAAAGGAAATGACACACACCCTTGCAAACACTTACAGGGCTCACAGTGAATTTGAGCAAAGCCAGAGTCTGTGCAAGAGGATTTAAATGAAAGGAAATACACAATAAATAGTAGGTAAGATCTATTGGAAAGCTTCTAGGCGCTCAAGGACATCATGAAGTCATCTAACAGATAAGAAAACATCATATAATAGAATAAAAGGAAGCTGAAAAAGAGCTTGCTTCAATGTTGCTATATGAGGACAAAATGCAGTTTATGACCAGCGTTTATTCAAAAATATATTAAAGAATTGTACTGTATACTGAACAACTAAATACAACATAGTAACATAGTAAATGATGGCAGATAAAGACCAGCATGGTCCATCTAGTCTGCCCAGCACGATGCAAGAGTAGGTGCACCTGCCGCTCTGCCACCCCTCCCCACGTCCCTGTTTAGGGGTGAACCCACCACTCCATGTAGGACACCCCTATTTGTTGAGAAATTAGATGGTTCAGTTTATTTTGATTTTATCCTGTTGCTGTAAAGGGATCCACTGTGTCTGTCCCATGCCATTTTGAATTCCGTCACCGTGCTTGCCCCCACCATTTCCATCGAGAGGGCATTCCAAGCATCCACCACCCTTTCTGTGAAAAAGTATTTCCTGACATTGCCTTTCAATTTACCACCTCACAGCTTCATGTTGTGCCCTCTAGTTGTACAGCTTCCCCATCTTTGGAAGAGGTTTGTTTGTTCATTATTTCCCTTTAAGTATTTAAAGGTCTGAATCATATCTCCCCTGTCCCTCCTCTCCTCCTTACAAGCTCAGAGAAAAAGAACAGCATACATCTCCATACTTACCTACAGGACTCATACTGAAATCAAACAAGCCCAGAGCCCGCGCAAAGGAATCTAAATAAGATGATGTAATCAGCAATGTCAACAAAAGCCAAATGTAATGAGCATCCAGGACATTACCATCTAAACTTAGATCGCATAAATAAGAATAGCTAAATTTCAAATATTGTCATTGTTTTGACTATACAACTTTCAAAATGGTCACAGTGTGTGACTGTTCCAGTGTGTGCTCTCAAGGAACGGTTCACCCTGATTTAAAACAATAACCGGTCTAGGCTACTATATAAAGTCTAATTACAAATAAAGAAAGCCAAGGAGCCAGGAAGCCAAGTACATTTAAATGTAATTGGAGACATCACCAACCTAAGAGGCCACCAAAGCCAATTAAATTGCTAAAAGATATACTAGGAAAAAATGTACTGAAGAGGGGGAGTATTCATAGGAAAACAGAGAAGTCCAGTAACCTTGTAAGGTGCCTTGCAAGTCTCCTTACAAGGTGCCTTGCCAGGTGCCATACAAGGTGCCCAGTAAGGTGCCTCATAAGGCGCCCTATAGGGCCTCCTAGGCTAAGAACCATATTAGGCACCCTTGGACAAGGCACCGCAGAAGGCACCCTGGGCTACGGAACCATAGGTTAAGGTGGCCTAACAAGGTTATGGTGTCCTAGGTTAGTGTGCCCTAGGGACTGCAAGGTGCCTCAGGATGACATGCATGACCTGTGCTGAACAGAGAAGAGAGAGAAGAGAAACAAAGGAGGAGCGTAACTCTTGCAGGTACACAGGGGAACAAACGGAGCAAGAGACGGAAGTAGGTTTGGACCAGACTTTACTTTGGTTGTATGTCTTAAGTTTGTTTAACATCTTACAATTTATAAACTTATATGCAAGTATTTAAATATTACCTTATTTATAGATAGTTTTATATTTATTATTATTATTATTATTATAAATTTTATTCCCCATTTTATCTATTTTTATGTATTCATTTATTTATTTATTATTTTCGGTATATTTGATGTTTTGTCCTTCGTATATTATTTGTTCCAACTAGTGATTATATAGTTTTTCCTCTTATAGCCATTATATAGTGCTACGACTCAATTGTCTTTAAGAGACAACCTCATCAACCATGGCGCTATCAACACATAGTGCTTTTTACCAAATTGTCTTTATGAGACATTTCAACCTTTACAATACTGGTATGTTACTATTCTATTATATTCATTTGTTTCTTTATGTATATATACATATATATATTTTTTTTTATATATTTTACATATTTATTTAATTGCCTTATTATTATTATCATTTTTATATTTATTTGTCTAATACATCATTTTACTTCTGCTATCTATATTTATTTTATTTTATTTATTTATTTATTTATGTGCTTTTCTATACCGCCCCTTCCAGAGATCAAGGGCGGTTTACAAGGAACTTAAAACAACAATACAGCAGAACAGTGCAATATTGCATTACATTAAACATTAGGTATTACATAAGAACTATGATACATAGAAACAGTGTGTAAGCTATTAATGAAAGGAACATAACTATGTTACAAGGAACCAAAAATGGCAAGTTATTTACATGGTTAGCAAGAGTTATTTGCAGTCATAAGTACAATATTGGGAGGATGCTGAATTGCGGGGATATTCAAATGAAGTCTGGATTTAGGTGGGGTAAACTTGTGTTTGGTTAGTTGTATGTTCTTGTATAGTAAATTTGATTTCAGGTTGTAGGTTGCTATAGTGTTGAGTAAAAAGGTAGGTTTTTAGTTCCTTCCTGAAAGAAGTGAGATCCTTAATCTCTCTTAGGTTTAGGGGCAGTTTATTCCATTGGCTGGGAGCATAAAATGAAAAGGCAGTGTTGGAGGTTATTTGTTTTGATTTTGTCACGGCAATGGGAATTAGTAGCATGTTGAGGTTAGTTTTTCTTCTAGTTCTGTTTTCTTGTGGGGTTTTGGAGTAGAGTTGCCAACTGTGATGGGGCTAGGTCATTAATGAGTTTAAAAGTTGTGACAAGTGTTTTATATTGAATCCTACTATAAATGGGTAGCCAGTGAAGAGCGTGTAGGATAGGAGAAATATGATCGAATATTTTAGCTTTAACAATGATTCGAGCAGTGACATTCTGAGCTCTTTGAAGGATGTGTAAATTCTTTTTGGATGTTCCTTGGAGGATGCCATTGCAGAAGTCTAAGTGTGGAATAATGAGAGCCTGGACAACTGTTCTGAAATCGTTGATGTCAATGAGGGGTCGGAGTTGCTGTATGGTTCTCAGTTTGAAAAATATAGTTTTGGCAGTCTGCTTTATGTGGTTAGTCATGCTTAGGGTTTTGTCTAGTGTCACTCCAAGGTATTTAATTTCAGATTTGACTGGTAGAGTAATGTTCAGAATGTTGATGGAAGTTGGGGGGTGAAGGTGGTATTTCTTGTTACGAAGAGTGCTTCAGTCTTTTTGTAATTAATATCCATATGGATAGAGTGGAGCCATTTTTCAGCTTCAGAGAGGCAGGAGGCGATATTGAGGAAATTAAGGTTAGTTATGTCTAAAGGAGCAAACAGCATGATGTCGTCAGCATAGATAAAATATCTTAGGTTGTGACGTTGGAAGATTGCACAAATAGGTTGTATATAGAGGTTAAAAAGTAATGCAGAGAGTGAGGATCCTTGTGGGATACCACGTTCTTGTGGGAATGGTAGTGAGGGGGAATGGTCTAAATGGACATATTGGAAGCGATTAGAAATGTAGGACTTAAACCAGTTCAAAGTGGTATCTTTCAAACCTAGTTGTGATAGCCTAGATAAGAGGGTATTATGGTCAACACTATCAAAAGCTGAGGAAATGTCGAGGAATATGAGTAAGAAGGTCTGCTTTGTGTTATCAATACCTCGGATAAGTGAATCAAGAAGGGATATGAGTAAGGTTTCTACTCCGTGATAAGAGCGGAAACCATACTGGTACTCATCCAAAGGGAAGTTGGTATCAATATGATCTTGGAGTTGTATCTGGGCTACCTTTTCAATGATTTTGGCTAAAAAAGGTATGCTGGCAATGGGGCGGTATGAGGATGGGTCTGAACTGTTAAGGGTTTTATTTTTTAGTAAAGGGCGAATTGCCGAGTATTTCAGATCATCTGGCATGTAACCTTGAAGTAGGGATTGATTTACCAGTTTCAAGATGTATGGAGCTAGTTCGGATTTTGTTGCTTTAACCCAAGATACCGGGCATGGGTCCAGTAGTGAAGTGGTAGTATTGAGGTTTGATATAATCTCAAGCAGTTGTTTGTTGGAGATTGTATGGAATGAGCTCCACTCAGTGATGGAATTTGGTGTGGGAGAGGTTAGGATAATGCTTGGACGGGCGCTTAGTTTGAGCTTATTGGCAAAATGGTTTGCAAGGAGTTGTGGATCTATTGGTGTTTTATTAGGGGTGTTATCGGGAACCTTAGTTAGAGATTTAATAATCTCAAAAAGTTCCCTAGGTCTGTTGATGGACTTAGATAATGTTTTGGTGTAGAATAGCCTTTTTGTGTTGTTAATGGCTTCCTTGTATGCTCCGTTATATATGTACAGAATTGTATTCATGCGTTTTATCAACTTGTATTGATCTGCTTTTTACAATATCTTAGTCCTCTGTCTCGGCCCTCGTTTATTTAATGTAATTAGATGTAGTTCAATTGATTTTAATTCAATTGCATTGATCTTATTATTATTTTATTATTTTGTTTTATTGATTTTTTACTCTCTGCTTTGTCCTCTGGTTGGTTTAAATGTAACATTTATTTAAGTATTTGTTTAGACATAATATATTAGTCATTTTATTGTCCTAATATATCTTTTACACATTTATTTATTTGTTTTTAATTTATACATCATATTATTTATTGGATTTGTATGTTGTATATCCATTGCTATAACATTGTTTGTTTTAACCCATGGTAGCTGTATGTCCCCCGAAGAAGGCGCAAGCCGAAACGCGTAGGGACCATCTTCAATAAAGCAGTCTGGTCCAAACCTACTTCCGTCTCTTGCTCCGTTTGTTCCCCTGTGCTGAACAGAGACAGATGTAGCCCTAACACTAGAAAGAACACTCAGGAAAGGCAATGAACAGGTGAGTGAAGGAGGGAGAAATGGGAGCCACTGGACCTGCCATATCTGCGGACATCCCATGTGCCTGCTAGTACTGATGATAAACATGGTGGGGCAGCTGTACCACAGCACAGGGTGTTGGCAATGTAAAGTACCGGAAAAACAGTTGGTGGCAGATGATGGGAATACGTGTCCCCCAGTGGAGGCGGAGGTGGTAGGATAGTTACAATGATGGGTGGACAGAGGAGTGGTGGTGCCATGCAGATCAGGCACAGACGAGGCAAGCATGAAGAGGCGCAATACAGGAAAGGGTAGAAGGGCATGACATGGGGTGGCAGCCTGCACTGGCAGGCAGGACTCTACACAGCTGACAGACGCAGATAGAAGGACCGAGGGAATGTTGGTAATTGTGGTGAGGGTATTATGGGCTGGAAGCACAGATCTGCAAATATATGACCTCTACAGGCATGCACACTATTTGAGTAGGACAGGCATGAGAGGAGGGAACAATGAGGAACTGAACCCATGAACACTGCCAAGAATGGCATTGTATTAACCAGTAGGCTATACCTCCATGGTGTATGTCACAGCAATGTCTGGGTATAGAAGGACTGCAGGTCACCGCACAAACTGTCTGCTCTTTGTGCCAGGATAGGGTAACCCCACCAGTACCCATGATGCAATGCACATGCTGAATAGCAGTCTACAGCTGATCACCAAATGGGGTCTGCACCTCTCCGGTACCTCAGCTTGGAAAGACGAACTGACAGTGCATGATACTGGCACAGAGAAGCTACAGACCATGCCATTATTAATTTTTGTGCGCTCTGTTATAAAGTATGTGCGCTCGCTTGGCGAGGTGTGTGCGCGCGCACACACGCACAGCTTAGAGGGAACAGTGCCTGCAACCCCTTAAACCCTCGCACATCAAACTGGATGTTGGGCGACTTCAACCTCCCTGCCCTCCAAGACACCCATGCTAAGGCCTTCCTTGATTCCCTTGAAGTACTAGGTTATACCCAGATCGTGGACACCCCTACCCACGTCAGGGGAAACTCTCTTGATTTGATTTTCGCTCCAAAGACAGCCTTCAACTCCACGCACAAGCTCGATCTTTCTGTAAGCCCGGTACCATGGTCTGACCATTGTCTGATTAGATTCCTGATGCCAGTACGCTCTGTCCCCACTAGTCCCTATTCTTCACACAAACCAGCCACTTCATCTTCTAAATGCTTCCTTCCATTCAACAAAGATGAGATCCTGGAGAGAGCACGGCCTCTTCATGACCCGCGCGAACACAGTCTAGACGATATGATCACCACATGGAACTCGAGTCTGGACGCCAGAATCGATCCACCCTCCACCAACAAAGTACCAGGCAAGAGGTCAAAGGTGCCCTGGTACTCTCCCGAGCTACGGAAATCACACCTCCAACTTAGACAGCTCGAAAGATGTTGGCGTCGCTCAAGATCAACTGAGAGTCATAAAGCTTACACTGCTCATTTAAACAGACACCGATCAGCAGTTTCAACAGAATGAAGCAATATTATGCAGAAATCTTGCAGCGCTCCTTAAATAAATCACACAAGCTCTTCAACCTCATTAAAACCCTAGCAAAAGAGCCCTCCCCTGGCCAATCAAACCACCCAGACCCACAGGAATATGCAGACTACCTGCGAACTAAAACAAGTCAGTCCGGCATATCAACAAATATCCACGCTCCAGATGGGGCAGTTGGGGCACCCGAATGGTCCCCCTCATCCTCACCTCCACAAGCCTTAATGAATGCCCAATATATCATCACTGCCTTCTCAGCCCCAACTGAAAAAGACATCCAGGACATCATCACGAACATAAACACCACCACAGCACCAAATGACCCATGTCCAGCTTTCTGGATAAAGGCCCTGCGGGCTGACCTTAGCCCATTCCTGTCAAAACTTATAGGTCTATCATTCCTGACTGGAACCTTCCCCCGAAGCCTGAAACAAACATCAATCAGACTGCTGCTAAAAAACAATTAATTAGACCCTGCTAAGATGGACTCTTATAGGCCAATCTCAAGCATCCCGCTCCTAGCTAAAATTATGTAAAAGATAGTTCAACGCCAACTGAACCATCCTATCGAGACCAACGCACCCCTTGACCCCAGTCAACATGGATTCCAGGAGTCACACGGTGTAGAAACTTTGCTACCACTTTATTCAATACGTTAACCATTGGGTTAGACAATATTAGACAAGGTTCTGCTCTCATCTTCTTGGACATTGCTGCAGCTTTCGACTCCGTCAGTCACAAACTACTCCTATCTCACCTCAGCGAGAAGGGAGTCCACGGTACAGCACTTGCCTGGTGTGCATCATACCTAAATGACAGATGGCAGCATGTCCGCTCTGGCTCCTCCACCTCCACACCCTTCCCGCAAGAGAAAGGCGTGCCACAAGGATCATCACTCTCTGCCCTATTGTTCGTCTACATGCAACCCATCTTCACCCTCATCCGATCCTTCAACATTAATTGCCTAATATACGCTGATGATGTTCTGATGTACACACCAATATCCACAGAGCATCCAGACCTCTCTCAGCTGTCTACATGCTTCGACGTGGTTACGGACTGGCTTCACATGCAGAAACTCAAAATAAATTTCAAAAAGATGGAGGTCCTCTTCATCAGCAGAGACCAGACGTTCAATCCGCCCTCATCACTGAAGGTACGCGATGCAGAGCTCCTCAGGAAGCCCACAATACGATACCTTGGTGTCACGCTCGACCAACATCTTAACATGAATGCCCAGATAGGCAACATGGTAAAGGCGATATACCACAAAATTCATATGCTACGCCTCATGAGACAGCTGCTAGGTCCAAAAGACTTCCGTACAGTCTATCAAGCACTAGTAATGCCGCACTTTGACTACGTTAATTCAATACTGCACGGCCTTCCAAAGAGCTCGTTGAACCCTTTGCAGCTGGCAATGAATTCTGCAGCCAGATTCCTGCAGGGAGCATCAAGGAAGGACCATATCACCCCAGTTTTGAAATATCTGCACTGGTTCCAGGGACACTGCAGGATTTCCTTCAAGATCTTAATGATGACATTCAAGGCCATCAACAAGTGCACATCCACTTCCCCACAGACCTCGTCCAGACCACCCCCCCCCCAACAGGTTGAGGAGATCAGCTGCCACCAACACTCTGCTGCTCCCGAGAGCAATCACCAAGTGCTCTAAGGCTACGAGAAACCGAGCTTTCACACTCTACGCACCTTCCTGCTGGAACGCACTGCCACTTGACATCCGGGCCATCAGCAACCTCTCCCAGTTTAGAAAGGCACTGAAGCACCATCTGTTTCTTCAGTGCTTTCCCGACTCAGACGACATCCCCAGCCACCCACACCCCTAGCCCAAGCCAGCAACCTCAGAGTACCCCTCTCACACACCTTTCAAAATGAATCCGTCCGGGGGCGGAGCCTGATGTCCAGCGGGTTAGACGCTTCGCGCTGAAGCTCCCGAGGGGCCTACTCAGAATCCTGACTTAATACCTACATAAACTTAATATTTTGCTCCGAACTTACCGGGGTGCCTCGGGGGGGATGGCGGCCCACAAACCAGCGCGCTTAGACTTCGGGTCTCCCTCTTCTTCACACGGAAAACGCTCCAAAACAGAGTTGTCTTCCCCACAAAAGATGGTTCCACTTCGGGAAAACCCCGAAATGCAACAGGAGATCTTGGAGGAAATACGCGGTGTGAAGGAACTGGTACAGTCCAACGGAGAAGCGCTCCGAGCCATGCGAGAAGATTTCGGTATGCTTCAGGACCGGCTTGAAGGTCTTTCACTACGGCAGGACAACATGGCGGGGGTCCTCGACTCGCACGCGGTGCGCTTGGTGAAACTGGACAAGGCTGAGCGTCAGATACAGAATCTTCAAAAAGAGTTAGAGGATAGCAATAATCGAGCCCGTCGCAACAATGTAAGGCTCATTGGAATACCGGAGGAGGCGGAAGCAGGAGATATAAGAGAATTCCTGGTCAAAACTCTTCCCTCCTTGCTGAAGATCACTTTTCACAGAGATCTGGAAATTGACCGAGCACATCGTGTTCCTACCAACATGGCGCTCAATCGGTCGACCCCCCGGCCTATCATCTTTCGCTTACTGAGATATCAGCAAGTTGAGCAAATTCTAAATGCTGCCCGGGCGAATCATCATCTGGAGTTTGAAAGTCATAAAGTCTCCTTCTTCCCTGACTTGGCAAAGCCCACAGTTGACCGTCGGAAGAGACTCCTTGCTTTTCGACCTAGACTTCAACAGCTACAGGCTCGCTTTGGCCTATTGTATCCAGCGAAGCTCAGAGTGACTCTCCATAACCAAACTAGAACCTTCGAAGATCCTGATCTGCTAGCAACATTTTTAGATTCCAAAGAAGCAGACCAGATGCGCTAATCCAACAACTTGGATCTGTAATCCGCCGGATCTGCCCGCCATTTTGAATGGCCCAACGCGGTGATCACTGCCTGGAACAGAGACTGCCTGGACTTTTCTTTCTTTCTATATATACCTTTCTTGGTCTCCTTTCCCTCCATGATGTGCACCTCGGTTGGATTCGGAGCACGCACAGCTATACAGGTTATATGTTTCAATTTAGGCCTTCTCTGGGGTTTCTCCCCGCAGACATATGGTCGCCAGTAATTTCTGGGGTTCTGCTTCTTCTCAAATGCACTTCGGTGCTTATTTTGTTATATGGGGCGCTTCATTGTTTTTCATTAGCTTATTTTCTATCATGTCATGTGTACAGCCATATACAGTTAGTATGAGGGACATTGTGCAATTATGTGCGTTATCATGTTTCTTTCTCAGAATTTTTAACCCTTCTGAATGGCCTTATGTAAGATCTTATCACTGAACGTAAAAGGCATCAATAGTCCAATCAAAAGAAAGAAAATCCTTAGCTATCTTAATCATGAACATGCTGATTTAGTGTTTCTTCAGGAAACGCATTTAAACTCCGTTGAAACACTGAAACTTAATGCTAAGCCTTACATGGTGGCTGCCTACTCTCCCGCCGTTTCCAAGCGGTGTGGGGTAGCCATCTTGGTTAAGAAGTCTTTGCAAGCTACTGTAATGGATACTAGTTCTGATAAGGAGGGCAGATGGGCTCGTGCACACCTTAAGGTTGGAGATAGTGAATTCACGTGTATTTGTATTTATGCTCCAAATGTGGATAACCCTGTTTACTATGCAAGTATTGCGCAGTTGGCACAGGCCTCTGCCAATACTCCATTAATACTTGGCGGCGATTTCAACCAAGTACTTGATCCTTTGATAGATAGACTGCCGCCTAGAACGAGTGGTCCACCCAAGAGTCTTGATACCCTTACAGCTCTGATGAAAGATCTAGCGTTAGTAGATATATGGAGGCTACTTCACCCCTCCGACTTAGAGTTCACCTTTTTCTCAGCCCCCCATCACTCACAATCTAGAATAGATTTTTTTCTTATCTCCAAAGCACTGATATCCCAAGTGGACATGGCTAGGATTCATCCTCTCCACATTTCAGATCATGCTGCCATATCTTTCTCATTACATGTCACTACGCAAGGTGAACATCCCCGTGCTTGGTTTTTTGATAGATCCCTACTAGACCAAAAAGATTTTCAGGTTGACATAAAGGCCGCTATCCAAGACTACTTTCATTTTAATTCACCCCATGACACTGCGAGTTGGGCTTGGTGGGAGGGTTTCAAGGCGTCCATCCGTGCAACTATAACTAGCTATCAAATTCGACAGGGGAAACAAAGAAAGCAACATTTACTGATTCTAGAACAACAGATACAAGCTGGAGAGCGTCTCCTCACGTCCCGTACTGACCCATGTATTTTACTTCGCTTACAACGCCTTCGTTTTCAATACAATCAGCTTTTATATACCGCTGCTGCTAAAAATATTGAATCACAACAAGGGACATACTATCGGGAAAATAACCGTGCCGGCAAATTGTTAGCCAATGCTCTGAAAGGTCAAAAAGAAGCCAAGCGCGTTACCGCTCTCCGCAATCCGTCGGGGGGGAGCCTGGTCACTAAAGATACAGAAATCTTAGAACTCTTTCGTGATTTTTACACTCGGCTTTATCAATCTGAATGTGACTTTGAGCCGGAAGCATTTGAACGATTACTATCAGGGGTACAACGGCCGACCCTATCTGACGAAGATAGAGAGGCCATGGACAAACCATTTACTTTATCAGAAATTCAATCTGCACTCAAGAGATGTGCCACAGGTCGAGCCGCAGGCCCGGACGGTCTCCCAGCTGAATTCTACAAAACTTTTAACGCTGACTTAGCTCCGTTTTTGAAACTTTATTTTTCTGCTCTGGCCGAGGAGGGATCTCCTTCTGGATCCTTCTCAATGGCAAATGTAGTAGTTTTTGAGAAAGAGGGGAGAGATCCGCAACTAACGGCTAATTATCGTCCAATTTCCCTGCTAAACGCAGACTATAAAATATTTGCCACTATTCTCTCCACCCGGCTCTCCGACAAGATGTCTACTCTAATACACCCAGATCAATGCGGTTTCATTCCCGGTAGATCAACTGCTGATAATGCTAGGACTCTATGTCATGTACTGACTGCCGCAGTTAATCTTGATCGACCATTGGTTGGCCTCTCACTTGATGCTGAGAAAGCCTTCGACCGCTTAGAATGGCCCTTTTTGTTTGCAACTCTCCGCTGGTACGGATTCGGAGAAGGCTTTCTCCGTTGTCTCCGAACCATGTATGCACAGCCTACAGCTAGCATCTGTGCTAATGCTTTAAAGTCTCAGCCATTTCCCCTGCAACTCGGTACACGTCAGGGATGCCCAATGTCTCCACTTCTTTTAGATCTAGCACTCGAACCCTTAGCTTTACTAATCCGGCAATCCAAGGATATTCATGGAGTCCCCTTCTCTCATAGGGAAATCAAAATTTCAGCATATGCTGATGACCTTATGCTCTTTGTCTCCCTAGACTCAGTGCCGGCTGTCCTTGAGCAAATTGGTAACTACTCACAACTCTCGGGCTATAAGATAAATTGGACCAAATCGGTAGCCTTTCCACTAAATTCTCTGATCCATCAGGCAGATATGCAATCCTTTCCCTTTTTATGGCAACCTCGCATGGTCAAATACCTTGGGGTGCACTACTGCTCTCCTTTGGAAGACACCATCACCTTTAATGCTAAAGACTTAACCTCTAAGGTCCGGGCGCTTACTCAACGCTGGACTCCCTTAACACTTACTTGGTGGGGCCGCCTAGAAACCATTAAAATGATGATTGTTCCCAAAGTGAACTACATTTTAGAAATGCTGCCATGTCTCCTACCTCGACGTACATATAAAGATTTAGAGGGTCTTCTGACTAGATACTTATGGCAAAACAAGACACCTAGGATAGCGAAACATAAGTTACAAGCAGATAAAGAAAATGGTGGTGTCAGATTCCCTGATTTCCTGAAATACCACCATTCTTTTCTTCTTAAACAAGGCGCTCGTTGGCTGGAAGACCTCACACCAAGTAGACCTGTGTGGCTAGATATAGAGGAGGACCTTTGCAAACCAATTCCTCTTACTTATCTCCCTGGTATGACTCTCCCATCAGACTCCCACTATCCACCAATGCTCTTAGACACTTTAGGTGCCTTTAATACCCTTGAGCAATCTCTGGACCCCCGACTTTGTCCGCTAGATAGACTCCCGCTTTGGCACAATGCTCGATTTCAAATACAAAATAAACCGATGGCGTGGAGCCCCTGGTACACTAGGGGCATTTGGATCCCTAATCAACTGTTCTATGATGGTCGCTGGAAAACTTTTAGCGAATTACAACTTGAATTTGGTCTCCCAGCGAAACACTACTTTCAGTTGGTGCAACTTCAGCATTGTCTTCGGAGTGCTAAGGTGCTCCCGCCATCGGAAACCCATACCCAAGGATTGTCGGAGATAATCCGGTCTATCGGGAGCTCATCGGGTGTGGCATCTAACTTTTACAAAACTTTATGTAATACTGTAAATAGGGGCCCTCCTACAGCACAGAAATCCTGGGAGCGGGAAATGCATGTAACTTTGACCCCGGAGCAATGGAGCCTAGTCTGGAGCAAGGTGACACGGGTCTCTCGATCCGCCTCACTCACTCAGACACTTTTCTTTCTAGCCCACCGTTGTTTCTATACTCCTGACAGGTTAGCCAAATGGAACGCCACCCAGAGCAATAGATGCTGGACATGCCATGCGGCCATTGGTTCACTAACTCATGTTATGTATGAATACCCCGCATTACAGTATTACTGGAGTCGGGTCTGGTGTCGTATTCAATCTATTTTGCACTTTCAGGAGCCCCTCTCTTGGAAGATAGTGGGACTCCGCTCAGCTGCGGGGATCCCCTCTCTTCCTAAATCGGCTTACTTCCTTTTAGACTTTATGCTGGGCATTGCTATTTCCTTAATTACGAAATACTGGAAAAATAGCTCCCACCTGAGCCCCAATGAATGGTGGAATCATGTCTGTCTCTACAGTAAATATGAGCAAATACCTCGTATGTTAGCCTCTTCCGCTCAGACCCCCCACCACTTGTCTAAATGGAAGATGCTCAACGACTATGTTCAAACTGCTAAATGCTCTCATTTGACTGTTTAAATCTGTGTTAATCTCTGTCACATGATCATTCTGTATCGTAGATACTATTTCTGTTTGTTTGATGTACAATAACTGTTGTTTGTAAGCGCTTATATGATGATACTTATCAGTTTAGAGAAGAAGCATAGGGGTGGGGGGTAATTGGGGTTGCTTTTTCCTTATTGTATGCTTGTATTTGTTTCCTTTGGTGTGTTGTTACTTTTTGCTTGTTGTAAAATGAAAATAAAAGTTTAAAAAAAAAAAAAATGAATCCGTCCACTACCATTTGAAATATAGCTAGAATGTACATAGTTCCGTTGTTTACATGTAAATAGTGCCAAGCGGCATATAGAACCTTTGCTACCAATTTGTACATAGTTTACCTGTTAGTCCTGTCTAAATACCCTGTTCTTTGTAAGTCCAGTGTAGTCCTTTCCTACACTGCACAAATGTGTTGCCTGTAAACCGCACTAATGACAAATAGCGCGGTATAGAAGAATCATTAAATAAATAAATAAAGCAAGAAGAAGGAGGCGATAGTGCCTCTGTATATGTCTCTATTGTGACATCATTTGGAATAGTATATGCAGTTTTGAAGATCACACCTTCAAAAGGATATAAATAGGATAGGGTCAGTGCAGAGGGTAACTAGAAAAGGTGTGTTTTTTTTTTTTTTTTACATAAGACATATAGGCACATTTCAAGATCTCAATATGTATACTCTGGAAGAAAGGCAGTAAAGGAGAGATGTGATGGAGACTTTTAAATACTGTTGTGGCATAAATACAGAGGAAAAGATCTTTCAATAGAAAGAAAGCTCTGGTGCTCGCTTCGGCAGCACATATACTAAAATTGGAATGATACAGAGAAGATTAGCATGGCCCCTGTGCAAGGATGACACGCAAATTTGTGAAGCGTTCTATTTTTTATTTTTTATTTTTTTTTATGTTTAGGGTGGGGATGTCTCCATGGTGGTACATTTGGAACAGGTTGCAAAATATGTTTTTTGAATCTACTGCTTATAGTATGTTTGAGGTCACGTATATGTTGAATTTGTGCAATGGGTTTACTTAAGGTGCTTTCTCTGAATGTAAATGGAATCAATCATCTGATTAAATGGAAAAAGATCCTATTATATTGCAAAAAAGAAGATGCAGATGTGGTCCTTCTCCAGGAGACTCATTTGTCAGCCAATGAGGCAAGGAAGTTGGGTACAGGACAATATGTGCTGGCTGGCTATGCTGCAGTGTATCAAAGGAAGCATGGAGTAATAATTTTAGTCCAGAAGTTGTTACAGCTGACGTTTGAATACGCCCGGGCTGATCCTGGTGGGAGATGGGTGAAGGTCCTAGCACAAATTGGGGAACAAAGGATTGGCATAATAAATATTTATGGCCCTAACTGTGACAAAGTTTCCTTTTATCAAAAGATTGCAGAGGATGTTCACGAGCTGGCTAACTATGAGATCATATTGGGGGGAGATTTTAATCTGGTCCTGGACCCTTTGATAGATAGGCAGCCCTACAGGTCCCATAGGTCGAGTCGAGCTTCTGCTGTGCTTTTATCTTTAGCCCATGAGATTGGCCTTTCCCTTGGAAAAAGGTTTCACCTTTTTCTCCCTACCTCATGGCTCACATTCACGGATTGACTTTTTCCTGATCTCAAAGTCTCTTGTAGCTTCAGTGGTGGAGGCGGAAATTGGCAGCACTACAATCTCCGACCATGCACCTGTATCTGTGACTTTGGATGTTGGATCAGGGTCTTCAAAGGTCTGGATGGTTTTTTTCAAAGAACTTTGCTAGAGGTTTTGGCCTTTCAAGATTGTATCAAGCAGGCGATAAAGGAGTATTTCACCATAAACCACCCGGAGGATACGGCGGGGTGGGCCTGGTGGGAGGCTTTTAAAGCCTTTATTAATGCCAGGATAACTAACTTTGCGATAAACCAGGCCAGACAGAAGAAAGCAAGACTGAGTGAGCTTGATTCCCAAATTTTAGCTGGGGATCGACTCCTTAGGACAAGATCTGATCCCTGCATCCTACTCCACCTACAGAGGCTCAGATATCAGTATAATAACATTTTAAGTACAGAGGCTGGGAAAATAATACATGCTCAAAAAGCAAGGTATTACGTGGGGCAAAATAGGGCAGGTGGCTTGCTGGCCAAAATGCTAAACCCACGCGCTGAGAAAACCAAAATTGAAGCAATCCGGAGTGATCAGTTGGGTCTCCAAACTAAGGCCGCTGACATTGTGGAAGCCTTCAGGCTATTTTACTCAGGACTGTACTCTTCTGATGGAGAGGAGAATGAAAAAGCATATCAGGAGTTTCTTGAGCACATACCTCACCCTGTGCTCCCAGTACAACAAGCAACGGAATTAGAGGCAATGCTTACAGAAAGTGAACTTTGTGCCGCTCTTACAGAGTCAAAAAGGGGGAAAGTGTCAGGACCGGATGGTTTACCCATCAAATTTTATCAGGTATTTCAGTAGGAAATAGTTCCCTATCTCATCAGATATTTTCGTCTTCTCTATGATCAAGCCCCAATGGTAGGCAATTTCAATGCGGCAACAATTGTGGTCTTAGAAAAGGCAGGGAGAGATCCACTTAAAGTAGAAAATTACCGACCGATATCGCTTTTGAACGCAGATTACAAGCTATTTACCACAATATTGGCGTGAAGATTAGCAAAAGTGACATCTGACCTCATTCACCCTGATCAATGTGGCTTCATGGCAGGGCGCTCGACGTCCGATAATGCTCGACTGCTTATGGATCTCCTAGCTATAATGGATCAGGCAGATGTCCCTGCAGTGGGGCTCTCCTTAGACGCGGAAAAGGCCTTTGATAGGCTGGAGTGCGGCTTCCTGTTTAGGGTTCTACGTTGGTTTGGCTTTGGGGAGGCTATTGTCAGACAGATTCAAGTGCTATATGCCAACCCACAAGCACATATATTGGCAAACGGACAATTGTCCGCTTATTTTTCGCTTTACCATGGGACCAGACAGGGTTGTCCACTATCTCCGACATTGTTCAATTTAGCTCTTGAATCCCTAGCATTGGCACTTAGGTACTCAGAGAAGATCCAGGGCATCATGGTAGGGGATTTACAGGTAAAATTGTCTGCTTATGCGGATGACCTCCTTCTATTTATTCATCCCAATTTAGTGGCAGAGGTGTTAGAGATAATAGGGAAATACTCAAAATTTCCGGGTATAAGATAAATTGGAATAAGTTGGTGGCATTCCCAATGAATAAGGTCACTTTTTCAGACTCTGTAAAGGATTACCCCTTTGTTTGGGAGGCAAAAGCCATCAAATACTTGGGGGTCAAGTATTGCTCGACACTGGAGGAGACTTTATCTCTAAATAGTAAATATATTGAGGAACTGATCAAATCCTTTACGCTAAAGTGGTCTCCACTATACCTGTCATGGTGGGGTAGGCTAGACTCAATAAAACTGGTCTTGACTCCCAAGGTGAACTATATCCTGGAGATGCTACCAGTTTCCTTATCCCCAAAGATGTATAAAGCTTGGGAACATCAGCTTTCCGTGTTTCTTTGGCAGGGGAACCCCCCCCCCCCCCCATGATAGCACTTAATAAGCTGAAAATGAATAAGAACAAAGGAGGGGTGCAATTTCCAGATTTTAGGTGGTATCATCAGGCATTTTTGCCTAAACAAGGGGCGCTCTGGTGCATGGAGGAGGTCAAAGGGTGGAGGCCGATGTGCGTAGAAGTGGAGTCGTGCCTAGTCACACCCATATCTTTCCCCTTACTGATTGGCATGAGGTTGCCCGACTCCTCTGAGGCTCATAGGTTGATAGTTACAACACAAGACACTTTTAATTATGGGGCAGGGCTTATGGGTGAAGACAATCCTCCTTCATCACTGATGCCCATTTGGTATAATCCTAGGTTCTAAATTGGCCATAGAGTAATATCATGGAGAAAATGGCAGACTAAAGGGGTCTGGACCATAGGGCATCTAACCCGTTCATGTCACAGGAAGACTTTTCCGGAATTACAAGCAGAGTTCGAATTACCTGATTGCTGCCTATTTCAATGGGTACAGTTAAAGAATTGTTTAATAAAAGAAAATATTAATGTTAAAAACCTTTCGAAAGAATGGGAAATACATAAGACAGCCGTCTCCTATGTAAGCAAGGCTGGGATGAACTCAAATTTCTATGCTTTATTAAGGGATGGGTGTTCACAGATAGCTGCAGGACTGAGGGGAAGATGGGAGGAGGACTTAGGCCTCCCCATTCCAGTGCACAAGTGGTCGCTGATATGGACCAAAGTAAACAGAGTCTCCAGGGCTGCAGCTTTAACTCAAACCCTATACTTTCTGATGCATAGGGCATTCATCACTCCCAGTCGGCTTTACAGATAGGACCCTAGAGTAGGTAAAAATTGCTGGTCATATTCGATACATTTGGGTACATTAAAACATATGGTGTTTGATTGCCTTTACGTTCAGAGATTTTGGATGCTGGTCTGGGATATGATCCAAATATTCCTAAACTTTAGGGCACCCTTATCCTGGCAGGCTGCGATTTTACGGTCTTCAGATTGCAACCTTCCAATAGAGAAAGGAAACTATTTTTTATTTAATTTTTTGGTTGCGATTGCTTTAAAGTTGATCATGGTCTGTTGGAAAGACTCTAGCAGATTGGTTGCTCTCCACTGGTGGAATTTGGTCTGTTTATATGCTGCCTATGAAAAGGCGCAGGATGTAATAGACACACTAAGATCCCCAAAAAGAAGGGTGGGATCCTGCCTGACCAATTCCCAGGATAGCACAGAAGGAGCGGGAACAATAGAAAATAAGTGGAAATGTCTAGATGTGTATGCGGCAAAAGCAAAGACGAGTGTATGATACTTTGATTTTGTACTAGGTCTCAACTTATGGGGCAGCTATGTAGGTTGCGTAGGAAACGACCACATGGAGTTGGGAGAAGGTGGGGGAGGGGGAGGAGGAGACATAAACTTATGTAATGATATGTGTGTGTTGTTGCTGTTGTAGTTAGATGTTGGTGGAAAATAAAATAAAATATTCAAAAAAAAAGAAAGAAAGCTCTGGAGTGAAAGGGGATAGGCTCTGGTGTATCTGTAGAAATATTTCACTTTGGAAAGAGTGGTGGATGCATGAAATAACCTTACAGTGGAGGTGATAGATATGAGGACTGTATCTGAATTCAAGAAAGCATGGGTGAAACAACAAAGATCTCTAATGGAAGAAAAGGGATTGTAGAGCTTAATTGTTGGTATGAATGGACAGGTTGGTCTTCATTTGTCATCATTTCTCTCTGTTTCTATGTTCTTTGTATATTTTCCCCTTTGATCAATTCAGGGGAAGATGGAGGTTGTCATCCATGCCCTGGTCTTAGTGGACTATTTTATGTTGTATAAGGAAGGATTTTCAACTTCTATCCTTGATCCAGTGAGCTTTGGTACAAATTACTGGAGTTTATCCTGAAGGCACAACCCTTTACAGGAAGAAGGGATGTCTCTATAAAAAGGAATGTCACTTCAAGGCTGTGTTCTTTGCTTTTCCCTGTTGACAAGGTGACATAACCTATTTGTATGGATTGTTCTAGTAAGCTAGCAGAATTCAAGGAAAGGAAATTAACAGGTAAGACTAAATTTCACTGTTAGCAAAGGCAGAGGATAAAGAATTCAAAGATCATATGAACAGACAGCCTGTGATTTGCTTGGGTGCAGTTGTCAATCCAAGTCAGTCTATCATGGTGCTAAAACATAAAAAGCAGCAATTGTATGAGTAACCAGTTGCTAAGAGCATAGTTTGTTTTAGGAAAATTCTCAGCTAAACCAAACAGCTGAAAATTTTACTAAATTTGCCCTGACAAATTTTACCAGCTCTATGCAGCTGGGTCACCCAGTGAAAATTAGCCAGTTAGCTCTGAAAATCAGTATTGATTAATTCATTTCAAACAATCAGCAATCCCTGCCTCCCCCTCCTGATTAAACTCTAGATTAAAAACAAATAAACATAAACAAAAGAAGTGTCTTTTTGCACCCTGGTCATCATTTATCTCTTTGCATGTAGCCCCTATTAAAAAATTATGAATATTCTGCACCCCAGCATTCTTCTCTCCTTGCTGGTACCTGATAAAAAATTTAAATGAGGGAAAACGGATCCCTCTCTCCTGCTCCTCTCTAATCCCATCTCAAAAACATTACTCCCTTCCTCAGTGATCACCATCACTTCTTCAGAGAATCCAAAAATCACCTAAACTGGAGGAAGTAGGAGGATTCACTCTTCCTTCTTACCAATAGGGTTCACTTTTCCTCAGTGATCTGCTAACAATGCTAGCACTAGTAACATTAGCAGGGATGAGTGAGTTTTCCTGTTACTTCTGGTCAAGGTGACTTTTAGGAACTGCCTCCCATCTTAGTGCCCTTTTACTAGAGAGGGTTAGGCAATTAACATATGTTTTGTGTGTGGTAACTGCCTGCACGAGCCTGCGGTAACTGTTACTTCAGGGAAATGCAGTTACTGCACACTGATTTGCATGCTGCCACGCTTGTGTTAGGCTGCAGCATGGGAGGAGTAGAGAATGGGAATGGTGAACACATTGTAGTTAGTGTGGAAAGACATATTGCACATTGTGAATGTTGTCATTAGCACAGATGCACTTAGCATTACCTCAATAAATGGAGGTAAGTGCACCCATAGTAATTATCAAGCATTATGGTACTCATCTGCATGTGACCAACTGTTGGGAACATGCTGGTCACAGCCCTGACAGCTACCATGGGGACTTTGCACTTAATGTAAGTTAATTTCTGCATTAAAATGCACATTAAGTGTGTAACTCTAGCACACTTTCGTAAAAGAGCTCCTTAGCATTTGTGCTTTCATGTTTGCAAGAGAACTGAAGATGTTGGGCATTTGTCACTTCTTTATTATCAGGTGTCCAGAGGGAATGAGGAAGATTAGTTCATGATGTGTAAATTTTGGGATCTTTTATCAGGTACCCATCTAGATGGAGAGATGATGGGGACACTGGGATTATTGGTTTAAGGACTGTATCTAGATTAGCTTGGCTAACTTAGCCAGTTAGAGCTGAATATCATAATGATCAGCTAAAAAGCAGACCCCATCCCCTGCAGTCCTCTTATCTAGGACAGGGAAGGAAGAAGGGAAGGAGGAGTGGCACCATATGTAAAAATAATAATATTAAAGCTATAGAATTACAGGACTTAAAAGGGAGCGAGAAGGCACTGTGGGTTAAACTAGAAAGAAGGAAATGGAAATAATTGCATTGGTGCAATATACAGATCTTCCTCAAAGGGAAAAGTGGACAGAGGTTTACAAGACATATTGCCATGAAAAAAGAAGTGCTACTGACAGGTGATTTCAATATGATGGATGTTGATTGGCACATCCCTGCTGCAGGTCATCTATGAGTAAGGAGATCCTAGATTCTCTACAGAGAGAACTAGTCCAGCAGCTGGTAACAGAACCCATACTGGACTTGGGGCCATACTGGACTTGGTGCTTACCAATGGGGAAAGTGTTTCTGATGTTATAGTGGGAGATCATCTTGCATCCATTGATCACCAGATGGTGTGATTTAGTATTAGCACTATGTCTGATAAAAATCATTCAAAAATGAGGGTCTTAGACTTCAGGAAAACTGACTTTGCCAAGATAGGGCAATACCTCAAAGGATGAGAACAGTTTGAGGATGTAGAAAAATAATGGGCAAAACTAAAAGGTGTTATTTTAAGGGAAACAAACTCTTTTTGTTAGAAAGGTAAATCAATTTAAAAGGAAAAGGAGGCTGCTATGGTTCTCAAAAGAAGTAGCTGAAAAGCTGACAAAAATGAGGGTGCCTTCATAAAATACAAGAGAGGTCGATTAGCATCTATATTTGGACAAACTTAGAGAAGCTAGGAAAGCAAAGATAAAAAAGAAGAAAAAATTGCTAATGCAATAAAATGGGGAGGGGATAAGACATTTTTCAGATATGTTAGTGAGTAAATTATTGGAAGCACTGCTAAAACAGAGGATAGTGATGCTTCTGGAGTCCAATGGATTTCAGGATTCAAGGCAGCATGTGTTTACAAGAGACAGGTCTTGTCTGACAAATCTGATTGATTTCTTTAACTGGGTGACAAGGGAATTGGACTGAGGGAGAGCTCTAGATGTGATGTACTTAGATTTCAGTAAAGCATTTGACACCGTTCCACACAGGTGACTTAAAACACATTGAGCAACCTAGGGATGGACACTAAAGTGACTGACTGGGTTAGAAATTGGTGGAATGGGAGGCAACAAAAAGTACAGGTAAATACAGTTCACTGAGAAGGATGCTACCAGTGGTGTGCCACAGGGATCTGTCCTTGATCCGATTCTTTATAACATCTTTGTTAGTGATATTTTTGAAGGGCTGTCAGGTAAGGTTTGCCTCTTTGTGGATGATATCTAAATCTGCAATAGAGTAGACACCCAGGAGGACGGTGTAGATAATATGAGAAGGGATCTAGTTAAGCTTGGTCAAGAATTTGGCAGCTGAGATTTAATGCTAAAAAATGCAGAGTCATGCATTTAGGCTGCAAAAATCAAAGGGAGTGGTGCAGTGTAGGGGGAGAAGTACTTCTGTCCACGAAAGAAGAGCTGAACCCGGGCATGATTGTTGCTGATAATCTTAAATTGGCTAAACAGGTAGAAAAGGTAATGTTGAAAGCCTGAAGCATGTTTGGGTGCATAGGGAGAGGAATGGCCAGCAGAAAAAAGAAGGTGATAGTGCTTCTGTATAAGTCTCTGCTGCGACCTCATTTAGAGTATTGTATGCAATTCTGGAGTCCACACCTTCAAAGAGATATAAACAGGATGGAGTCAGTGCAGAGGGTGGCTGCATCTGTCCCATATGCTTTAAAAGACCACTAACCATTTTAGTAAAGATGTATACATTATATACATATATATGTATACATTATAGGAAAGGAGGGATAGAGGAGATATGATAGGGACATCTAAATACCTCTGTGGCATAAATGCAGAAGAGGAGAGGCTCTTTCGATTGAAAGCAAGCAATGCTATGAGGGGACATAGGATGAGGGCGAAAGGGATAGACTCAGTAGAAATATGAGGAAATATTTTGTAATCTCCCAATGGAGGCAGTAGAGACAAGGACAATATGAGCCCGATTCCATCCCCAATGTCCAGGCCATCTGTGCACCCGGTCGGAACCGGACGCACAGAGGGAGTCGCAATTCTGATTCCACGGGACATGTCTAACCCCACGGGATCAGAATCACGAACAGGCCTGTACGTGCAGGCTGGGACCCCGATTCCACCCGGCCTGCACATATAGGCCTTGCCTGACTAACTCAGTCATGGCTTTTCAATGGAGCCATGGCGCCATGATGTCCAGTTGCCATGGCACTGCAGCTTCATTGAAAAGCCGTGATCCCTGGCCGCCGGCTCCCAAAGTGCTTTCCCCGCAGTGCGACCCCCGATCTGGCCTACTAGGGGAATGCCCCTTCCCAGCCCTGGGCCTGCCGTTCCTCCTGCATTGGGGAACTTGTTCAGCTCAGAGGTAGAATAAGTTCCCCATCCAAGCCATTGGCCCCGGACGTACAGGGCCGACATTGGAATCTGCTCTTGTAGGTCCAGGGCTGATGACCGCCCACCGCCCACCCTAACACCACCTCTGATCCACCTCTTCCCCATCCTGTCTAACTTCCCCATACAACGAGCATGGCAGTTAGATGGGGTCTGGAGGGTGAACAAAAGGCCTGTGAGAGAGTCAATTGGATCATTAGATGATAGAGGGGTAAAAGGGGCAGTAAGAGGAAACAAGGCTATAGCAGAGAGACTGAATGAATTCTTTGCTTCGGTCTTTACTGAGGAAGATGTAGGGATGTTACCCAAGACTGAAGTGGTATTTAAAGGTGATACTGCAGAGGAATTGAGAGAAATATCGCTACACCGGGAAGATATATTACAACTATTTGATAAACTGAATAGTAGCAAATCACCTGGACCGGATGGTATACATCCCAGAGTGTTGAAAGAACTGAAATATGAGATTGCAGACCTGCTATTGGTAATCTGTGAACTTTCATTAAAATCATCTGTAATACCTGAAGATTGGAGGGTCGCCAACGTAACACCAATTTTTAAAAAGGGTTCCAGGGGTGACCCAGGAAATTACAGACAGGTGAGCCTGACGACAGTACCAGGGAAAATGGTAGAAACCATCATAAAGAACAAATTTACACAGCATGTAGATAGTCATGGCCTAATGGGAGACAGCCAACATGGCTTTAGACAAGGAAGATCTTGTCTTACTAATCTGATATGTTTTTTTGAAGGTGTGCATAAACAGGTAGACAAAGGTGAGTCGGTTGATATAGTGTATCTGGACTTTCAGAAAGCTTTTGACAAAGTCCCCCATCAGAGACTTTTGGCGAAGCTAAAAAGTCATGGGATAGGAGGCAGTGTACTATTGTGGATCGGGAACTGGTTAAAAGATAGAAAGCAGAGGGTAGGGCTAAATGGCCAATATTCCCAATGGAAAAAGGTGAATAGTGGAGTACCCCAGGGATCTGTACTGGGTCCGCTGCTTTTTGACATATTCATAAATGACCTGGAAAAGGGAATAACTAGTGAGGTTATCAAATTTGCCGATGACACAAAACTGTTTAAAGTTGTTAAAACCCAAGAGGATTGTGGAAAACTGCAGGAGGATCTGAATGAATTGGAAGACTGGGCATCCAAATGGCAGATGAAATGTAATGTGGACAAGTGCAAAGTTATGCACCTAGGAAAGAACAACCCACACTATAGTTACACGATGCAAGGCTCCACATTAGAAACCAGCACACAGGAAAAAGATTTAGGAGTCATCGTGGATAACATGTTAAAACCCTCCGCCCAGTGTGCAGCGGCGGCCAAGAAAGCAAATAGAATGCTAGGTATCATAAGGAAAGGGATGGAGAATAAAACAAAGGATGTTATAATGCCTCTGTATCGCTCCATGGTATGACCGCACCTTGAATATTGTGTGCAATTCTGGTCACCGTATCTTAAAAAGGACATAGCATTATTAGAAAAAGTACAGAGAAGAGCCACCAAATTGGTGAAGGGGATGGAAGGCTACTCCTATGAAGAGAGGCTAAGAAGGTTAGGGCTCTTTAGCCTGGAGAAGAGATGGCTGAGGGGAGATATGATAGAGGTCTATAAATTAATGAATGGAGTGGAACGGATAAACGTGGATCAATTGTTTACGCTATCAGAGTATAGAAAGACTAGGGGACATGTAATGAAGCTACAGGGTAAACTATTTAAGACAAATAAGAGAAAATATTTTTTCACTCAACGTGTAATCAAACTCTGGAATCTGTTACCGGAGGATGTAGTAAGGGCTGTTAGTATAGCTGGGTTTAAAAAAGGTTTGGACAAGTTCCTGGAGAAAAGGTCCATGTTGTTGTTGTTAAGTGCCGTCGAGTCGGAGTCGACTCATGGCGACCCTCTGGATAGCTATCCTAAATTGTGTTCGGTCTTCAGTCAGGCGGCTCATTGTTGACAGACTGGTACCCATAGCTGCTGTTATTGTAGCGATCCATCTCATTGCTGGCCTTCCTCTTTTGCGTTGACCTTCTATCTTTCCAAGCATGATGTCTTTCTCTAATGATCTCTCTCTTCGCATGATGTGTCCGAAGTATGAAAGTCGAAGTCTTGTCATCTGAGCTTCTAAAGAAAGCTTAGGTTTGATCTCCTCTAGTACCGACTGGTTTGTTCTTCGGGCAGTCCATGGTATACACAGTATTCGCCGCCAGCACCATAATTCAAAGGCATCAATTTTCTTCCTGTCTGTCTTTTTCACTGTCCAGCTTTCACATCCATATGATGTTATGGAAAATACCATGGCTTGAACAAGTCGAATCTTTGTATGGAGAGAGACATCTCTGCTCTTGAGAATCTTATCTAGGTCTTTCATAGCCATTCTGCCAAGAGCAATGCGTCGTCTGATTTCTTGACTGCTTGTTGCTTCTTTATTGATAGTTGATCCAAGTAGGTTAAAGTTGTTCACGATTTCAATTTCTTCTCCTTCAACGATGAACCTGTTGATTATGCCAGTTGTCATGATCTTTGTCTTCTTTACATTAAGGTGCAGGCCCATTTTGAGACTATGTTCTTTGATTGTGAGAAGCAAATGTTTCAGATCATCTTCACTTTCTGCCAGTAATGTGGTATCATCAGCATAGCGAAGGTTGTTGATGAGTCTTCCACCAATCTTCACACCTCTGTTGTCTTCATACAATCCTGCTTCTCTGATGATTTGTTCTGCATATAAATTAAACAGGTAGGGGGAAAGTATGCAGCCTTGTCTTACCCCTTTGCTTATTTTAAACCATTCTGTTTCTCCTTGTTCCGTTCGAACTATTGCTTCTTGATCAATGTACAGATTGCGCAAGAGAACGATCAGGTGTTCTGGTATACACATGCTTCTTAATGTGGCCCAGAGTTTCTCATGGTTTACACAGTCAAAAGCCTTGCTATAGTCGATAAAGCACAAATAGATATCCTTTTGGTATTCTTTAGTCTTTTCAAGGATCCATCTCACATCCGCAATGATGTCTCTCGTTCCTCGCCCTTTCCTGAACCCTGCTTGCACTTCAGGTAGTTCTTGTTCTAGGTATGGCTGTAGTCTCTTTTGAATAATCTTCAGTAGAATCTTGCTGGCATGTGGGATCAGAGCGATTGTGCGATAATTTCCACAGTCAGTTGGATCACCTTTCTTTAGTATTGGTATAAACACAGATCTTTTCCAGTCAGTTGGCCATGATGTTGTCATCCATATTTCTTGGCAGAGCCTTGTAAGTACAGTAACAGCTGCATCAGATTGCTGCAATACTTCTATGGGAATGCTATCAATGCCTGGTGCTTTGTTCTTTGATAAGGCTTTCAATGCTGCTTCAACTTCTTCTTTCATCACCAATGGTTCCTGATCATAAGGTATAGGTTGAAACGGCTGTTGGTCCACTTGATCTTTATCATATAAAAACTCTGTATATTCCTTCCACCTTTTCTTGATCTTCTCAGCATCATTCAACATAGAACCTTGAGCATCTTGTAACATTCCAATTCGAGGCTGGAACTTTTTCTTTAACTCTCGCAGCTTTAGGAAAGCCGATCTTGTTCTTCCTCTAATAGTTTCTGCTTCTATTTCCTTGCAAGTGTCATTGTAGTACTTTTCCTTGTCCTGTCTTGCTGCACGTTGGAAATCTCTGTTGAGTTCTGCGATTGTCTTTCTTTCTCCTTTGGCTTTAGCTTCTCTGCGTTTCTGGGCAATTTTCAGAGTTTTTTCCGTCATCCATTTTGGCCGTTTTTGCTTTTTCACCTTTTGTAGAGACTTCTCGCTTTCTTCCAACACAACCTTCTTGATGTCATTCCATAACTCTTCCGGAGTTCTGTCATTTGTATCTAAAGCAGCAAATCGATTTTGCAGGCAGTCTTTAAATTCCAGTGGTATATTCTCAAGGTCATATTTTGCTGCATTCATGAGTGGTTTGCTCTTTTTCAACTTTAGCTTGAGTTTGCATACTAGTAGTTGATGATCTGTACCACAGTCAGCTCCAGGTTTTGTCTTTGTTGATGTTACAGAGCTTTTCCATCGTTGACTTCCACAGATGTAGTCAATTTGATTTTTATACAATCCATTGGGTGAAGTCCATGTGTACAGTCGCCGCTTGTGTTGCTGGAAGAAGGTGTTTGAGATGAATAGATCATTGGTCTTGCAGAATTCTATCAATCTTTCTCCAGCTTCATTTCTGTTGCCAAGTCCATATTTTCCAACTACTTTGCCTTCTTCTTTGTTGCCAACTTTTGCGTTCCAGTCACCCATGACTATCAGGATATCCTGTTTGCATGTTCTGTCAATTTCAGCTTGTACTTGTTCATAGAACTCTTCAATTTCATTCTCTTCTGCAGCTGTTGTTGGGGCATATACTTGAATTATAGTTGTGTTGATAGGCAATCCTCGTAGACGAATAGAGATTAAGCGTTCGCTGACTGCATTGTATTTCATTACAGTTCTTGCAAGTTTCTTCTTTATTATAAATGCAACACCATTTCTTCTTTGTCTTTCATTTCCAGCATAGTAGACCATGTGATCATCTGATGCAAAGTGCCCGATGCCAGTCCATTTCAGTTCGCTGCCACCCAACAGATCAAGTTGTACACGTTCCATTTCATCCTTGACCACCTCCAACTTCCCTTGGTTCATGCTTCGTACGTTCCATGTTCCAATGTGTAAGACATCTTTACAGCTTCTGACTCTCATTTCATGCGCAGCTACATCAGCAGTCAGACTTCCCGAGGGCTTTGATCCAACCACATCATAAATGCTGGCTTTACTCTGAAAAGTCTTCAGCTCTTCCCCAGTAGCTAGTTGAGTGCCTTCCGACCTGGGAGTCTCATCTTCCAGCACCATAGCACAATTTGTTTTGTTGTAACTATCCATTGGGTTTTCATGGCAAGATACAGAAGTAGATTGCCGGGCCTTCCTTCTGCGCAGTTTGAGTTTGGTGTTGTTGCCGTTGTCACAGAAATGTGATCCTCCGCCGTCAACACTATCCCATTCTGCTGCTGCCCAGATGGGTGGTTTGTCTTCGTCTGGCACCTCAGCTGAGACCTGTCCATCTTGGGAGACCCTGCCAGTAGTTAAACTACCGATAGTTTAGCCTTGGTTTGCAGCTTGTCATGCTGTGAGGGCTTGCGTGCATCAGTGATGCTGAGAGCTAAACTATCGGTAGTTTAAAGGTCCATAAACCACTATTAAAAAGGGACCCAGGATATCAATGCTTGACCCAGTACAAGCATTGTGGAACCTGTGTCTTTTGGGGATATTGCTAGGTACGTATGACCTAGATTGGCCACTGTTGGAAACAGGATACTGGGCTTGATGGACCTTGGTCTGACCCAGTATGGCATGTCTTATGTTCTTATGTTCTTAAATAGCAGGGATGGATGTCCCAATGGGACGTCCATCCTTGCTCTTTGTGCCACCGAATGAGCCTATATCTGAATTCAAGAAAACATGGGACAAATCCAGAAGATCTCTAAAATAAAAAAAGGGACTATTGTAGTTGATATGGAAGGGCAGACTAGATAGTCATATAGTATTTTTCTGCCATCATGTTTCTCTGTTTCTGTTTCTGCACAGAGATTTTGTGTATACAAAATTTACCTGAACATAGGGAGTGATTTTAAGCAGTGACTTTTATACAACTGATTTCAACCACATGGATAATTTCAATATTGACACCACGGTATATGATGAAGAACCTCTGCAGACACTGTAATTAAATTTTATTTATGGCTATTTAGAGCATGTTATGTTAACAAGCCTTCTTATTTAATGTATTTCCTTTACTGAGTTTATTATGACATGGAAATGTTGATGAGAGGGTAGCTTGATAAGCATTTGAAGCATTGCAAAATTAAATCATTAGGAATGACACTGCTGCTACCATTTAAAGAAAAAAAAACTATATTTGCTTAAAACTCAACTAATTAGACAACAAAATTGTTTTCACTTTCTTACAGTGCTAGTTTACCTGGTAATTTATTTTTTTTTCCAAATGATTACTTATTTATGAAAACACAGCTTTTTCAACGGGAAGCTAAATTAAATATTGGCTAAGTTTCAAGCTTGCATACTCCTAACAATCTCCCCATTTAAGTCTGTTTATTTCACCACTACGAATTATTTAATTACTTTACATACCACCAATAGACTTGAGACACACTTTGTAGAAAATCGTATTTCTGGTGAATGCGTATTCAGTTGTGATTTTGTCCTTGGGAAATATTTCTGGCTGCAATCTGTTTTGCTGGAGGAACAGTTGGTTTTCAACCTTACTACAATGTTAAATGTGTTCCTTCCAGACCTTGGCATTCAAATGTCAGAGGACAGCACAACAGTTGCAATAACTGTGAAGTTTATAACACCCGGTATTGTTATCCTTGCAGACTGCAAATATTAATATATTCTAAAATTATAACTCCTGACGAAGAGAAAATTATGCGGCTGTATCTTGAAACCATGGGTGTTTTATTATCATTGCTTTTCATTCTAGACAGGCTGAAATACGTTTTCCCCTAATGAATTCCATGGGCCAATTTTTCAACAGCTTTTAGCCTGTTGGGCATCCGCTGGCACTGCATTCCTTCATACAGATAGATATTCATCTCTTTGTTGGTACCTAGGGCAGTAAATATGTGAAAATAACTCTGAAAGTGGAGTTTATTTTAGACAAACAAGGTCACTACAGAGTTGATGATGTTTGAGTTGATATTGCCGTGGAGTTCATTGTTATTCTTTATTCTTATGGACTGTTTATTTTGCCTGACTTTAATTGGTATCACTGCAGAACAGAAAATACTCTCTTAGGAAATCTTTTCTTTGTTTTAATTATTTGTACATTTCATTTACTTCCAAGGAGCAGAGAAAGAGAAATTTCCCTTCATGGTGAGAAAATTATATTTAATCATTTCACTTTGTGGCATATGCAGCTGACATAGAACACAAAGTCATTCATTATTATTTTAAAACAAAGAGTTTAAACTCATCCAAAAGGCAGGGCTTTTTAAACTGCCTTTAACAAACAATAACATATGTTTGAATGTAAGATTAGCCTAATCATACTACATGTGAGTGTTTACTGAAATGATAAAGAAACATCAATGTTTTACATCAACCTCTGGAACTCCATTCCGGATGAATTAAGAGCCATAAACGACATCAAGGATTTCCACAAATCCCTCAATACCCTCTTATTTACAGAACTTTATGATCGAGTAACCTAAAGAACCCCTGCTCCACTGATATAGGAGAGAGATTGAAGAACCAACTAACCAATGTCTATATGTATGTCTTGTCACCCTTCCTTCCTGTTCTATGTAAACCCACAATTGTATCATTAACCACTTTGAAGGATAAAGTGGAATACAAATCTGGTTAAATAAATAAAATAAATTAATATCAAGGGGAAGATATTCAGCAGCAGCAGCTCGGGCTTCTAACGCGCATAACCATTACTGTTGAATACTGGATATTCAATGCTGGAGCCAGCTTTTGACATGCCTATCTTTACCCACAGGTAGCTAACCAGGCAGCGGCTCAATATCGCTGTTGCCTAGTTAGCAATGAGAGCCGCCTCTGCTTCATCCCAGAACACCCCTGGAATGCCCCGATTCTAACCGCATAGCTTCAGGGCGTGTAGCAGCAGCATCCACAGATATCCAGCAGCATTAACCATGTTAGTGCCGCTGAATTTCCTGCTAACTGGCATTTACATGGTTTGCAGGTCTGCAAACTGTGTAAATGTCTTTGAATATTTATTTATTTATTTTATTTATTTAACTGTATTTATATACCGCCTTATCATACAATCAAGGCGGTGTAAGAAACAAAACAGACAAAACTTAATATGCCCTCTATTGTTCTTACCAATGACACAAAAGTTTTTGTTTTTTTTAATGGGGGGGGGGGGGGGGTTCACACAATGCAAGGAAAGTTGAGTGCTCTATTGGCTTAAATATAAGTTGGCCTCCAGTTTAAGACGTTTCCCTTATACTATGACCCATATAGTAGAAATATTTCAGTTAAACTATGGCATCTTGTTCCCCGAGGTCCAAGCAAAACATAGCCCTCTCCTCAGAATAATAGAGTAACATAGGGGTCCTTTTATTAAAGTGTTCTATGCAATTAGTGTGGGTACAGGTAACACATGACTATTACATTTAGTGAAGGCCAATTACACTGGTCAACATTGAAATCGTTACTGACTTTAAAAGGCCCTAGTCTGTAGTATCTTGGTGAGCTGAACATGAATATAACATTAAAAAATTTTTATTGGCTCTCGTTTTGAAGATATTGCATGTAGTTCATTTTTGACGTTTCACCATGTAAATTTATCCAGTAGGACATCAACAACATCCCAAATAAGCCTTGAGTGATGTAATATTGCATCACATTGCATAATACCAGCATGCACACATCATCTAGAGTTGATTGCATCATTTTCTGATGCAATGCACTACTACTGTCAGACAGCTGCTGAAGCCACATAACGTCAGCAGTGTACTATACGCAGTCGGAAAGGTTGAGCATTTAAAATATTTAAGACTGGGTGCGAGACAGTTTAAGCTACTGTTACATGTAACTTTTATTAATCATATAATTTTACCCATTTAGGTACAATACAGAACAGTAATGCCGCGAAAGTGTGTTAATACTGTTGACAATTTCTGCTACATTTGTGGGGAAGTGACATTTGCCAACCAGAAGAAAAGTATCACTTCTCAATTGAAGAAGGCATATCATCTTTACTTCGGATGCAAGATTGGTGACCAAGACAAGCCTTGGGCCCCGCATATATGCTTCGCTACATGTACAAAACAGCTTTCACAGTGGTTGAATTGCAAAAGACCATCAATGCTGTTTGCAGTCACCATGGTTTGGAGAGAGCCAAGCAACCACATAAATGACTGTTACTTCTGCTTGGTTCCTCTTCTTTCCAGCGGAATAACGAAGCAAAAGAAGTCGAGCATAGTCTACCCAAATATTCCGTCTGCATTGAGACCAGTTCCACATAGTGAGGGACTTCCTATTCCAGAACCTCCATCAGAATATTCTCTTGATTCATCTGATAATGACAAGGGTGAGCCGACCTGTTCTTCGCCTGGTCTGTCAGCATGCAGTGACTCAGATTTTCACTGGGATGCTTATCAACTCCACACAGAATAACACAGGAAGAACTAAATGACCTGGTTCGTGATTTGGACTTATCCAAGAACAAGGCAGAATTGCTAGGATCAAGACTCCAACAATGGAATATTTTAGAAGAAGATGTCAACATTACTTCATATCGAAAGCGCCACCAGCAGTTGGAGCCTTTCTTCAGAAAGGAAAGTAATCTGGTATTCTGTTCCGATATTGAAAGCCTCATGAATGCCTTAAAAATCACTCATGACCCACAAGACTGGAGACTATTTACAGACTTTTCGAAACTGAGTCTGAAGGCTGTGCTTTTGAACAATGGAAACCGTCTTCCATCTATTACAGTAGCCGTTCACATGAAAGAGACATACGATAACTTAAACCATCTACTGTCTTCCATTAACTATAACAAGTACATCTGGCACCTCTGTGGCAAGGTAGTTGCCCTTTTAATGGGACTGCAGCAGGGATATATAAAATACATGTGAGTGGGATAGCCGAGCAAGTGATTGGCACTTCTTGCGGAAGGAATAGAATCGCAGACAAAATGTAACAGTTGGAGAGAAGAATATCCAGCACCCAGCTCTGGTTGAGGCTCACAAAATCCTGCTACAACCCCTTCACATCAAACTAGGTTTGATAAAAAACGTTGTGAAAGCCATGGACCGCACTTCGCCAGCTTTCCGATACCTGCATAAAAAATTCCTTTGACTCAGCGAAGCAAAGATTAAAGAGGTCTTCAAAGATGGCCTGTTCAACAACTTGCTGCAGGGTGATTCGAAACAAGCATGGAATGCTTTTCGCCTAGTGTCAACAAACTTTTTCGGGAATGTTAGGGCAGAAAACTACAAGGAACTAGTAGAAGACATGCTGATGCAGTATGCAGTATCAGAAACTTGGCTGCAATATGTCTCTAAAGATCGATTTCCTTGATTCCCATCTCAATTTCTTTCCTAACAACTGTGGTATGGTTAGTGATGAACAGGGCAAACGTTTTCACCAGGATATCTCAACGATGGAGCAAAGATACCAGGGATAATGGTCCACTACAATGCTGGCTGACTACTGCTGGACACTCCCCAGAGAAGCTCCCGAACAGCTGAACAAGAGACAGGTGAAAAATTCTAAGTAGTCTATGACTTGGTTTTTTACAGGTATTAACCGAAGGCCTATTATATTTACTATTGACATGCATTTCGTGATGTAAACAATAATTCTTGTAGATTACAAAAATATTAGAGCCAACTTTGCAATTTCACTGTCATATTCGTGTTCAGCATATAAAAATTGATAAGAAATTACTATTTTTATTTCAGTACATGACTTTTGTAAAAATTTGTTGACCAGTGTTACCAGGATAACTGTGAATCGCTAGACGGTGCGTGAAACTGTCAGTTTAGGGGCAGAGAGTAGGAGTGATGAGCATAGTGCGCTAACAGCATGTCTTACAATTAGCACGGGTACAATTTCCTCTACCTCAATAGGTGATGCTACCTGCTGCTGTGTTATACCTAACCTGTATTAGTGACCGGTGCCACACATTATCTGTGGGAAAATGTGATATACACCCCCAGTAGATAGCATGGTGGCTTTGCACTTCATATGCGATTTAGGGGTATGCTAATGACGCTTTACGGGGCAAAAATGCGCTTTAGTGCGCACTCATGCGCGCAGAGGCGCACACAAGCGCTGAAGGCGGGGAAAGGCTCCCGGAGGGCGGAGGAAGGCTCCCCAGGGGCAGAGAGAAGGGGTCAATGGGTGGAGAGTGGGAGGGGAGAGGCTCCCCGCACACTAACGAGGTGAAATTCGAGGCCAAAAATAACGCGAGTGAAAACCTCGCATTAGAGCCTATTTAAAGGGAAGAGAAACCATTTCTGTCAGCAATGTACAGCAAAACCAGGGAAACCAACAAAAAAGTGATAAGTGTGATACATGTGCACGGAACAAAAGTACAAATAAACATTGAAAAGGACCCCAACAAAATAAAAAAAAATCATAATCAAGCTGGGCAATAGTGATAGTAATGGGAAACATCAAAAAACACTCCCAAGAAATCCCAAAAAATAAATATGAATTTTGGAAGGGTCTACGCTCCGCCCCCATACAAGGTGAATGATCCCACAGTGAAATAGCACTGATCAGGGTTTCCCTCTCTATTGGACAGGTTACCTATGGCATGCACATGTTCCACAACAGCAGGGCGGGCATGTCAGAATGGGCAACTGGACAGATGCTGGGAAAGGGGATACAGAGGGCTGCAGGCGGCACATGCTGTGGTGCAGCTGGGGCACAGTGTGGACTAGGCAGATGCCTAGATGGCACTTAGGAATGCTGAAACTGAACAGCAGCCAGACAGCAACTGATGAGGGCCCAACATGGGCATGAGAGTGTTTATCACAGTGTCACAGGGGATAGTACCCAGCAGGTACCCTCAAGGGCACAGAACATTGGCAGGCGGTGTTGGGGGGAAGCGTGGATGCCTATGCAGGCACCCCTACCCCAGAACATGCACCATAGACAGCCGCCTACCTGCACACTGGATGGCTTGCGACTGCACACCACCAGCACCACCAGTAGAAGGGCATGTCAGCTTGGTGGCAGAGGGGTACTGGTGGTGGAGGTGGGCAGTGGCAGCTGCCCAGAGCCGACCATGGCCTAGCCCTGTGTAGGTGGGTACCATGCACTGCAACAGACAGGCTCTGTCTGACAAACAACCATGGTATTTCCAGGGACTGCACTGTCTCTGTGAGCACAGTGTGGTGCAGTGAACACAGCCAGTGTGTTCAGGAGCAGAAGGTCACAAGTTCAAGTCCCAGCTGGGGTTACTGCCAATCCAGTCCCCATATTTTACCCGCTACTAAACCGTGATAGTATGGACAAACCTTTATTGCAGAGAACATACGCATGGTTCAAACGCCTATATTTTACCCCACCGAGCACAGACACCAGAAACATGCGCATTACCTAGAGCAGAGTCCCCCAAATGCAGTCCTGGAGGGCCACAAATCATTCAGATTTTATGCTGTCTCCAATATAAGGCCATGTCCGCATGGTGGCGGAGGGGTACTGGTGGTGGAGGGGGCAGTGGCAGCTGCCCAGAGCAGACCATGGCCTAGCCCTGTATAGGTGGGTGCCATGCACTGCAACAGACAGGCCCTGCCGGACAAACAGTCATGGTATCACCAGGGAATGCACTGTCTCTGTGGCAACACGGTGGTGCAGTGCACACAACTAGTGTGTTTGGAGGCAGAAGGTCTCGGGTTCAAGTCCCAGCTATGATGCCTGCCAACCCAGTCCCCATATTTTACCCACAACTGAAAAGTGCTACTACAGACAGAACGTTTATTGCAGATGATGTAAACATGCCCAAAACACCTACATTTTACCCTACAGAGCAAAGACACCATAAACAGGCGCATTACCTAGAGCAGAGTCTCCCAAATGCAGTCTTGGAGGGCCAAACACCATTCAGGTTCCCTGCTGCCTCTAATAAAGATGGCTGTGCTGCATATCTATGCACCACTCCCATGGTATGCAGATGTATCTCATGCATATTCATGAGGGACAGCATGAAAACCCGAACCGTGTTTGGCACACCAGGACTGGAGTTGGGAACCTCTGCCGTAAAGCAGCAGCCAACAGGAGCAGACACACCCACACCCACACCCACAGGCTCCATTAGTCAATGCCTCCTGGAGAGGCAGGACATTGGGCCCTGCGTGCATCTCCCTATATTAGCATACCTTAGCAATCCCACCCTACACCTGGGAATACGGTACACAGCTATCAAAAGTTTGCTATGATTACTGGCAGATAGCAATTCCTACGTTAAGCACAGTTTGCTGATTGAGCTCCATCATAGCAACCTTTCTGATGTCTGTGGAGTGTGCTGCAGCTCTGGTCTCTGACAGTGTTTACCACCCTGCGAAGTGACCCCCAACAGTATTGCGTACCTATCCATGCCTGCACTGTGCCCAGGACTGGTGTGGTGGCCAGGGCTGCTAAACTCCTCTATAGTAGCACAATGCTGGCATAGGTGTGGGAGTGTGTGTCTGTCTATCCAGTGTGTGGTGGCTGCAAACACCCTCCACAGCCCACACTGCCAGCACTGTTGCCAGTATTGGCCTGCCAATGTGCATAATGAGGAGCAAGGTACCATGGGTATAGCCCGGACAGGGTGGCCTGGCCAGGATGCATCTGCACAGGGCATAGGGCACTGGCTGTGACATTGTAGTGCCCAGCCACCACCTGCACAGACAGGGTGGCCACAGCATGTCCTGCTTGGAGATCACTCTCACCCTAACTGTGCAGTGACCACAGCATGGCTAGGCACCCCCATAGTGCTGTATAGTATTTCTCTCATGTGATATTTATGGGTTTCCTTTTGGGGCCCAGTCACTGACTTATCTGCTTGTTGTGTGTGCTGACATCCCAGTTCTGGGTGCATGCATTTCCACCAGGAACATGCACTAGGGACTATCTAGCAGACTGTCTGCAGCTGGTATGTGTCTTGATGGAGCGCCTTGCAGGGTGCAGCGGCTGAAGGCTTGCTTCAGGAGAATATCAGATAGTGGTGGGGTGCAGCTTAGCATATCCAGGCCTAATGTCTGTCTGCTATTGCGTTATGGATGTGTACAGAGCTGCATTGACTGCCCTGTAGGGTGTCTGTTCCCCAGCAGGACTGGGGTTGATGGTCCCCTCTACTGCCACCATTGCAGGGAGGTAGAATGTGGATCTGTTGGTGGGAGACCCTGTTTACCACCCTCAGCCCTGGAGGAGGAGGGTGGTGGTACATAATCCTCCTAGGAGTCCATAGGGGGCTACACCTGACTGAGACATACAGATATATCCAAGGTGTGTCTGCAGAAACTACCTATCTCACACATTAGCACTGCTGGGGGCCTGCAGCATGGCCTAGCTCTGCTGTTGACCTGGTGCTGGGCGCCCCACTTCACCCTCAGGGTGAGTGCAGTACCTGCACAATGTGACGGTGTGTAGCTACTCTGTGCCAGTACCACACACGGTCAGTTCCCCCATCTTGTGATCATCTGTAGACTGCTGATTTGCATGTGCAGTGCATCATGGGTATGGGTGGGTTAACCCTATCCTGGTGACCACAGCAGACTGTTTGTGTGGTGACTTGCAGTCCTTCTGCAGCCAGCCAGGGGTTTGCTAGCAGCTGTAGAGCTGTAGCCCACTGGTTACTTCCAGTGGAGCCAGAGGTCATGGGTTCAAACCCACAGTGGGGTTATTCGATAGGGCTGTCCAAAGCATTATCTATTTTTAATGTACATTAGTGCTGCCAGCAAAAACACCCTCAGCATACTGTACCCATAAGGTGCCTCAGAGGGCGCTTTATAGGGCGTCCTATAGGGCACCTTATGGTTACCGGCCATATAAGGTGCACTATACAGTATCCTATGGAGCGACTGATAGGGTGCCCTATAGGGGACATTATAAGGTGCCGTGGCAGACAGTGCACTTTATAATGTGCCCTATGGAGTGCCTTATAGGGTATCTTAGGTTACGGCACATGAGGATGTGTTTGATGGCAGCAATTAATAAAATACAAATAAAGTGCCGCAGGAAACAATGCTTACATGTCAAAGCTGATGCCTCAGCCAGCCTTATGTATTAGGCACACTGGGGATCAAACTCATGACCCCTGTATCATCAGTCAGTGCCTTAACCATTGTGCTACACTGCTATTCCTCCTTGCATGTCAGCGCACCTACTTAAGATTTCCATGCATTTAAATGCACAGTGCTGCCATCAAAAACAGAGCTATGACCTTGCTGTGCCTCATAGGGCACCCTATATGGCGCCCTATAGGCCACCCTTTAAGCAACATTGTAGGGTGCCATGGCAGACAGTGCACTTTAAAATGTGCCCTCTGGGGTGCCTTATGCAGCACCTTATGTTACAGTGCTTTGAGAGAGTGAGTTTGCTAGCAGCAGTAATTAAAATAAAATTAAAAAGCCTCATAATGCAATATTACACATAAATGGTAGTGCCTCAGCCAGCCTCATTCATTAGGCACAGTGGGGGATTGAACCCATGACCCCCTGCACCATTTGTCAGTGTCTTCACCATTGTACTGCAGCCCTGTTCCTCTGTTTTCACATCAGCGTGCCTGGTTATGCTTCCAGCGCGCGTTACTCATGCGCTAATGTGCGCGGCGCACAAGAGCGCGCGGTGCACAAGAGCGCACTCGCTAATCCCGTTTTGCTATTTTTGACCAGACCGCCTACTCCTTATATGGCATCCTGCAGACTAACGCGGCGCGCACGTTAAGAAACTTTAGTAAACATACCCCTTAGTTTGAATGCTATAGGTGCGTTAAGAGCAAAACCATAGCACACTTTAGTAAAAGGGTCCAATAGTATGTGATGGCAGATAAAGACTGAAATGGCCCTTCTAGTTTATCCGAGGAGGTTATGGTTGTAGGAATGTGCACTTATTAGTGCACATTGGCTCCATTTGGTTGCCTAAAACATTTTAGTGGGCACTAATCAATTATAGGAGTATATACCTAGAATTAATGTGTACAATTGATCTGCATGTGTAAAATGTTCTAGTGTGTATAAAATGTCCACATTTAAAAATGGAACCATGAATGAACTGTAAAGGCACCCCAAAATCAGGAACAATTTAGAAAAAAATAAAATGAACCATTTTTTTTTGGCCATGCACATTCATGGGATCGCAACTGCCAATCCATGCAAGTTAATCCCCAATTCCTCTGTTTAGAATTATAATTGCTTGTTCTGTTAAGGCTATCCCCATTCTTCTTTGAAATATGAAAGTTATTTCATTGTGTTTTTATGAATTGTGCCCATGCTTGGTTTCCATCCTCTTGCTATTGCTGTAAGTACAGGTAGCAGTATTAAGTAGTATGCTGTTTACAACCTAGCTACACAATGGCCTATGATGTTGCTTTATATTAAAACCTCATGAAAAACTGAATCTCTTATTCCTTTTAAATTTTCCCTTGAGCTTTCTTTGATAGTCAGCTTTTGTCTGTTTTATTTATTTATTAAAGCAGTTTTATATACCGCCTCTTGACACGTCAAGGCAGTTTACATTGAACAGAAGAGTGCGTAAATAAAACCAACAACTATGAATGCAGCAAACAGTAGAGAGCATGTAGTATATTAGGTCATGATTGTAACATCAACCTTCAAGGCAACATGAACAAAGGTAACTATATACAGTAAAATGCACAATTATATAAATATCAGATGAGAAACAGACCACCATGCTTTAAACTATAGGATAAACTCTCACTTTAATGTAAAATGTATACTGTACTTGCAATTGTACAGTAGCTTATTCTTATTACTTCTTCTCATCATAAATTATCTTGATAACTATACCTGAATTGTTACTCAGTATGATCTTGAATCAGAAAGACACATAATAAAAACTGAAATCCAAAACCAAATCTGAGAAGCAGAAATTGACCACTAAGAGGTATGTTTACTAAACCGTCCTAATGTTACCGGCGCTAGTTGCAGCGATAATGTGAAGAATGCCATATAAGGAGTGGGTGTTCCAGTCCTAAGGTAGCAAGAATATGTATCGTGTGATTGCGCCATAGCACGTTAACATGCATTAACCCTAAGTACATGCCAGCGCAGTGTTAGAAGCTATGACAATGTAGCCCACTGGTTGCTGCAATGACTGTAGAGGCAGAGGTCATGGATTTGATCCTGCAGTGGTGTAATCTAAAAAGGCTGTCTGAGGCATTTTCTTTTAATTTAAATCAGTGCTGCCAGCAAAAACACCCTCACAGTGCCGTAACCTAAGGTGCCTCATAAGGCGCCCCATAGGTCACATTAAAAAGTGCCTTGTCTGCCATGGCACCCTATAATGTGCCCTATAGGGCGTTGTATAGGGTGCCTTATAGGGCACTTTACAAGGCACCTTACAGAGTGCCTTATAGAGCGCCTTACAGGGTGCCTATGAGGCACCTTAGGTTACAGCACTGTGAGGGTGTTTCTGCTGGCAGCACTGATTTAAATTAAAAGAAAATGCCTCAGACTGCCTTTTTAGATTACACCACTGCAGGAATGAACTCATGACCTCTGCCTCCACAGTCATTGATGTAACCAGTAGGCTACATCTCTATAGCTACTATTACACTGCTGGCTGGCTACAGAAAGACTGCAGGTCACCACACAAACTGTCTGCTATGGTTACCAGGATTGGGCAAACCACCCGTACCCATGATGCACTGCACATGCAGATCAGCAGTCTACAGCTGATCACATAATGGGGTATGAACCCCCACAGCACCTCGGCCTGGTAGTGGGAACCAACCATGTGTGTTACTGGCACAGAGTAGCTACAGACTGTGACATTGTGCGGGTCCTGTGCTCACCCTGAGGGTGAGGTTGGGGCACCCAGCACCAGGTCCGCAGCACCTGGCTTGGCTGAGATAGGCTATGCTGCAGGTCCCCATCAGTGCCAGTGTGTAATAGGTAGTCCTTACAGACACACCTAGGATACACCTGTGTCCATCTGTATTTCCCAGTCACGCCTAGCCCTTGTGTACTATAATGCACCCAGAATAGTGCATATTCTGTGTGGGTGCGATGGTCACATGTTATAGGTGAAGGTGGGGGGGTTGTTTGGACCCAAAAGCGGATTATGTAGCACCACCCAACCCACCCTCTGTGGCTCAGGGTGGGGGGGGGGCAGGGTCTCCCACCAACAGATCCACATTGTACATCTCTGCAATGGTGGCAGTAGAGAGAACCATCAACCCCAGTCCTGCTGGGGAACAGGCACCCTACAGGGCAGTCAATGCAGATCTGTATGCATCACATAAGGCAATGGCAGACAGGCAGAACACCGGAGAAGCTCAGCTGCCCACCACCACTATCTGACTATCAGAGAGCACAGTCAGTCTCCACCCGCTGCACCCTGCAAGGTGTTCCAGCCATAGACATGCTAACTGCAGACAGTCTGCTAGCTAGTACACAGTGCAGGTTCCTGGAGAAACTGTGTGCACCCAAAAATGCAGGTATGTCAGGGATTGGGCCCCAGAAAAGAGAACCCATAAATATCACTTGAGAGAAAAGCTGCATAGTAATATGGGGGAATCTATCCATGCCATGGTCACTGCTCAGTCAGGGTGAGAGTGACCTCCCAGCATGATATGCTGTGGCCACCCTGTCCATGCAGGTGGTGGTCGGACACTGCAATGTCCCAGTCATTGCCCTATACCCTGTGCAGATGCATCCTGCCCAGGCCACCCTGTCCAGGTCATACTCACAGTACATTGCTCTTCATTATGCACATTGGCAGGCTAACACTGGAAACAGTACAAGCAGTGTGGGCTCAGTAAGGTGTGGGCAGCCAGAACGCACGGGATACACATACACACACTCCCACACCTATGCCATCAATGTGCAAATATGGAGGTTTGTGGCAGCCCTGGCCGCCACACCAGTCCTGGGCACAGTGCGGGCATTGTTATGGTATGCAATACTGTTGGGGATTAATCCCCAGCGTGGTAAACACTGTCAAAAGCAATAACTGAAAAACACTCCCCAGATATCAGAAAGGTTGCTATGATGAATCTCTATCAACAAATCGTGTTTAACTTAGGATTTGTTAGCTGACATTAATCATAGCAATCTTTTGATATATGTGGAACGGCATTGCTAAGGTATGCAGGTGCCAGTATTGGGAGATGCTGCTCCGCGCAGGGCCCAACAGCCTGACTCTCCATGAGGCTTTGGATAGTGGAGCCTGTGGGTGTGGGTGTGTGGTGGTGTGCAGTCCCAGGCCATCCAGTGTGCCAGTAGGCAGCTGCCTATGGTGTGAGTTGTTGGGTAGGGATGCCTACATGGACATGTGCGCTTCCCCCCCAGCACTGCCTGCCAATGTTATGTGCCCTTGGGGGTACCTGCTGGGTAATATCCCCTGTGACACTTTGGGACACACACTCGTGCTCATGTTGGACCCTCGTCAGTTGCTGTCTTGCTGCTTTACAGTTTCAGCAGTCCTATGTGCCACCTAGGCATCTGCCTAGTCCGCACTGTGCCCTAGCTAGACCACAGCATGTGCCGCCTGCAGCCCCCTGTATCCAATTTACAGCATCAGTACAGTTGCCGTTTCCCACGTGCCCACTCTGCTGTTGCTGCACATGTGCACGCCATAACAAACCTGCCCAATATAAGCGACAACAACCCTGATCACCGCTATTTCAATGTGGGATCATTCACTTTGTAGGGGGACAGAGCATAGACCCTTCCAAACATGATATCTTCATTTTTATGCTTTGTCAGTAGTGCTGCTTTATGTTTATCATTAATATCACTATTGGCCAGCTTGGTTATTGGGATTTCAGATGTGGTGCTGGTCATTTTCTATGTTTATTTGCCTTTTTGATTCCTGCACATGTATCACTACTATCACTTTTCTGGGTTTCCCTGCCTTTGCTGTACATTGCTGACTGAAATTGTTTCTCTGTCCTGCAAATGTGCCTAGCGCAAGGTTTTCACTGGCGCTAATTTTCAGAACTTTATTTCACGGCGTTAGTGTGCATGGATCCACTCCCCGCCCACTCTCTGCCCACTGAACCCTTCTCTCCGCCCCTGGGGAGCCTTACTCCACCCTCTGGGGTGCCTTTCTCCTCCCTCTGCACACCTCACCGCTGCTGGTGACATTATCGCACGATAATGTCACCGCTGCTCTGTTAAGAGGGTTTAGTAAACATACCCCTAAGGGCACTGTCGAAAAGGAATATTGGATGGTTTCTAGAAACCTGAAGAAATGGGTGAAAACTATTATTTTACGAAAAAAAATGCAGTATAGGCTGCATCAAAATATCTCTACTACTAAAAAAGGGCAAATATTCAATAGCAGATGAAAGATCATTCTCGGTAAATCATATCTTAAGGATTTCAGCTGGGCTTAAGCAAAATCCCTATAATTACCTATCATCAGTTACGTGGTGGCTAATGAGCTATATAGAAGTACGTCAGGCATAAACATATGCATGCTACAAGCCAGAATGTTCTTTTACAATAAGAATTACACAGAGATGGAGTGTGGGCTGAGTCAAGAAGTATATGTATAAGGGGCATGTTTATTGTGGCACATTAGGCTTTTTCTGCTAATGCAGTAAAAGTGCAGATAGTGTGGTGTTAGCTGCAAAAGTCATGCGTTATCTCTTTGGGGCATGCACAGCATTTCCCCAGCAGATAACACACTAAGGGGTATATTTACTAAACTGCGGTAATGTCATTCACGTTAGGTTCCACGGTAAAGGTACAGATGCCCATATAAAGGCGTGGGCGGGGAATCATTATGGCAAGCTGTCAGGCACGTTATAAGGCACAGTACAAGGCACGTGCCTTAACGTGCCTTGTACTGTGCCTTATAACGTGCCTTGTACTGTGCCTAATAAGGTGCCTTGTACCGTGCCCAATAAGGTGCCTTATACTGTGCCTAATAAGGTGCCTTGTAATGTGCCTAATTAGGAGCCTTATAACACCTTATAAGGATTGCTGGCAACTGTGGTGAGGGTACTATGGGCTGGCAGCATGGATCTGCAAAGATATGACTGTCACAGGCAAGCAAAATAACTGCCTTGAACAGGAGGGAACAACGAGGAATTGAAACCATGACCTCCACCTAGAACATCAGTGTATTAACCAGTAGGCTATACCTCTATGGCCTGTTGCACAACAATGGCTGGGTACAGAAGGACTGCAGGTCACTGCACAAACTGTCTGCTCTGTGTGCCAAGATAGGGTAACCCCACCAGCACCCATGATGCATTGCACATGCAGAACAGCAGCCTACAACTGACCACCAAATGGGGTCTGCACCTCTCCGGTACTGCAGCGTGGTAAGACGGACTGACAGTGCGTGATACTGGCACAGAGTAGCTACAGACCATGCCATTGTTCAAGCTCCGTGTTCATCCTGAGGGATAGGATGGGTGCCCAGCACTAGGTCCACAGTACATGGGGTGCTAGAAATAGGTCCTGCCGCACATACCCAGCACTGTCAGTGTGTGACAGGTGTTCCCAGCAGTGCAACTGAAGGTACATCTGTTCCAGCTGTGTTCTGCAGTCACATGTGACCCTATGGGACCAGACACCACCTAGATTAGTGTGTACCCGGTGTTATGGTCTGGCTGCTATGAGGTACCTGTTATGAGGGCAGTGGCTTGTCTATACTCGCATGAGGACAATGCAGTACTGCCACTATGGGTCAAAGTGGTATGTGCTACATACACCAAGGGGGTCTCAATCACCCCTTTTTTACATGAAGGTGAGGTAGGACAGGTGTCTGAACCCTACAGCATGGCTGCAGTACCAGCAACCACAGTCCTGCTGGCGGAAGACAGCCCTTCAGGGCTGCTGGGCCAGTGCCATACCTGTGACCATTGCAGACCAACAGTGATGCTTGGGGTAGGCAGGGGAAGGCTCAACTACCCCACACCACGATCTGCTATTCATCAACAGACAACACAGTCAGACTGCACCTGCAGCATCCTACAAGGTGTTCCCACCATGCACAGGCAAACTGCAGACAGCCCACTAACCAGTCCATAGTGCATGCTCACAGGGGAACCCCATGTACCCAGAGATGAAATATGTAGCACAGACACCAAGCAGGTGTCGCCGTGATTGGGTCCCAGAACCAGAAACACACAGGTATCACTGGAAACAAATAATGTGTGGCACTATGTGGGAACATAGACATGCCATGGTCACTGCTCGGTCAGAGTGCGAGTGACCCCCCCTAGTGTGACATGCTGTGGCCACCCTGTCCATGCAGGTGGTGGTCGAGCACTACAGTGTCCCAGCCATTGCCCTCCACCCTGTGCAGATGCATCCTGGCCAATCCGCCCTGTCTGGGCCATACCCACAATACTTTGCTCCTCATTATGCACATTTGTAGGCTAACGCTGGAAGCAGTGTGAGCAATGTGGGCTCAGTGAGGTGTTGATAGACACAAAACAATGGAGAGACATACACACAGTCCCACACCTATCTCAGCATTGTGCAGAGATGGAGGTGGTTGACAACCCTATCTGCTGCACTGGTCCTTATCACAGTGCCAACATTGCTAATATGTGCAGGGGGTAGTAGTAGTGCTCTGGTGATAATTTCAGCTCTGTGCTGGGGCTAACAGCCTGACACGCCATGAAGCTGTGGATAGTGGAGCCCTTGTGAGTGGGTGTCCGTGCCCATGTGCACCACTGTGTTGGGGTTTGCCCATGTTGTTGGTGTGGTTGCATTGTGGGCTAAAACCATCGGGAGATGCTCTGCAGGATCCACAGCTGGGACCTGAACCTCTGACCCCCTGCTCTTGGACATGCTAGCTCGGTGTACTGCACCACACTGTTGCCACAGCAGCATAGTTGTCCCTGGGGCTACCCTTATGTTCCTCGGCCAGACCTCTTCTGTTGCACTACACACCACGTACTGGTACAAGGCATGACCTAGGTCCACTGCAGGCGGGTGCCAGTACTCCCTCCAGAACAATCACCCACCCCCTCTGCCATGCCACCATGACCATATGCTGTCGGTGCTGGTGGTGCGCCATCCCAGGCCATCCAGGGGGCAGGTGGGCAGCTGCCTAAGGTGTGGGTTCTGGGGTAGGAGTGCCTACATAGATGTCCACGCTTCCCCCAGAACCGCCTGTCAATGTTATGTGCCCCTTGGGATACCTGCTGGGTAATGTCTCCTGGATGGGACACTGTGGGCCACAGACTCATGGGCATGTCTGACCCTGGTCAGTTGCTGTCTTGCTGGTTTCCATTTTCTGTGTTCCTATGTGCCACCTCGGCAACCGCCTAGTCCATCCTGTGCCCCAGTAGCCCCCATTGCATGTCCCGCCTGCAGCCCCCATGCCCCATTTGCATCATCACCATAGTGGCTTTCATACTTGGGCACTATGCTGTTGCTGCAAATGGAGCACTACTATCACCTTTCTTGTGCCACCTGCCTATGCTGTACATTGCTGACACTGATATAGTTTCTCTCTCTTGCAAATGTGTGCTAGCGCCAGGTTTTCAGTTGTGTTAGGATTCAGCCCTTAATTTCTCCATGTTAGTGTGAAAGGGGCCTCTCCCCGCCCTCTCCCCGCCCATTGACCCCTTCTGTCCGCCCTCTCTCCACCCTTTCCTGGACTTACCGCGGCTGGGAACGTTAAGGCGCGTTATGTAACGTTAAGGCACCTAATGTAATGTTAAGGCACCTTAAAGTTACATAAAGCACCTTAACATAGCCGCTGCTACGTTACCGCAGTTTAGTAGACATACCCCTAAAAGTACAGAGAGTGTGGTCAGACAGCAACCTGGATGCAGCTAACACCACCCATTAAGGTAGCTTTAGTTACATCCACGCTGTCTGCAAATATGATGGTTACCATGCACTGTGGAGACCCATGGTAACTGCCTGTGGCAAACACACCCACTCCCCACCCTAATCTCACCCACTCATTCAGATAATGAGCTTTCTGTAGATTAGAACATGAGATATGCCATATTGGGTCAGACCAAGGTCCATCAAGCCCAGTATCCTGTTTCCAACAGTGGCTAATCTAAGTCACAAGTACCTAGCAGTTTCCCCAGAAGACACAGGTTCCTCAATGCTTGTATTGGGTCAAGCAGTGATATCCTGGGTCCCTTTTAATAATGGTTTATGGACCTTTCCTCCAGGAACTTGTCAAAACCTTTTTTAAGCCCAGCTACACTAACAGCTTTTGGTACATCCTCTAGTAACAATTCCAGAGTTTGATTATACATAGAGTGAAAAAATATTTTATATTCTGATGATGTAAACGATCAATGAAAATATGTCATCAGAATATAAAAAAATATTTTATAATCTGATGACGTAAACAATCGATCTACGTTTACCCGTTCCACTCCATTCATTAATTTATAGACCTCTATCATATCTCCCCTCAGCCATCTCTTTTCCAGGTTGAAGAGCCCTAACCTTTATAGCCTCTCTTCATAGGAGTATCCTTCCATCCCCTTTACCATTTTGGTGGCTCTTCTCTGTACCTTTTCTAATATTGCTATATCCTTTTTAAGATACGGTGAACAGAATTGCACACAATATTCAAGGTGCGCTCGCACCATGGAACGATAACACAGAAAATCACTGCCTTATCGGAATTTTACAGACCTAGGCTGTTAATGCAGCCTGATAGCATGCACCATCTGCCATTTAAACAGATAACACAGGTTAGTAAATTGTCCCTAAACGTGAATGTGTATGAAGTATGTGCTGACACTTATACCTTCCCTCGAGCAGGTCTAATGTCCATGCTTGCTATGGAGGCACAATTTGTGCAGGGATTTGCTTTAGTATTTTATAAAGGCAAGTTGGAGTCTGTTTTTACAGAACAGGCTTAAAATAGGTCCATGAATGTCCCTGTTCGGTTATAATATTAGCCCCCTAGGCCTGAATCACTATGACATTTCTCAAATTTTTTGCATAAGGGGAAAAAAGGAACAGGGTAATTTACTAATAGCATTCAAAACTGCTAGTAAAACACATTATTACCAGAAGGCCCATTTGATTCTTTTGCAGATATAGCAGGATATAAGTTGAATAAATAAAATAAATTTTCAAGTCAGGAGAAAGAGGAAAAAAAATTGGGGCCACTGGTCAGTTTTTTAAAATTTATCTCATGGCTTTTTAAAATTTAAAAACACTTAGGGGTATATATTCAGTGGCAATTATCCAGTATGTTTTGGGAACACTCCTTTTCTCTCTTTATACCCAGTCCCTTGGTGCACTCATCATCTCTCATGGTTTTCAGGATCATCTTTACACTGATGACTCTCAGATCTGCCTTTCTACATCTGAAAGCTCTACGGGAATCTACCTGTTCATGTGACACTGCTGCCTGGATGTCTCACCACCATTTGAAATTGAACATGGCCAAAACCAAACTTCTTATCCTTCCCCCAAACCTACCTCCTCCCTTCCTCCTTTTTGTATTTGTCTATAGCACTTTACTCCCCCTGTTTGCTCAGCTCTCATCCTTGTGGTCAACTTTGACTCCTCCCTCTCCTTCTCCACACACATCCAACTGATAACTAAAACCTGTTCTTTCTCTACAACTTCAGCAAAATGTGTCCTTTCCTTTCTAAACACACTACTAGAGTCCCATATCCATTCTAGTCATCTCCCATCTAGACTATTGCAACCTCCTCTTTGCTGATCTTCCTCTGAATTATCTCTCTCCCCTTCAATGTATTCAATGTTCAGCTGCGTGGCTAATCTTCCATCACTCTCGCTATGCTCATGTAACCCTTTTTCTCAAGCCACTTCATTGGCTCTCTCTCTGTTTCCATATCCAGTTCAAACTTCTCCTACTGACCTATAAGTACATTCATTCTGCTGTTCTTCACTACCTCTCCTCTTATATCTCCCTACACCCCTCCTCAAGAACTCTGCTCCTTTGGCAGATCGTTTCTATGTGAGCACTCCTCTTCCACTGCCAGCTCCAGACTCTGATCTTTCCACCTTGCTGCTCCTGCTAAAATGTACTTCTTTGAGCTTGCTTTTGGATCCTGATCCACGTAGTATACTACTTTCCAACTATGTGTTTCCTTACAATTCCCCTAGACATATCCTAGTCCTCAGTTGTTGTGTTGTCTGTCTGTGGTTGTTGAATATCAGTCTGTCAGTTCTCTGTTTACTAAAACGTGTTCCATGTATAGTAGAGCCTATTCTAAAATATCACTGGAACTGTGAACATCACGACCTTTACGTCTCTATTCCAATCTACATGTCTTTTTTTAAATGTACTTTCACATCTAACAAGTCTTATGTTTAATGGACCACAAGAAACAATCTTTAGAAGCAATGACTGCTAAACTTGAAAGAATTAAGGTTAGAAAAACAAAGAGAAATAACTCATTCAATAGAAATAATATTCTGTAAAGTAATTATATTGTTGAATCCCATTCTTAGTAAAGTATGGATGTTTAGCTTATATTTGCAAGACAATTTAAATATAAATTGGATATCAAATGTTGCTGCATAATTGCAATGACAAAATAATGGAAATATCTAATTTGTAGGTATTTTCTTGACAGTTTATATTAAAAATTAGATCTAGTGTAGAATAATTGTATTTTGGAACACTGAGAACAGCAAATCTTTTACAGCTACCAATGTTCAGCGCCTTAAAAATAGCACAGTGGTTGATCTTCTGGAATTTTACTGTCCATATTTAATAGAACTGTACATGAAAATTGCTAATTGCAATATAAGCTTGATTTCTGCATTACTTTGTTTCACATTAAGTCCCTTGTGGACTTAACTGCAAAAATGTTCACTGGTTAGTACCTGTTTCTGTGAAATTTAGCTATGAATTGCAAATAAGCTCTCAACTTATTTGCATCACTTAGCTAAACTTTGCATACAATTTCTTACACATTACCACAGCAGGGAATGTTGCATGTTTCTGTCTATGTCAATACATGAAGATTAAAAAAAAAGAAATCTCCTTTCTTCAATGGCAGCAAGGTTTAAAGAACCTGCTAGCCCAATCCGGATGCCCCCCACTCCTGATCCCCACCTGGTAGGTCTCTGATTCTTGGTATCTAGTGGCCCCAAACCTTTTAATTCACAGTCTTGACATGAGACATAAATGTGAGAGGGTCCTCCTCCTCATGAATATCTCTTTCTTAAATAAACGAACTTGTCCATGCTGTTCTCCCTATACCAAGGACCCTCAAATTACTCCAAAAGCTCAAGGGGAGTGATGGGAACAGCCAATCTCCACTCACATCTACCCTGGTAGCTGCCTCCTTTAAAATAGCGATACCTCACCCACTAGGGGTAGTGTTGTGGTACTTATCCTAAGGACCAGATTGATTAATAGGGGTTGCACCATTCCATTTTAGAAGTACCATCTATCAGGGCAGGAGTGATTGGGGGATTCCTCCTGCCTTCAGCACTCCCTGGAACCTTTGGGGTGAGTCAGGGTTCTGGGGAGGGGATTAGGGCAGTGCTTTCTGAGAAGGGGATCTTCTGTTGCTTGTGTTCTGCACTGGGACTGTGGAAGTGAAATTTAGGCCCACTAGAAACTAGGAGGTATGTTTACAAAGCAGTGGTTGAATTCAATATAGTTGTGGCTCCGATATCCCATGGAGGCCGCTACCGCTGCTTTGTAAACATACCCCTAGGAATCAGAGACACTCCCAAGAGAGAGAGAGGTGTTCAGGGTCCTCATGATTCAGATTAACCGGCCCTTTAAATTGAATTCAAAGGGGCCGCAGCTCCAAGATCGCACGGAGGCTGCTACTGCTATTTTGTAAACATACCCCTTAGTAAACTGTCTGAAACCTCCCCAAGAGTTTGGGGGGAAGGAAGGAAGAGACATTTTTTTTAATCTGGCACAAACTTCCAGCAAAGGAGGAAAGAGGTTGCAAAGTCTTGTGGTATATAATCCTTCAGTGAATAAGTAGTCAGTAACTGTACTTAGGGCTAGAGAGAACTGCATACATCAGGACATGCAAATTGTTGGCTCTCGCTGTTGGATAGAGATTGCATATCACTAGTATTTACTCCCATAAATAATAATAATATTCTAAAGTTGAGAGGCCTGTGAGGATCGTTAGAAAGGTGGAAGACTGTGTTCATGGGAGAGACAGATCCCTCATCCCAATCCAAGAAAAGGAGGGGTGCAATCTGGGTCCTGGATATTAGTTAACAGGCCTTGCATGTTTTCCTCTCTCTAGTCACCTGCCTAACTCTTGGGCTTTGTCAGAAAGGAGGAGGGGTTTCTCCAAACTGGAAAAGCTGAACTACAATCCAGTGGTTCAGTGAACTGGACTCAGAAAAAGCTTGTGTCCAAAAGAGCTGGAGTGATTGAGCATAGGTATAGGGCCAATGCAAGTATATTGGGCCCCCCAAACAAACCTTTAGCCTTATGCGCCTCAAAACATTTTGATAATTAAAACACAACAATCATGAACATCCAAACACTAGCTTTCCCACAGCAATCCTTTAAAAACTTGAAAAGTGTACTCTTGCAATGTGATACAATGGTGTGTTTCCCTATATACAGAATCAAGATACAGTATGTGGGGGATTGATATGTGTATCTCATATAAGTGTCAGGGGATGCATACGTGTGTGTGTGTGTGTGTGTGTGTGTGTATGATAGGAGTGTCAGGGCTGCATGCATCTCTCTCTCTCTTTCTTTCTTAACCCCTCAGCCTTTCCCCAGTGTTTCCATGGTGGAACGAGGTTGGGAATTCCTTCTAACTATATGAATAGAAAATGATATTCAGCTGTTATCCATATAGCTAAGCAGCTTAATTTAGGTTCAGTGGTGTTCCTAGCTCCCCCATTACTCAGGGAAGACTTCCCCTTGTGCTACCAGCACCCCCTCTCCTATGCAGCACAGCACTGTGTGCTGTCTTGCACCCCCATCCTCAACCGGCTCCATGAAAGCAGTGTGACAAACTTAAATACACTGGTTCTCCACGGTGTCTCATGCTCATGGGGTCAGTCGCTCTACTCTCCTGGCTGAAGTCTCATGAATCTTGAGCTTGTAGGAGATATTATCAGTGGCAGATAAATACATATGTATAAATATTTGATCTGTCTAGAGAAAACTGCTACCTGGCAAACAAACCACGTGATAAATAAAGAACCAACCCTGTTTGTATAAAAATTAGACTATGGGGTATGTTTACTAAACTGCGGTAATAGTACATAACGCGCGTTATGTAATGTTAACGATCGTAATGCCCTGCGGCGCGGTAAAACACCGCAGAAGGTGGAGAGAGGGCGGAGAGAAGGGGTCAGTGGGTGGAGAATGGGTGGGGAGAGGCTCCCTTTACACTAACGCGCTGATCTGAAGAGCTGAATTCCAACGCGAATGAAAACCTGCCGTTAAATGCACATTACAGGGGAGAGAGACCATTTCAGCGTCAGCAATGTACAGCCCAGGCAGTGAAACCAAAAAAAAGTGATTAGTGTGATACATGTGCACAGAACAAAAGGGCACAGAAACACTGAAAATGACCCCAACAAACTGGAAAAAAAACATAACCAAGTTGGCCAATAGTGGTATCAATGAGAAACATCAACCCCTCCCCCCCCCCCGAGTAAGCTCCATAGAAAAGATATAAATCGTGGAAGGGTCTATACTCTGTTCCCATACAAGGTGAAGGAGCCCACAGTGAAATAGCGCTGCTCAGGGTCTCCCCCACAATCGGACAGGGTTCCTATGGCATGCACATGTCCCGCAACATCAGGGCGGGCATGTCGGAACAGCAACTGGACAGATGCCGGAGAAGGGGATACAGAGGGCCGCAGGCGGCACATGCTGTGGTGGAGCTGGGCCACAGTGCGGACTAGGGTGATGCCTAGGTGGCCCATACGAATGCTGAAACAGCAGAGCAGCTAGACAGCACCTGCTGAAGGCCCAACATGGGCACGAGCGTGTTTCCCACAGTGTCACAGGGGATAGTACCCAACAGCTACCCCCAAGGGCATGGAACATTAGCAGGCGGGGCTGGGGGGAGCGTGGATGTCTATGCAGGCACCCCTACCCCAGAACCCGCACCATAGGCAGCCGCCTACCTGCACACTGGATGGCCTGAGACTGCGCACCACCAGCACCACCAGCAGAAGGGCATGTCAGCATGGTGACTGAGGGATACTGGTGGTGGAGGGGGCAGTGGCAGCTGCCCAGAGCAGACCGTGGCCTAGCCCTGTGTAGGTGGGGGCCGTGTACTGCAATAGACGGGCCCCGTCTGACGAACAGTCATGGTATCACCAAGGAATGTACTGACTCTGTGACAACAAGGTGGTGCAGTGCACAAAACCAGTGTATTCAGAAGCAGAGGGTCACAGGTTCAAATCCCAGCTGTGGTTTCTGCCAACCAAGTCCCCATATTTTACCCACTACTACAACATGCTAATACAGACAGCACCTTTAGTGCAGATGACGTAAACATGCCCAAGACACCTACATTTTACCTTACAGAGCACGGACACCATAAACATGCACATTACCTAGAGCAGAGTCTCCCAAATGCAGTCCTGGAGAGCCAAACACCATTCCGGTTCCATGCTGCCTCTGATAAAGATGCCTGTGCTGCATTTCTATGCGCCACCCCCATGGTATGCAGATGTATCTCATGCATATTCATGAGGGACTGCATGAAAATCCGAACAGTGTTTGGCACTGCAGGACTGGAGTTGGGAACCTCTGCCGTAAAGCAACAGCCAACAGGGGCAGACACACCTGCACCCACAGGCCCCATTATCCAATGCCTCCTGGAGAGGCAGGACTTTGGGTTCTGCGTGCATCTCCCAATACTAGCACTTGCATACCTTAGTAATGCCACCCTAAACCTGGGAATATCGTACACATCTTTAAAAAGGTTGCTATGATTACTGGCAGATAGCAATTCCTAGGTTAAGTACAATATTCTGAGTGAGCTGCATCATAGCAACCTTTCTGATGTCTGTGGAGTGTGCTACAGGTCTTGTGTCTGACAGTGTTTACCAACCTGGGGAGTGACTCCTACAGTATTGCGTACCATAGCCATGCCTGCACTGTTCCCAGGACTGGTGTGGTGACCTGGGCTGCCCAACACCTCTATAGTTGCACAATGCTGGCATAGGTGTGGGGAGTGTGTGTCTGTCTCTATCCACTGTGTGGTGGCTGCCAACACCCTCCACAGCCCACACTGCTAGCACTGTTGCCAGTATTGGCCTGCCAATGTGCATAATGAGGAGCAAGGTATCGTGGGAATAGCCTGGATAGGGTAGCCTGGCCTGGCCACATCTGCAAAGGGCATAGGGCAATGGCTCAGACATTGTAGTGCTCGGTACCACCTGCACGGACAGGGTGGCCATAGCATGTCCTGCTGGGAGGTCACTCTCACCCTGACCTAGCAGTGACCATGGCATGGCTAGGTTCCCCCATAGTGCTGTACAGCATTACTCTCATGTGATTTATATGGGTTTCCTTTTGGGGCCCAATCACTGACTTAGCTGTTTGGTGTGTATGCTGACATCCCTGTTCTGGATACATGCATCTCTTTCAGGACCATGCACTATGGACTAGCTGGCGGACTGTCTGCAGCTAGTATGTGTCTTGCTGGAACACCTTGCAGGGTGCAGTGGCTGGAAGCTTGCTGCTGGAGAATGTCAGATAATGGTGGGGGGCAGCTGAGCATTTCCAGGCCTGCCATCTGTCTGCTATTGTGTTATGGATGTGTACTGTTCTGTCTGTTCCCCTGCAGGACTGGGGTTGATGGTCCTCTCTACTGCTACCATTGCAGGGAGATAGATTGTGGATCTATTGGTGGGTGATCCTGTTTCCTACCCTGAGCCACAGAGGGTGGGTTGTGTGGTGGTACATGATCTGCCCATGGGTCCATACACCCACCCTTCACCTACAGCAGGTAACCATGGTACCAACACAGGATATGTGCTATTCTGGGTGCATCATCACCCATAAGGACTAGACATGACGGAGACATACAGCAGGGCACAGATGTATCCTAGGTGTGTCTAACGGAACTACCTATCACACACTGATGGGGACCTGCAGCATAACGTATTTCAGCCATGAAAGGTCCTGGGCGCCCCACCTCAACCTCAGGTTGGGCACAGTACCCGCACAATGTGACTGTCTGTGGCTACTCTGTGGCAGTACCACACACGGTCTGTTCCCCCTACCTGGCCGAGGTGCTGTGGGGGTGCATACCCAATCTTGTGCCCATCTCTCGAATGCTGATTTGCATGTGCAGTGCATCATGGGTACAGGTGGGTTAACCCTATCCTGGTAACCACAGCAGACAGTTTGTGTAGTGACGTGCAGTCCTGCAGCCAGCCAGGGCTTTGTTCACAGCCTTATAAGGTGTCCTATAGGGGACATTATAGGGTGCCTTGGCGGACAGTACACTTTATAATGTGCCCTATGGAGTGCCTTATGCAGCACCTTAGGTTATGCCACCGTGAGTGTGTGTTTGCTGGCAGCACTAATTAAGATACACGTCAAATGCCTCAACAATCAGTACTTAAGTGTAAAGGGTGCTGCCTCAGCCAGCCTTATACATTAGGCCCACTGGGGAATCAAACCCATGACCCCTGTACCATCAGTCAGTGTTGTAACCATTGTGCTACAGCTCTGTTGCTGTGATTGTATGCCTGCGCACCTTCTTAAGATTAACACACGGTAACGTGCCCTGTAGCGCTCGTTCATTTATGGCACCTTGTAGCGTGTGTTCTCGGCAACGATGTACCGCCCATGTCCTTATTTGGGGTTTCTGTCTCTACCGCGGCTCCTAACGCGAATCGCACTAACGCAGTTTAGTAAACATACCCCTATATTTCTGATAGCAAAAATAATGGAATTATTAGCATAAATTAGTTTTCTGAGGTAGTATGTTATGCAGCTCTATGTTAGAATTATCAAGAGACCTAATCTCTGTTTAAGGAACCAATATCACTGATTCGCTCTGCACTCAGACGTACAGTACATTATCTGTCTGTCTAAGCTAGCCTCAACCTCAGGGAGGAAAATTAAAGACCAGTACCTTAGCACTTGGTTGGGTCTGAGAAATTGTCTCCGGCACAGCACAAGGACAAATTATGGCAGAGATCCAACGGCAGCTGAGATGAACTAAGTGATCACACTGAGCTGCAGGTCTGTGGGTGAAAGCTTCGCTCTGTCCCTAGGTTTTACCCTTGGACACTATCTGACTTTTCAGCCAGAGAGAGAGAGGTCAGTGGAGCAGTCTGTATCAGAAGTTAAAGTTTCCAGGTGTTCTGCCAGCCTTTGTATATGTACCAGAGTGCTGTAGGTGCGATCTTCTGGGCTGTGTTTGTGTTCTGCCTTGCGTCTGTATTTTCTGGGTTGTGTCTGAGTTCTGTCTCTCTGTGTCCAGCATGTATAATTCTGATGGCACCATTATTGGTTGGTCTCAAAATCTGTATGTCATCGTCAGCAAATCTAGTACAGCTAATAGGTTGTCCTTCGGCAAACAAAGGTCCATGGTGCGAAAGTTGCTGAGATGCCAATTGATGCATTGTTGTGAATACTAGTAGCAGTGAAGGTCTCAGCAATGTTCTTCTGCATGTAGTCAGCTGAAAAAATGAAGTATCCTAAACTTGCAGAATTGTATGATCTGCAAGTTTTAATGCTGAGTTATAACAAAACAGGAATCTATCTTGTTTAATTCAGTCTTTGGTTCAGAGCAGACCCCATCTTGTAATTGGAAGCCATGCTATTGGTTCAGATATTAGTTTCTGAACAGGTACCAGCCCTACTAGCTGCAGAAATGGCTTCTTGGATGTCTAGGCTGGCATTTTCTAGAAGGGGGATATCCATGTTCAGTGACATTGCAGACACTCAGATATGCTGTGGTGGGTTAGTAATCTGTTTTGAGTTTGTATTTACATGAAGATTTCTTTGACAAGGAAATATTGACAGTGATGATAACAGCACATTGTGCACTTCTTCCTCATAGTGTGGCAACCTTAAAAAAGCAATGTTTGCTCCTTATTCATGGTCAGGAGCAGATATAGGTTTGAATGCCTCAGGTTCTGATGTGCTTGTGCCATTCTGAAATCACACCCCTCGATATGCATCTGCCTTGTTCCACCTAGATCATGCCTCTACCATACCTCCATTCTACTTGGACATTCTTATTCTAGGGATGTACATATACCCATTTTCTAAAATAGCTTCAGGGATACCCTTGTGAATTGGATGTATATGTATCCATTTTCAGACATCCACCTCACAAATAGGGCTTCTAAAATAACCCCCATGGTCTCTCTCTGTCATCATTTTCTGTGTTTCTCTTTCTATGAATATCACAACTGACATTAAACAAAAAACCCACTGAACACAGAGTTTAAATATTGACCTGAAAGGTTTTGCTAAAATTCAAGTAAATCACATCTAGCCTTCCCCCAATCTCTCTCTTTCTCTCTCTCATAACTCCTCTCTCAAGCTTCACCCTAATTTTTTTCTCTCTCATGACCCCTCAAGATTTACCCATTCTTTCTCTCTCTCTCTCTTTCTCTCATTATACCCACCTCTGACTTCACCCAGTCTCTGTCTCTCTCCCTCTCTCTCACATAACCCTCTAGTCTTCATCCATTTTCTCTCTCTCATACGCTCTCCTCCCAGGCATTAACCAGGCTCTCATTTGCTCATAACCCCTCCCCTAAGCTTCACCTAGTTAGTATCTCTCTCTCAGGACCCCCCTCCCCAGGCTTCATCCAGTCTCTCTCTCTCATAGCCCTCCAGTCATCACCTAGTCTCTCTCTCTCTCTCTCTCTCATAACTTCTTTTATCTAGTCACTCTCTCAATCACCAATTCTTCTGCCTGGCCGTACTCCTGAAATGTATTTTTTCACACTTCCTCCATTACCTTTGGCGGTGTGCATGGTTGAGCCACATTGTAGAGAAAGTTCAGGCTCAACTTCCACCACCCCTCCAGTTTGAACTTTCTCTAACTTATAGGTCAACTATGCAAACAGCTGATCATGATGGATAAAGTGTGAACTGCTGTGTTTCAGGAGCACTAGCCATATCAGCGGCTAGCATAGGCATGTTCGTGCTTGCTTATGCATGCGTAAGCAAACATGCATATAGGTGACATTGTCCCAGCCACCAGAACTTTCAGCAATAACAATATACCTAAGTGAAATGTACCTAAAAATGCATAATCAGTCATCATACTGCAGGTAAAAATGTACTCATGGCTCTTTGAGTTGGTGCATCAGTAACCTTTATAGTATTTTACCTTGACTGCTGATATTCTTTGCTGCCCCCCCCCACCACTCAGCAGAAGGAAGCCTAGAGGCCAATGCAGTGAGAAGAGCAGTGGTGACCCCCTGCATATGGAAGGAAGTCCAACAGCAGAGACAGTGATTGTAAATTGTAGCAGCAACCCTTCTAGACAAAGACAGGCTAGGCACGATTGATCCTTCCAAAGTTTATAGCAGCCACTAGTCAACTGTACTCCAGCACATGGATGAGAACTGTGGAAAGAAAAAGGTGGAGAATATCTGTTAATAGAATATGGGAGGGAAAAAAAGGTTTCCTTTATAACTGATATTACCATCTGGGGATTAAGAATCTATGGGGTATGTTTACTAAACTGCGTTAGTGCGATTCGCATTAGGAGCTGCGGTAGAGACAGAAACCCCAAATAAGGACATGGGCGGTACATCGTTTCCGAGAACGCGCCGAGAACGCACGTTACAAGGCGCCATAAATGAACGAGCGCTACAGGGCACGTTACCGCCCATTAATCTTAAGAAGGCGCACAGGCATGCAAGCACAGCAACAGAGCTGTAGCACAATGGTTACAACACTGACTGATGCTACAGGGGTCATGGGTTTGATTCCCCAGTGGGCCTAATGTATAAGGCTGCCTGAGGCAGCACCCTTTACATTTAAGTAGTGATTGTTGAGGCATGTGACATGTATTTTAATTAGTGCTGCCAGCAAACACACCCTCACGGTGGCATAACCTAAGGTGCCGCATAAGGCACCCCATAACGCACTCCATAGGGCACATTATAAAGTGTACTGTCCGCCAAGGCACCCTATAATGTCCCCATAAACAGTGGTCCCCAACCCAGTCCTATGGGGCCCACCAGCCAGTCAGGTTTTCGGGATATCCCTAATGACTATGCATGAGATATATATGCATTAGAGATATCCTGCCAACCTGACTGGTTTGTGGCCCTCCAGGGCTGGATTTGGAGACCCCTGCCTTACACCTCTGTCATTTAAGATTGTGAGTGGGCAAGGTACAGATGTCCTAGACATCGAAAGGGTATATAGAATGTGTCACATTCCTCCTCGATTCTCACCACCACCAAAAAGTTGTCTAATAGACAATTTTTTGGTGGTGGTGAGAAGTGAGGAGGACTGTGACAAATTCTATCTAACCTTTTTGATGTCTTGGACATCTGCACCTTGCCCACTCACAATCTTAAATGACGGAGGTGTAAGGCAGGGGTCTCCAAATCCAGCCCTGGAGGGCCACAAACCAGTCAGGTTGGCAGGATATCTCTAATGCATGTATATCTCATGCATAGTCATTAGGGATATCCCGAAAACCTGACTGGCTGGTGGGCCCCATAGGACTGGGTTGGGGACCACTGCATAAGACACCTTATAAGGATGTGCACAAAGCCCTGGCTGGCTGCAGGACTGCACGTCACCACACAAACTGTCTGCTGTGGTTACCAGGATAGGGGTAACCCACCCGTACCCATGATGCACTGCACATGCAAATCAGCAGTCGAGAGATGGGCACAAGATCGGCTATGCACCCCCACAGCACCTCGGCCTTGTAGGGGGAACAGACCGTGTGTGGCACTGCCACAGAGTAGCCACAGACAGTCACATTGTGCGGGTACAGTGCCCACACTGAGGTTGAGGTGGGGCGCCCAGCACCAGGTCCACAGCACCTTTCATGGCTAAAATACGCCATGCTGCAGGTCCCCATCAGTGTGTGATAGGTAGTTCAGTTAGACACACCTAGGATACATCTGTGTCCTGCTGTATGTCTCAGTCACATGTCTAGTCCCTATGGGCGATACTGCACCCAAAATAGTGCATATCCTGTGTTGTTGCCATCGTTACCTGCTGTAGGTGAAAGAGAGAAGAGAGAGGAGAGAGGGGGTATGGACCCATAGGCAGATTATGTGCCACCATACAACCCACCCTCTGAGGCTCAGGGTGGGAAAGAGGATCACCCACCAAATAGATTCACAGTCTACCTCCCTGCAATGGCAGAAGTAGAGGGGACCAGCAACCCCAATCCTGCTGGGGAACAGACAGAGCGGTACACATCCATAACACAATAGCAGACAGACAGCAGGCCTGGAAATGCTCAGCTGCCCCCCACCATTATCTGACATTCTCCAGCAGCAAGCCTCCAGCCGCTGCACCCTGCAAGGTGTTCCAGCAAAACACATACTAGCTGCAGACAGTACGCCAGCTAGTCCATAGTCCTAGAGAAGATGCATGTGCCAAGAACGGGGATGTCAACATACACACCAAGCAGATAAATCAGTGATTGGGCCCCAAAAGGAAACCCATAAATATCACATGAGAAAAACACTATACAGTACTATGGGGGAACCTAGCCATGCCATGGTCACTGCTCAGTCAGGGTGAGAATGACCTCCCAGCAGGACATTCTATGGCCACCCTGAATTGCAGGTGGTGGCCAGGCACTACAATGTCCGAGCCATTGCCCTATGCCGTGTGCAGATGCATCCAGGCCAGGCCACCCTATCCAGGCTATTCCCACAGTACCTTGCTACTCATTATGCACATTGGCAGGCCAATACTGGCAACAGTGCTAGCAGTGCGGGCTGTGGAGGGTGTTGGCAGCCACCACACACTGGATAGACAGACACATACTCCCCACACCTATGCCAGCATTGTGCAAATATAGAGGTGTTGGGCAGCCCAGGCCACCACACAAGTCCTGGGCACAGTGCAGGCATGGCTATGGTACGCAATACTGTAGGAGTCACTCCCCAGGTTGGTAAACACTGTCAGACACAAGACCTGTAGCACACTCCACAGACATCAGAAAGGTTGCTATGATGCAGCTCACTCAGAAAAGTGTACTTAACCTAGGAATTGCTATCTGCCAGTACTCATAGCAACCTTTTGATAGATGTGTACCATATTCCCCGGTTTAGGGTGGCATTACTAAGGTATGCAAGTGCTAGTATTGGGAGATGCACGCAGAGCCCAATGTCCTGCCTACCCAGGAGGCTTTGCATAATGGGGCCTGTGGGTGCGGGTGTGTCTGCCCCTGTTGGCTGCTGCTTTACAGCAGAGGTTCCCAACTCCAGACCTGCGGTGCAAAACACTGTTCGGGTTTTCATACTGTCCCTCATGAATATACATGAGATACATCTGCATACCATGGGGGTGGCGTATAGAAATGCAGCACAGGCATCTTTATCAGAGGCATCATGGAACTGGAATGGTGTTTGGCCCTCCAGGACTGCATTTGGGAGGCTCTGCTCTAGGTAATGTGCATGTTTATGGTGTCTGTGCTCTGTAGGGTAAAATATAGGTGTCTTGGGCATGTTTACGTCATCTGCAATAAAGGTGCTGTCTGTATTAGCACGTTGTAGTAGTGGGTAAAACATGGGGGCTGGGTTGGCAGGAACCACAGCTGGGACTTGAACCTGTGACCCTCTGCTTCTGAATACACTGGTTTTGTGCACTGCACCACCTTGTTGTCACAGAATCAGTACATTCCTTGGTGATACCATGACTGTTCATCAGACAGGGCCCATCTGTTGCAGTACACGGCACCCACCTACACAGGGCTAGGCCACGGTCTGCTCTGGGCAGCTGCCACTGCCCCCTCCACCACCAGTATCCCTCAGCCACCATGCTGAAATGCCCTTCTGCTGGTGGTGCGCAGTCTCAGGCCATCCAGTGTGCAGGTATGTGGCTGCCTATGGTGCGGGTTCTGGGGTAGGGGTGCCTGCCTAGGTGTCCACGCTTCCCCCCAGCACTGCCTGCCAATGTTCCGTGCCCTTGCGGGTAGCTGCTGTGTAATATCCCCTGTGACACTGTGGGAAACACAGTCGTGCCCATGTTGGGCCTTCAGCAGTTGCTGTTTGGCTGCTCTGCTGTTTCAGCATTCATATGGACCACCTAGGCATCGCCCTAGTCCGCACTGTTGCCCAGCTGCACCACAGCATGTGCCGCCTGCGGCCCTCTGTATCCCCTTCTCCGGCATCTGTCCAGTTGCCGTTCCAACATGCCCGCCCTGATGTTGCGGGACATGTGCACGCCATAGGAACCCTGTCCGATGGTGGGGAAAACCCTGAGCAGCGCTATTTCACTGTGGGCTCTTTCACCTTATATGGGGACGGATTATAGACCCTTCCACGATTTATATCTGTTCTATGGAGCTTACTCGGGGGGGGGGAGGGGTTGATGTTTCTCATTGATACCACTATTGGCCAGCTTGGTTATGGTTTTTTCCAGTTTGTTGGGGTCATTTTCAGTGTTTATGTGCCCTTTTGTTCTGTGCACATGTATCACACGTATCACTTTTTTTAGGTTTCCCTGTCTGGGCTGTACATTGCTGACACTGAAATGGTTTCTCTCCCCTGTAATGTGCATTTAACGGCAGGTTTTCATTCGCGTTGGAATTGAGCTCTTCAGATCAGCGCGTTAGTGTGAAGGGAGCCTCTCCCCACCCACTCTCCGCCCATTGACCCCTTCTCTCCGCCTTCTCTCCTCCTTCTGCGGTGTTTTACTGCGCCTCGGGAGTTTACGATCGTTAACTACGATTAACGTGCATTATGTAACGTTAACGATCGTAAGCGCATCATAACGCGCGTTATGATGCGCTTATGATCGTTAACGTTACATAACGCACGTTATGTATTTTTACCGCAGTTTAGTAAACATACCCCTATATTTATCTTAATGATTATCTTATACTTTGTAGAAATATATAAAATATTCTTGCCATTTTGGGAATAATTAATACCTGAATTTTCAGTGGGTAATATCCATATAGTGTTAAATTCAGATAGGGGACTTATCTGAACAGTGATGGTTTCTATATAAGTAAATTATTGTGGATATATTGCCCTTTGATACTGTTCAAACCAGGGAGAACATCCCTCCTGCAACAACAGTGGGCACAAAGCCACCGTGAAAGGAACAATTTATTGAACTAAGATTGAGGTCAGCCCAACATTCATTTACATGAGTTCTCATTAAAGATATGCATGTTTGATATATATTTTAATCTTTTGATTCCAAAGTTGGAATACAATTAAATTATACATTATAGTTACTGTACTTACTATATACATTTTATATGGTCTTTTGTTTATACGTTAATTTATAATTTTTTTATACATATTTTCTATAATTGAAATCAACTTCTGGTTCATTCCTATACATTTTCTTCTCTATGTTGTTTACTATTTTATTATGATTATTATTGTTACCATTATGATTTTAATTTGTTTGTTTTGGAGATTTTAGTGCCCTGAAGAAGGCCTTCTGGCCGAAACACGTGTTGGGCTGACCTCAATCTTAGTTCAATAAATTGTTCCTTCCACGGTGGTTCTGTGTCTTGCTTGTCTTGTGCCCTTTGATACTGTCCTACATAAGAGGCTCATAAACAAACTGAGAAGGCTAGGAATGTGTCCAAGGGGTATGTTTACTAAACCGTCTTAGGGGTATATTTACTAAACTGCGGTAACGTTACATAACGTGCGTTATGTAACGTTAACACATGTTATGAGATGTTAACGATCGTTAACGTCTCATAACGCGTGTTAACGTTACTTCACGATCGTAGACGTTCCACGGCGCGGTAAAACACAGCAGAAGGTGGAGAGAGGGCGGAGAGAAGGGGTCAATGGGCGGAGTGTGGGCGGGGAGAGGCTCCACACTAACGCACTGATCTGAAGAGCTGAATCCTAACGCCAATGAAAACCTGCCGTTAGATGCACATTTGCAGGAGAGAGAAACCATTTCAGTGGATGATGGATGATGTGGGCATGGTTTGTATGGAGAATAAGGTGTGGGGTGTGCATGGGAGGGAGAGATGGAATCTGGGGTTTTGAAGAGAAGGGTACGACATGGGGCCTATAATCACAAGGGAGACAGGGTATACACCACAGCAGAAGATAAATGTGCACAGCAACAAATTTTGAGGCTAGAGGCGCCACCCATGGAGTTCATCTGGGAGACCTCAGGGGCTGGCACAAATATAGACACAGCAGGAGAACCATCCTACTATATGGGACGCTGGCTGAAGTGCAGGTGATAACGTTGAACGTCGGCAGTATTAACTCACTGGTGAAGCAAAACAAAACACTGGTATATCTGGGAAAATTGGCAGCAGACATTGCATTATTGCAAGAGACCCATCTTGTAGTGAGAGTATGCCAAACTAAAGTGGTGCTGGGTGCGGGAGGTACATTGGGCAGCTTATGTGGCCAAACAGTGGAGGGTGGCTATACTTCTGGTGAAAGGAGTCAATTTTGAAACTTACTGGGTGATGCAGGACCCAGAAGGGAGGTATATAATGGTATGAGGGACCCTACAGGGAATGAAAGTGGTGTTATGCAGCGTGCATGCACCTAATGTATACAAGTAGTCTTTTTTGGCTGAATTGATGGCATGGTTAGTGAACCAGTCAAAATACTCTCTAATAATGGGGGGTGACTTCGATAGAGTAGCAGACTCTACAGTGGACAGCCAGACCCCATGGGCGGTACCAAGGGGGCAGGAGACCAAATGGGTAAACTTCCTCTGTCGGGAGATGGAGCTAATACATGGGTGGCGGACGCTACATCCTACTGATCTTGAGTACACGCATTACTCGGGCCCACACAAGTCGCAAGCACACCTAGACTATGTGCTCCTATCAGAGAGATAATTTGGAAAGCTGAAAAGAAGCGAAATCCACTCACAATTGATCTCTGATCATGCAGCAGTACAGGCTGATCTGAGGGGCACCCAAGAGTCAGGCAAATGGATCTGGTGTATGAATCCAGTTGGGAGTCAGGACCCAGAATTTTGTAGCTTTCTTTGCCAATGTTCTTGAATGCCATAAGCTGGCGGGGTTATGGGGAGGGGCGCTGACAGGGCTGGAGGATTTCATACAACAATGCATAGATTGGACGTGGGGAGGCACATTCTAATGTGTGTGTCTAGGCCCCTGCGCATCTGATTGGAATCTGGACACACAGAGGCAGACCCAATTATGATTCTGCAGGTGTTAGATGTGCTCTGTGGGATCAGAATCGGGTCTGGGCCTGTACGTGCAGGCCAGGACCTGATTCAAATTGGCCTGCACATATAGATCCCTTCCCTGCTAACTCAGTCAGGCTCCTGAATGGAGCCGCGATCCCCGGCTGCTGACCACAATCTTCGTTCCCCGCAGCCCGTTCCCCAATCTGGCCTTCCATGGAAGGCCAGTTCGGGGGTCGGGCTGCGGGGAACCCTCTACACCCCTCTGCTGCTGCTGCTTCGACCTGCCATCCCCCGATGTCCAGGGGGACTTATTCCACCTCGGAGAATCGGCCCTGTATGTCTGGGGTCCTGGATCACCCACTGTCCACCTTCACTCCGCCTCCGCAACACCCCCTCCCATCCCCATCTAAGCCTCCCCATACAAACTCCTTGTTCGAACGGGGAGGGTTTTTCCAGGAAGGGAAGTGGGCGAATCCCAATGGGAAGTCCATCCCTGCTATCCGCAGTACAGAATAGACCCCATAATCTGTTGATGATGGAGGAGGTGAGCCCACTGTGAGACCAGAAAGTCCACAAGGCAGAGAGCAAATTTGTATAGTTAGGTACGGTGGGGGGGGGGGGGTCAAACGTATAATTCTACAGAACTGGTTGGGGGATAAAACACCAACATTCAACCTGTGGGTGTCCTGCATGTACACGTTGGCGCGAGCTGAAATGTATGTCTATCGTAGCCAAGTTATACCACAATGGACACAGTAAAAGAAACTATGGATTTGCTTTCAAGTGTGTTTCCTGAGGGGGTGAGGGGGAGGGGGATTAGAGTGACAAGATTTGGTAAAATGTGTACCATAAAAAGTGCCTTTAATGGTTTAATGGTTAAACGTTATTGTTGTTTGAAGGTCACCAAGCCAACATTACCACTGAATATTGATGCCTATCTATGATGTTTCCCTATCAAAACTGGTGTACTGTAAAAGCAATTGTGATTTGGAGTATGAAGAATGTATGTTTGTTGGAATTTAATAAAGTTAAAATTAAAAAAACCTGCTGAAATGGGAAAACTTGTGGGGGAATTTCTGCCTTGGAAAATACAAAATTTATGAATGAGGTAAAACTAGGCAAAATAAATTGTTCTTTAGAGAAAGCAATTAGTTTTATTAAATGAGAAGCCACATGTCTTTTAGAATGAATGCTGAAATAAACTTTTCCATCTTTTTGACAAATTTGCCCTGTTAATTGTTTTTGTTTTGTTTTTTTTAATAATTGAGCATGATTAATCAGGGGCGAGTTTTCGCTAATGTTTCATCAATTATGTGTGATTACAGATGGAGGCATTGTATTAAATTGTTTATTGATCTACGTATAAATAGAGCTCACATGTTATCAGCAGACCTTTGTCAAAGCAAATTTGTGTGTGAAATGTTCGGGGGCTCTCTTCTTGCTCCTTGCTGTAAATTGCTGAGACAGTATTTTGTTTTTAAGCTAGAGGTTGATAAGAATTGCTTTTAGTTTATTCTGAGTGGGCCAACGCTGATTCTTTTACACTAACCCAAACTAAACCAACAATTATATTTTCTAATCTGTTAAAAGAGGCTTAGTAACCTATAGAGATTAAATTGTGGACTACATTTAGAATCAATCAAACATTATTAAGTCAGAATATTAATTCGAAAAAGGGTATTGCTTTACTCATGATCCACAGACCCTGTTGAGCGATGAGTATCTACTCTCCTTGTGGCGGAGTGCACATTTCTGCATCCTATTTCCTCTTGAATCAGTTCAAGGTACTAGATCAAATCAATGAATGCTGATATGTATTGAGGCACTTCTGCTCTTTTCAATATATACCTCTGTTCATCCTGATAAGGCATGGCCCTTGCAAAGGCTTTGACCACTTCCTTGCTCCAGTGCCTAATTACTCATTCATTGCGGTCCAATGCATTAAACATCTGCCTAATGCAGTTAATTCTGTAGCTCCATGTTTCAGCTCCAGGCACAGTTTATATCCTAAAATCATTATCCTAGTGACAGGCATGCCAAATAAATTTACTTGGAACAATTTTATCACTGAAGAGGTGAAGAATCCCTACCGTGAATCAGCTTGTTTTTATTATCTTTGTTTCCTTAGGCAATATACTTGGAGTGACTTTGAGTCAGTTGATAGAGTTTATACACATGGATGAGAGAAGATGCTAATCTACTTTTTCCACAAGAAAAGTGTTACACAGTTTTATCATGGTGATGGCTAACTCTCCTTATCTGCCTTACCTGTGCTGGATGATGTACAATTATTCTCCTCAAAAATCTGCATGAAGCTTCTTCTAGGAATAGATGGTACACATGCTTCATGTTATCATTTCTAAATCATTCTTGACAGTCTGCACAAATGCATCATAGAAGTAATGTCTTTTGATTATGGAGCCTGTTGTCACAATTTTCAATTTGTTATGCACTGATTAGGGACTTGCCTAATAGACTGCGGTAACTCAACTAATTTTGAATGCAGTATCTCAGGAGATCACTTTAATGGCCTCATGGTAAATTGTATATCCAAAGCCAACAACAGGCTGCCACTTCATAGAATGGATTCTTTATGACATAGTCACCCGTTTCTCTAAAAATGCAAGGCCGCAGGGCAGGGTCCCGGCGGCCGAGGGTAACCGGGTGCTCAGCCGGTGCGGGGGCCCTGGCCCGTGGACGTCATCGGCTGGGGGGCGAGAGTGTGGTGACGTGGAGGGCACCGGAAAGAGGGATTGGCTCCAGCCGCACGCGGGAGCGTGGTAGAGTTTGGGAGGCGGGAGGCGTGTGGCCTGCGTGGGGAGGAGCCAGGAGTCGGCAACGGCTGCCGAAGCTCCTGCTCCTCCCCGGGGTCGAGGCCGGTTTGTGGCAGCCTGGGGGATCGCGCCTCGTCCGTTGCGGTGGGGGGAGGCGCGCCCCAGGGCTGGGGGGGGCGGGTGCGGAGAGAGGAGCTGTGCCTGGGAGGACGGGCTCCGAGGTTGCGGGCCGCGGGTGCGGGCGAAGGCGCGGTGGGTGAGTGGGTGAGTGGGGGCTCCCCCTGCGGGGGACGGGCCCGGAGTGCTCCAGTTGCTGGCCGGGCGCCCCCCCTCCCACCTCGGGTGCTGCTGCCTGCTTGTCTCGCGGCACAAAATGCTGGCCTTGTCTACCAGCGTGTGCCATGTTGCAATGGGTCTCTTTTTGGGGGGGCTCTATCTTGTCTGCTGTGTTGCAGAGGGATCGTTGGGGGGGGGTTTGCCTCTCTGTGGGGGATGCCAGGGTCTGTCGTGGGGTGGACGCCCTGGAGGGGGGCAGATGGCATGGGGTGGAGTATAGGGCAGCTTTGAGTGTGGTCGGGGATTTGGTGGTGGGATTTGTTGCGGTCGGCGGTGTGGTTGTCTGGTGGGCCAGACGGGGTGTTTCAGTGTAGGCAGGGGGATGGGACTTGGGGGGGGGGGGGGAGGTGTCTCCTTGTCTTGTGGTGACTAACCTGGGAGAAGAGGAACGGGCGGCAGTCAGAAGGATGTTTGGATGTTTGGGGGCACTGGGAGGGGCCCGGCCAGTAAAAAACAACAACAACAAAAAAAACAAAAAACAAATATAAGATGGACGGCAGTGCTGGATGGGGGTCCCTGGTTGGTGGGGTCCACGGGGGGGGGGGTTGGTTTGGGTGCCTGAAGGGGGTTTTGCCTTGGGGCTCCGCGGGGGGGGGGGGGTTGGTTTGGGTGCCTGAGGGGGGTTTTGCCTTGGGGCTCCGGGGGGGGGGGGGTTGGTTTGGGTGCCTGGGGGGGGGTTTGCCTTGGGGCATGACGGGGGGGGCATTGGGGGGGGGGCTCCGAGGGCGTGGGCTCAGGAGCTGGGGAGTGTTGGGGGTGTGTGCAAGGGTTGCGGTGTGCCGGGGGCGGGGTTGGTAGTGGGCGGGGGAGTGGCAGCGGCTGGTGCAGTGATGCGCACTGCAAGCGGGGAGGGGTAGGTGCCTGCGGTACCCAGCATCATGGGGCGGAGGGCCAGTTCGTCTGGGGGGGCTGGCTGTGGTGCCCTGGGCTGGGCGGGTTGGAGGACTGGCCTAGGGGTTGAGTGGCTGCCTGGTGCCCTGGAGCCCACAGGGCTCTCGCTTCGGCTGGTGCTCCAGGTGTCTGGGGGGGGTTTCTCAGGACAGGGGCCGGCGGGGCAATTTCCCAGTTTGACCTTGCCGGGCAGGCACGGGGGTTGGGGGTTCCTTGTGGGCGCTTACTGCCTTGATAGCTCTATACCAAAATGGATAATGGTCCCCCCTCCTTGGGTTTCTTTGTGTTTTTCTCTTTGTTTCCACAGATGGTGCTCAGAACTTGGCTTGCTGGCAGGAGCGTGGAGAAGGCCAACCGCGTTGGGAGCGCATGAGCCGGGCTGCGGCAGGGGACCATGGACGGTGGACCCTGGCTTCTGCGTCCAGGGGGGGCGACACCGTGGCATCAGGTGAGTGTTGGCGGGCTGGGGGGTAGGTGCTGCGAGGGCGAGAGGGAGGGGGTGCAGCGCGCTGCCATAGTGGTGTTAGTGTTGGCAGTGCCGCTATGCGGAGTCGTTCGCCTTGGCGGCGCCGGCTATTCGTCCGCGTGGAAGGGGCGGAAAGGGCACGGGGTGGGGTACGGCATGCTGGTGGGCAGTGGGTGAAGTCAGAAGACCGGGTGCCAGCGGATTTGGCAGGCGTTATACGGCTTGTTCGACGTATTCGAGATACGGTCGGATGGGGGCAGTTACTGTGCTCAGGAGACGGAAGGAGGGGTAAAGGGGGTCTTTCCGGTCTGGCAGGCATGGTGGGGAGGTAACAGTTAGGAGGTAGGGGGGGCAGCGTTGTCTGGCCCCTCTGCGACCGCCTCTATCGTCCTTTTTTCCTCGGTCAGTGGGGGTGAACGCTCAAGCATATGTGCCTGCTATACTAAAGTTAGGACTTGTCCACCCAAAGCAAGAGAAAATAATACTACCAAGGTCGAGGTCTACTTAACGTAGTCATTTGAATGGGCGGGGCCCATTGCGCTGTCGGGACAGTCCCTCCACTTCTCTGGGAGGGGGGAGTTGGCCTATTGCGCTTGGGCCTTACGTTATGGGTGGCAGCAGGACTCAGGGTGGTGCGGAGGAGGCCTTGGGGTGGTGGGTTCTGGAGGGTCTGGAGGGTCCAGGCTCAGCAACTGCTTGCGCGGCATAAGCGGGTACTTCGCCTCGGCAGGGGCGTTTTCCGCGCATGGTTAGGGGAGTTGGAGTCGAGCCGATAGGGGGCGGCCCCATGGGCATGGCAAAAAAAAAAAAAACAACAAGGAAGTTTTCCCTCGGTATCCCCGGCCACGTCCTACCGTGTTCCGGGGGGGGGGGGGGTGCACTACCAGTTTGCGGAGCGGGGGTCGGGGTTACGGGTCATGCGACATCGGGATCGGGGGGGTTGGTGGCAGCTGTGCACGGGGGTGATTGGTTTCTGACATTGCATAACAGCGGGCTGGGCTTTGCTCCTTCCGGTTTCGGGCATACCGGCTATGGCTGGGGTAGCGGGAGATGGGCCGAACGAAGTGTCTGGAGCGGTGATTGGGTGCGGGAGTTCGGTGCCTTCAAAGGGGGTGTTGGGAGCTCTGTAATGGTGGGGTACGCTTGGGGTATGGCTGAGGACCCGGTGCTGGGGATTACCTATTAGGCATGGAGCTGACGTTCAGGGAGCTGGGGATCACGATGGCGGGGGGTAGCGGCTGGGGGTGGGCTGCTTCGTAATTACCGTTAACGGTGCCGAGGCAGTGGGCGGTGACACCGTCCTGAGGGCAGGGGTTGTACCGCGGTAGGTCGGATTCATAGGCCGGCGTGCGGATTTGGGTGTCTGTGCTGTCTGGGGAGGGAAGTTCGCGGGCATGACGGATATTTGGACATGGGCACGGCAGCTCTTCCGGCTGCGACCGCCAGTTATCGCTGTGGGTATTCCGGCAGGGGCAGTGTGGCCTATGGACAGCTCAGGGCAGGTTTGGCTGACCCTATGGACAGCTCAGGGCAGGTTTGGCTGACCCCATACAGCTCAGGGCAGGTTTGGCTGAACCCAGCCTTGGGCCTTACGTGTGGTTGTCGCAAAGGGGGGGCTGGAGAGTCAGGTGCAGCCCCGAGTCCTTGCGGCCGGATGTGGGGCATCGGTCCGGCGTATCCACGCTGGTTCTCAGGGGGTGGGGGACGGGCTTTCCTGTCCCCGATGAGGGTCGGTGGCGGTATCGGACGGCTAGGGGGTCCTGCATAAAGCCGCCAGAGTCGGGCGTTCCGGCTGGGTGGGGGTTCGTGCCCCAGGCTTCTGGATGCCAGGTGGCCTGTTACACGGGGGCTACCATGGACTTGCTGCTCTGTTTTACAGAGGGAGGGTGTTTAAGTCTGCTGCCTCCCTCTTTTGGGCTACCGGGGACTTGCTGCTCGGTTTCTCCTGGCAGCTTGTTGGAGTCCGCTGCCTCCCCCTTCCGGGCGAAGGTGACTGGTATCCTTCGGGGCATTCTAGCTGGGTGGGGCGGTGGCGTTCCCAGGCGAAGCTGGTGTGGGTCGTGGTCAATAGGCGGTGCGTGGGCAGGGCTGCGGTTGTTGCGGCGTGTTCATCCCGTTTTGGGGTGGCGTCTCGTAGGGGGTCGTGGCGGAGTTGCCAAGCGAAGTGTTCTGCAACGGCGGAGGGGGTGCCAGGGTCTGGCTGGGCTAGGCTTCCGGGGGGCTGGGGGTCCCGGGATTTGGCTGACCGCCGGGGGGCCGGGCAGGAAGCCTTGTGTCATTTGGCCCATGGGGTTATTCCCTCGTGGGGGCGGATGGTTCAAGGGGGTCTGTGTGGACGGTCTGGACCCCTTGGATCTTGATCTGGTGGGGACATCGTTTTGGCAGAGGAGCGTGATCGCAGTGGGATTCAGCCCATACCTTTGCTGGGGCTCCAGGGCGTAAGGCGGTTTGGCTTTGGTTACGTGTTGGGGGAGGGGCGCCGACTGGGTCGCGGAGCGGGCTTCGGCTCTCAAGTCAGGGTTTCCGGGATTGTTAAAAAAAACAAAAAAAAAAAACAAAGGGGAGTGCGGGGGGGGGGGGGATTCGGCGGTGCGAATCAGGCGGTGGATTTTACGGCATGCCGGATGTGCAAGCGTAAGGTTGTCGGGGGTGGGGGAGTGTTTCTCCTCTGGGGGTGTCTGAGTGTTTAGCCACCACTGGCCGGTGGTTGGTATGTGTGGTTCGGCAGGGGGCACCTGGTCGCAGCTTGGTTTTGGGGGGGGGGCGGCTTCGGGACATTAATGTCGCCAGTGCTGGTGGAGGGATCTCGGAGGTGTCCGGGATCCGGAGCTCTAGGCCGCACTGGGGTCGGGGCGGGGTGCCTTCGACCTGACATTAATGTCCTCTGTGCCGGTGGCGGGATCCCGGAGGTCCGGGGTCCGGAGCCTTAGGCTATACTTGGGCCGGGGGCAGGGTGCCCCCGACCCGGACATCCCCTGGCTGACTTTTGCTAATTCATGGCGAGGTCGGGGAAAGGGGATTAGGAAGATTGCGGTTGGCATGACCGCGGCAGCAGCAGAGGCGGGGTCACCTTGCTAAGGGCATGGCTGGTGAGGCATTGCTCCGCTGCGGGTCACCTTGCTAACAGCATGGCTGGTGTGGTATTACTCCGAGGTTTATATTGTCAAGAGGATTATTCTTGAACTGTAATGTTCGGTATATTATAAAGTTAATAAAGCTGCGACCGGTGTTTTCCCAAGAATGGTGTATGTGTGTATTCTGTGGGAAAGGGGAGTGGGACTGAAATGGGGGAGAGGGCGGGGGTGGACGGTTAGAGGGGCCCGGAGCACCGTGTCCGAGCTACCTCGGTTACCATCTTCATGATAGTTAACAGTTGGTCACTATGGAAATTGCATTGTTATTTGTTTAGCAATTGTATTGCACTGTTGATTCCGTTTAAAAAAAAAACCATTTTTCAATAGTGATACTAAGGGGTATGTTTACTAAACCGTCTTAACATGCACCCGGCGATAGTGTGCAGGCTGCCATAAAAGGAGTGCGCATGTCGGTCTTAAAGTAGCAAAATGGGATTATCGCGCGATAACGCGTGCTGCTGTGCGCATTATCGGGCAAAGCGCCGCTAAGTGCGTTAACGAGCGGTAATCTTAAGTAGGCACCCAGACATGCAAACATAGAAACAAAGGTGTAGCACAATGGTTAATACATTGCCTGAAGGTGCAAGGGTCATGAGTTTGATCCCCCAGTGTGCCTAATGCATAAGGCTGGCTGAGGCATCACCCTTTACTTTTAGGTAGTGCTTTTTGAGGCATTTTATTTTTATTTTAATTAGTGCTGCCAGCAAACACACCCTCATGGTGGCGTAACTTAAGGTGCCGCGTAAGGCACCCCATAACGCACTCCACAGGGCACATTATTTATTTATTTAATTTTCTTATATACCGCGCTATTTGTCATCAGTGCGGTTTACATTGAAACAATACAACAATTGTTCAGATATAACAGACCTATTACAAGTAACAGGAAAATTAACATGGAAGCAAACAGGGAAATCATTTATATTTATAGAAAATACATGTTGGAGATATATAAAATCTATACAGTTAGTTAGGGTAGGTATGAGGTTAAAAGGATGGGGGAGGGGAAGGGGTGTTAGGTGTTTGAAGTGTGCGATGAAAAGGTGGTGTTTAAGGGCTTTTTTGAATTGTTTGATGTCTTTAATCGCTCTGATATTGGGAGGCAGTTTGTTCCAACATCTAGGAGCATAATTCGAAAAAGCCCTATTGATGGATGATTGATTAGCTTTTAAGGAAACTTTTGGTATAAGTAGTGTGTCAACAGCTGGAGATCTCCTGGACCTGTTATTTGTTGTGTGTATGATGAGATCAGAGATGGAATCTGGAGAAATATTATTGAAGGCCCTAAAGGTGGTAAGGATGGCCTTATGTTGGATTCTACAGTTTATTGTTAACCAATGAAGCTTCTCTAGAATGGGGGAAATATGCTCACACTTTGATGATCCGCAGAGGACACGAGCAGCTGCGTTCATGGCTAATTGTAGAGGATTAATAGTTATATTTGGTAAGCCATGGAGTATTATGTTAGCATAATCAAAGTGCGGCGTGACTAGAGCTTGAAAGATGGTGCGGAAGTCATCAGACTTCATCATAGGTCTCAGATGACGAAGGGTTTTTATCTTGAAGTAAACGGCCTTTACGATGCATTTTATATGTTCCTTGAAGTCTAACCTTTGATCCAGAATTACTCCTAGATATCGAATATTTGATTTGACTGGGAGATCAGCATCTCTGACTTTTAGAATTGATGGAGGGGAGAAAGATTTATTCTTTGTGATTATTAGAACCTCTGTTTTTTTAAAGTTAATACGGAGGTTTTGAGAGAGAAGCCAATCAGTTATTGAATTAAAACAGTTGATTAGCACTGTATAGTTTGGGTATGATACAGATATTGGTGAGAATAATAGCACATCATCCGCATACATAAGGCAGGATATACCAAAAGAGCGTGCGATGTCACAGATTGGCTGCATATGGATGTTGAACAGCAGCGCAGACAAGGAGGAGCCTTGTGGTACACCTTGTTTCTGCTGAAAGGGATTTGAAGTAGCATTACCAATACGGACTTGTTGTAATCTACCTTCCAGGTAGGATTTGAAGGCACCCTATAATGTCCCCTATAGGACACCTTATAAGGCGCTTGATAGGGCGCCTTAAGGTTACAGTACTCTGAGGATGTTTTTGCTGGCAGCACTAATGTACATTAAAAATAGACAATGCCTCAGACAGCCCTATCAAATAACTCCACCATGCGTTTGAACCCATGACCTCTGGCTTTACAAGCAGTGAAGTAACCAGTGGGCTACAGCTGCTAACAAACCCCTGGCTGGCTGCAGTCAAATAAACCTAAAAGCAAAATGAATAACCACATATAACATATTAAAAAGCTTAAAAGATAAAACAAAAATTATACTGATTACAAAACAGCAATTTGAAATATTTAGTGTTAAAAACAGTAGTGCCGCACTGGAGAGGAGGAGATGTCAATAAATCATTGTTGAAATTAGAACAGCGTTATATATATGAACTTAACAGTTTGGAGCCGAATGGACTTTACCAGGAAATAGATTTGTCAGTGTTTTTGTAATCAGCACAATTTCTGTTTTATCGTGTTATTTATTTATTTATTTATTTAATTATTTATAATACATAACACAGTTTTTAGTTTTTTAGCTTTTAGCCTTTTAATATGTTATGTGTGGTCATTTATTTTGGTAGTGCCACACTGGAGAGGCGGAGATGTCAATAAATCATTGTTGCAATTAGGACAGTGTTACATATATGAACCTAATAGTATGGATCTAATCAGGGAATAGATTTGTCAGTGTTTTTGTAATCAGTATAATTTTTGTTTTATCTTGTTGTTCATTTATTTATTTATCATTTATCTATTTTTAATACACAACACAGTTTTTAGTTTTTTAGCTTTTAAGCTTTTTAATATGTTATATGTGGTTATTCATTTTGCTTTTAGGTTTATTTGACTATCTCTTCATAGCTCTAACTTGTTTTTTAAAGGATAGATATATAGGTACAGCTCAGCCACTTGAATGAAGTCTATACAGAGGCTGTCCCTTCCAGTGAAGGGGCTTTTCTACTCTGGCAAATTATTTTGTGGCTTAACTGCACATTACTCGCTAATAGAGTGAAGTAGATGGACACTCAAAGCGCATATGTGCAAAGATCCATTCACAGTAATTTCTCATCACAATGGATATACGATAAAGGTTCCGGTTTCATCTTTAGACTTTCCTTGTGTTGTCAGAAATATATAGTACTTACAGCCCTTTTTTCAATGTACTAATAGTTCTTTTTATAAGATGTGTAAGTAAGGTGGTACAATGTACATTACACTTAATAATTTTTATTTAATGTTGTTTTCCCCCCTTTGCTATGCTATCTAGTTTACTTCTGCGGATGATTTTTTTTTTTTATTTACCACCCTGGCCGTTCTGTTTTTGGCCACGCCCCCCCTTTTTTTTTGGCAGGGGTTCAGCGTCTTTTTAAACTTGCTTCATTCAACAGTTGGGTTCCTTACAGTCTACTAGACACTGAACTTTGTGCATGACATCTTGTCAGGTAACTTTATTATTTAACACTTTGCCCTATCTATTTTTAGCACGAGCTCTATGTAAGCCAGTTTAGTTTCGACGTTGCAAGGCACTTGCATGTTTATGGCTTTTTATTAGCACTTTTTAATCTATTTTTCACCTTAGTTGTAAGAGTTCCCAAGATCATTTTTTCCAGTTTTCTCTTGCTGTTTCTAAGGGGTATGTTTACTAAACCTTCTTAACGTGCGCGCTGTGCAATTATTGCACGCTAAGGTATCTTAGGGCGCGATAATGATGCTTTACGGGGCACAAATGTGCCCTAGCATGCACTAACGCGCGCAGCAACGCAAACAAGCGCTGAAGGCGGGGAAAGGCTCCCGGAGGGCGGAGGAAGGCTCTCCAGGGGCGGAGAGAAGGGGTCAATGGGTGGAGAGTGGGAGGGGAGAGGCTCCCCGCACACTAACGATGTGAAATTCGAGGCCAAAAATAACGCAAGTGATAACCTCGCGTTAGAGCTGATTTAAAGGGAAGAGAAACCATATCTGTCAGCAATGTACAGCAAAACCAGGGAAACCTACAAAAAAGTGATAAGTGTGATACATGTGCACGGAACAAAAGTACAAATAAACATTGAAAAGGACCCCAACAAAATATACAAAAAACATAACCAAGCTGGGCAATAGTGATAGTAATGGGAAACATCAAAAATCACTCCCAAGAAAGCCCCCCAAGAAAGATATGAATTTTGGAAGGGTCTACGCTCCGTCCCCATACAAGGTGAATGATCCCACAGTGAAATAGCACTGATCAGGGTTTCCCTCTCCATTGGACAGGTTTCCTATGGCATGTACATGTTCCACAACAGCAGGGCAGGCATGTCGGAATGGGCAACTGGACAGATGCTGGGAAAGGGGATACAGAGGGCTGCAGGTGGCACATGCTGTGGTGCAGCTGGGGCACAGTGCGGACTAGGCAGATGCCTAGGTGGCACTTAGGAATGCTGAAACTGTACAGCAGCCAGACAGCAACTAATGAGGGCCCAACATGGGCACAAGAGTGTTTATCACAGTGTCACAGGGGATAGTACCCAGCAGGTACCTCCAAGGGCACAGAACATTGGCAGGCAGTGTTGGGGGGAAGCGTGGACATCTATGCAGGCACCCCTACCCCAGAACATGCACCATAGGCAGCCGCCTACCTGCACACTGGATGGCTTGAGACTGCACACCACCAGCACCACCAGCAGAAGGGCATGTCAGCATGGTGGCAGAGGGGTACTGGTGGTGGAGGGGGGCAGTGGCAGCTGCCCAGAGCAGACCATGGCCTAGTCCTGTGTAGGTGGGTGCCATGCACTACAACAGACAGGCCCTGCCGGACAAACAGTCATGGTATCACCAGGGAATGCACTGTCTCTGTGGCAACACAGTGATGCAGTGCACACAACCAGTGTGTTAGAAGGCAGAAAGTCACAGGTTCAAGTCCCAGCTATGGTGCCTGCCAACCCAGTCCCTATATTTTACCCACTACTACAACGTGCTAATACAGACAGATGATGTAAACATGCCCAAAACACCTACATTTTACCCTACAGAGCAAAGACACCATAAACAGGCGCATTACCTAGAGCAGAGTCTCCCAAATGCAGTCCTGGAGGGCCAAACACCATTCAGGTTCCATGCTGCCTCTAATAAAGATGCCTGTGCTGCATATCTATGCACCACCCCCATGGTATGCAGATGTATCTCATGCATATTCATGAGGGACAGCATGAAAACCCGAACAGTGTTTGGCACACAAGGACTGGAGTTGGGAACCTCTGCCGTAAAGCAGCAGCCAACAGGGGCAGACACACCCACACCCACAGGCTCCATTAGCCAATGCCTCCTGGAGAGGCAGGACATTGGGCCCTGCGTTCATCTCCCAATACTAGCACTTGCATACCTTAGCAATGCCACCCTACACCTGGGAATACGGTACACAGCTATCAAACGTTTGCTATGATTACTGACAGATAGCAATTCCTACGTTAAGCACAGTTTGCTGATTGAGCTCCATCATAGCAACCTTTCTGATGTCTGTGGAGTGTGCTTCAGGTCTGGTCTCTGACAGTGTTTACCACCCTGGGGAGTGACCATCAACAGTATTGCGTACCATATCCATGCCTGCACTGTGCCCAGGACTGGTGTGGTGGCCAGGGCTGCTAAACACCTCTATAGTAGCACAATGCTGGCATAGGTGTGGGAGTGTGTGTCTGTCTATCCAGTGTGTGGTGGCTGCAAACACCCTCCACAGCCCACACTGCCAGCACTGTTGCCAGTATTGGCCTGCCAATGTGCATAATGAGGAGCAAGGTACCATTGGTATAGCCCGGACAGGGTGGCCTGGCCAGGATGCATCTGCACAGGGCATAGGGCACTGGCTGGGACATTGTAGTGCTCGGCCACCACCTGCACAGACAGGGTGGCCACAGCATGTTCCGCTGGGAGATCACTCTCACTCTGACTAGCAGTGACCACGGCATGGCTAGGCTCCCCCATAGTGCTATATAGTATTTCTCTCATGTGTTATTTATGGGTTCCCTTTTGGGGCCCAGTCACTGACTTATCTGCTTGGTGTGTATGCTGATATCCCAGTTCTGGGTGCACGCATTTCCACCAGGAACATGCACTATGGACTAGCTAGCAGACTGTCTGCAGTTGGTATGTGTCTTGATGGAATGCTTTGCAGGGTACAGCGGCTGAAGGCTTGCTGCAGGAGAATATCAGATAGTGGTGGGGTGCAGCTTAGCATATCCAGGCCTAATGTCTGTCTGCTATTGTGTTATGGATGTGTACAGAGCTGCATTGACTGCTGTTCCCCCAGCAGGACTAGGGTTGATGGTCCTCTCTACTGCCACCATTGTAGGGAGGTAGAATGTGGATCTGTTGGTGCGAGGCCTGTTTACACCCCTCAGCCCTGGAGGAGGAGGAGGAGGAGGAGGGTGGTGGCACATAATCCTCCTAGGGGTCCATAGGGGCTCAACCTGACTGAGACCTACAGATATAGCCAAGATGTGTCTGCAGAAACTATCTATCTCACACATAAGCACTGCGCAGGACCTGCAGCATGTCCTATCTCTGCTGTGGACCTGGTGCTGGGCGCCCCACCTCACCCTCAGGGTGAGTGCAGTACCTGCACAATGTGACGGTGTGTAGCTACTCTGTGCCAGTACCACACGCGGTCAGTTCCCCCTACCAGGCTGAGGTGCTGTGGGGGTGCATACCCCATCTTGTGATCATCTGTAGACTGCTGATTTGCATGTGCAGTGCATCATGGGTATGGGTGGGTTAATCCTATCCTGGTAACCACAGCAGACTGTTTGTGTGGTGACGTGCAGTCCTTATGCAGCCAGCCAGGGGTTTGCTAGCAGCTATGGACCTGTAGCCCACTGGTTATTTCACTACTTGTGGAGCCAGAGGTCATAGGTTCAAACCCACAGTAGGGGTTCTTTGATAGGGCTGTCCAAAGCATTGTCTTTTTTTTAATGTACATTAGTGCTGCCAGCAAAACACCCTCAGGGTACTGTAACCATAAGGTGCCTCAGAAGGCACCCTATAGGGCACCCTATAAAGCACCTTCTGAGGCACCTTATGGTTACAGTCCATATAAGGTGCCCTATGGAGCGCCTTATAGGGTGCCCTATAAGGGACATTATATGGTGCTGTGGCAGACAGTGCACTTTATAATTTGCCTTATAGGGTGCCTTATGTGGCACCTTAGGTTACGGCACAGAAACAATACTTACATGTCACAGCTGATGCTTCAGCCAGCTTTATGCATTAGGCACACTGGGGGATCAAACTCATGATCCCTGTATCATCAGTCAGTGTATTAACCATTGCACTACACTTCTGTTTCTGTGTTTGGATGTCTGTGCGCCTACTTAAGATTACCGCGTGGTAACGCGCTTAGCGGCGCTTTGCCCGATAATGTGCGCAGCACTGCGCGTTATCGCGCGCTAATCCTGTTTTGCTACTTTAAACTGAAATGGCCACTCCTTATATGGCATCCTGCACACTAACGCTGGGCGCACATTAAGAGGGTTTAGTAAACATACCCCTAAGAGTAAAGCAATTTCTGATGTGGAGTTCCTATTTAGCAACATGGATCCACTACATTTTAGTTTTACAGGATATGCATAGTTGTAATACGCTGATTTTTCCCGTTGCTAATACAATAGCAATAATAACTTATTAAGGGATGACGTAAGACACTCGCATATTTACAGTTTTTCTTACTAGCACATTTTAACTTATGTTTTACACCTTAGTTTTAAGAGTTCCCAGGAACACATTTTTCCGTTATGTTCTTGCCGGTTCTCAGAGTGTAGTCGTTTTGATGTGGGGTTCCTATCTATTTACATGTCTTAACTATGGATCCACTGCATTTTAGTTTTACAAGATATGCATAATTGTAATCCGCTATTTTTTGCTGCCATTAATTCAATGGTAATAACTCATCTAAGAGATAGTGTTGCACGGTGTAAGGCACCCGTATATTTACAGTTTTTTTTTAATAAGTACAATTTGATTTATTTTTTACACCTTTAGTCAGCAAGAGCTCCCAAGATTTTTTCTAGTGTTAAGGGTGAAGTAGTTTTTTGGTGAGGGGTTGTTACCCACTTACATGTTATAACTATGTATTCATCACATTTCAGTTTTACAAGATATGCACAGTTGTTATACGTTGCCAATCTAACAGTAATAATAACTGAATAAGAGACAGTGCTGTACGGTGATGTGCAGCTAAGGTGCACAACAGTGAGTAGGATTTGTTTTGCAATTCCATTTCTCTTTATTGTCATCCATATTGTTTTGAGACCTTATCTGCCCTGCGTCTATTTTAATATTATTTTATATTTATTTATTTATCATTAGTTTACACAATCATTTTTATTAATGGTATTAGTTATTTATTTATTTTACTGTTGGTTTATGAGTGTTATTCTATACATTAATATGCAACAGCTTTTTTATTTATGATGCCCTTTTGTTTTAAGTATTCTTTACTATGTTTTTAATATGTTTGTTTATTATCTCTTATTGTTTGTCAGTTATTTAGTCCCCCTGAAGAAGGCGTTCGCTGAAATGCATTGGGGTTTTTAATAAAGCACCTGTGTTCATCATTCACTCTTGCATTTACCTGATTGGTTCTGCAAGAGCAATCTGCTCTTCTTGTGCCCATTATAATGTATTTAGACAGTTTTGTATACCACCTTATCCTTCAATCAAAGTGGTCACAACACAATTGGGGGATACATTTAACATGAGGGGATATGAGACACATACACTAATGCTTACAGGGAACATGGGCAATGGAGGGTTAAGTGGCTTGCCCAAGACCACAAGGAACACCTGTGGGACTAGAAACTCCAGTCCTTCCTGCCCAAGGTTGCTGTCTTCTAGTGGGATTTGAACTGCTGACCTTCTGGCCTGAGGTAACTTGCCCCAACCACTAGGCCACTCCTCCTCCCAATATTTTGTTTTAATATTTTAATAGAAAGTTTGAAGGTATACAACAATAAAAAGATGTCTGTGTAACTTAGACATTGTAATTTCTGAAAAATAAAAAAATATGACCTGGACAGGATTAATGACACCTTTCACTAATATTCATTTATTTATTTAACTGATTTTGCTATACCAGTTTTCTACTAGTCAAAACGGTTACCATACAAAAAGATGTGAAATTGCAATAAACCTCTGATGATTGAGATGTTTAAATACCTCCGTGGCATAAATGCAAAGGGGGAGAGCCTCTTTAGATTGAAAGCAAGTTCTGCTATGAGGGGACATGGGATAAGGGTGAAAGGGGATAGATTCAGGAGTGATATGCGTAAATATTTTTTTATGGAAAGAGTGGTGGATCTGTGGAATAGTCTCCCAGTGGAAGTGGTAGAGATGAGGACAGTATCTGAATTCAAAAAAGCATGGGACAAACACAGAGGATCTCTAAAGGAAAAAAGGGAACTGTTGTGGTTGATATAGAAGGACAGACTAGATAGGCCATGTGATCTTTTTCTGTCATCATTTTTCTATGTTTCTAAGATGATAGAGCAGTTTACAGGAGGCTTTAACAGCAAAAAGGTAGCATTAGACAGTAGATTTAAGGTGTCACCCTTATGGAGGTGGGTGGGTTACTCAACATTGGGGCAGAGGTGGTTGTCTGTCCTGTGGTTCTGAGCTGTAATGCTTTTGGAAGAGATGTGTTTTCAGGTGTTTTCTGAAATCTTGAGGGGATTGGATGGCAAGGCTCCTACCAGCACCGAGCTCTACGATCGCGGGTCGAGCAGGGGAGCGGGAAAGAAGGCTCCTTCCCCACTCCAGAGCTCAAGCCCAATCGGAGGTGAATGCAGAACTTTACATTTAAGAGCTCCAGTAGGTGCACATGAGACCAGCAGCTCCTACCACCACCGAGCTCCCCGATCGGGGGTCGAGCAGGGGAGCGGGAAAGAAGGCTCCTCCCCTACTCCAGAGCTCAAACCCAATCGGAGGAGCATGCAGAACTTTAAATTTAAGAGCTCCAGCGGGTGCGCCCATGCCTGGTGGGTCCGCGCCTGAGGGCTTCTCCAGAGGGCCCTTTGGCGTGGCTCTTAGGCGTAGGACTGGGCATAGTACCAGGGAGACAGCTGCTCCATGATAATTGTGAGTGTTATGTAAAGTTTGTACTGTGTTTCCCGTGTTATGTTCTCCTAGTTTCCATTTGTTGATGTAATTATAAAGTAATGTATGTTTCCCTTATCTTTGTATAACCCTTGTACAGTATTGTGACTGCTTTGATTGAAGGAAAAAGCGGATACAAACTTGTCAAATAAATTAAAAAATACATTCCATAGAGTAGGGGTGTAGAGTGTAAAACCTCTTAGGCGGGTGTACTGGCTACTTTTTTGGATATGTGGTGGCAGACTAAGGAGGTTTTGTGTGCTCTGCCTTCGCGGTCTGGTAGTGCTGGGTGTGCTGATAAGTGTTTCTAGGTACTTCATGGTGAGGCTATTGCGGGCTTTGTGAATGAGGGTGAGGGCTTTGTGCTTGACTCTAGATGCAATGGGAAGCCAATGGAGTGATTTCAGTATGGGTGTGATGTCCATATTTTTGGAGGCTCTGAAGATGGTACATGCTGCAGTGTTTTATGTGAGTAAAAGTGGTGAGATAGTTTGTTTGGTTAGTCCCAGGTAGATGGTGTTACAGTAGTCAAAGAATGGGGTGATGGTGGCCTGGCATACTGCACGAAAGTTGTCTGTGGAGAGGAGGGGGCAGAGATTGCGTAGAGTTCTGCATTTGTAATATACTGTCTTGGTAGTGTTGCAGATGTGGGCTTGGAAGTTTAGTTGCTAGTACTTGACCTGGGTTTTAACCTGGAGATCTGAGTTGTCGATTTTGATGGTGTAGGTGGCATGAAAGCCAGGTCCCTAGTGCTGTGTAGGATTTCTGTCTTGCAAAACTGACTGCCAGGTTGTGAAGTTGAAGCCAATTGTTTATTTCCTTGAAGCAGGCTGAGATACTGGAGCAATCGGGAGCTGAAGTAGTGAATGGAGTGTATATCATAATGGTATCTGCATAGATCTTGTAGCTGACGAACCTCTGGATGGTTGCACATAGAGGCCTGATGTAAATATTGAAGAGCAGAGAGGAGAGTGCAGACCCCTGAGATACTCCTTGGGGTAGAGTGTAGGGGAAGGATGTGTGGTGTCTAACTTTCACCCGCTGGTTGCGTTGTGTGAGGCAAGAGTGAATCCATTTGAACAGTGTGCCCCATATTCCAATATCATGAAGATGGTTTAGCAGTAGCTGATGGGACACCATGTAGAATGCTGCGGATATGTCTAGGAAGAGTAGTATGAAGCCCTCAGAGATTTTCTCATTCCCTGTAATGAGTGTTGACAGGAGAGAGGTCAGCAGGCTTTTGGCACTATGATTGGGGCAAAACCCAAGTTGATGTTGGTCCAGAGGTGCATGTTGATTGATATGCTCTTGGAGCTGGATAATATTTGGTTGCACAACCTTGGCAGTGATGACAGCCTCCAAATATTTCTTGTGGTCATCTATAAGTTTCATACATCTGTCTGCTGGCAGTTTCTCCCACTCTTCAACTGTGATTTGTTCCAGCTCATGAATGTTTCCAGGATTCCTTTTAACAATGGAAGATTTCAGCTCTTTCAAAATGTTCTTGATTGGATTGTGGTCAGGACTCATTGCTGGTCTGTCCATTTCTTACATTTTCTTACTTTTTAACTATTCTTTTGTACTTTTGGATGTATGTTTTGAATCATTGTCCTGCTGGAGGACCCTAGCTTTCTGACACTAGGTAGCACATTTCACTCCAAAATACTCTGACTTCACAACACTATGGAATCTCCACCATATTTAACTGTAGGAAGGGTGATTTTTCCCTTATAAGCTTAATTTCTTCACCTTTAAATGTATTGCTGGTCTGCATTGCCAGAGCGCTCAAGTTTGGTTTCATCTATCCACAGAACATTTTCCAAGAAGGATTGTGGTTTTCCAAGGTGGATTTGGGCAGGCGTGCCTTTTTATGTCTGTCTTTGAGCAGTGGGGTCCTGTTTGGTCTTCACCCATGAAGTTCTGGTGTGGGTTAAAACCACCACTCCAGATTGCTCCAGGTCAGCCTTAAGCTCTTTGGATGTTGTATGTAGTGTTTTTTCAACAGTTTGCATTAACTTTCAAAGATGTCTAAGATTAACTTTCCTTTCCCCACCATGTACTGGGATGCTCTTGACATTTTCATGAGCAGAAAACTTCCTAATACCATTGTAAATTGTAGATACAGGGATCCAAAGGACTTTAGAGAGGGTCTTGTATCCGTTTGAAGTTTGATATTTGGTGGTGATGGCTTTTCTGACAGTCTCAAACAGCTCTTTTTTCTTCACTTTTATGGAAATGGAACAGGGAGTGAATGTGGCCATTTTAGAGCCATCATTCATTGGTTGATTTAAGTCATGTAAGTACTGACAATTGATCACATGTGCATCTAATTTCAGTGAAATGGGAATGTGGTTCTTCTGTTCAAACTAATTTGAATTGTTTTTAAGGATGCCAATAATCCTTTTTGGTACTTCTCTGCGATAAGAGTGTATTGGGTGATTGATCGCCGGTTGAGTACTTATACTGTCTGGTCTTTACAGCTGATTTGGCTTTCCTCAGGTAAAACCTGTGTGTTCTTTGAGGGTTTATTGGGGTAGGTCCCCTTTTAAAACAAAATAAAAGGAGTATTATGCTGTGAGAAGGAGTCCCCTTCATGGCATACACTCTGACAAAAAAATGTATTTCTTTAGAATTTGAGTATTAGGTTAGCTAAGGCAATTGGGTTTATCATTTTTGGTTAACAATTTCTGTGGATAAACGAATTTGGGTTTTGAGGTAAGAAATAATCATGTCTTGGCAATGTCACAGTTTTTATACTATTTTCTACTATTACCTTTTTTAAAATTTGTCTTGTTTTATTTGATTCTTTTATGTGTCAAATTTGTGTGCATATACTGTATAGTCCAAAACAATTTCACTGGCCACTTTTTTAAGGAGATCTTGGACATTAAGGAGTTCAACTACAGGGATACCAATAATGTTGACCACAACTATATTTATTGAAAGGCCTGGGAAATATAATTTAAGTCTCATTGAACTCCCACTCTTAATTTGGAGTCCTCCCTATCAAATTTGTTTGCTATACTTGGACTCTGTAACATTAAGCCTTTCCACTTGACTGTCCCATCATTTGAGACATTTAATTTGCCCATTCTGATCATCTGTCCCACCCTGTGGGACATATGAATAACTTACTAGTCTAGGGGGTATGTTTACTAAACCGTCTTAACATGCGCCCAGCGATAGTGTGCAGGCTGCCATAAAAGGAGTGGCGTTTCAGTCTTAAAGCAGCAAAATGGGAGTATTGCGCGATAACGCGTGCTGCTGCGCACATTATCGGGCAAAGTGCCGCTAAGCGCGTTAACGCGTGGTAATCTTAAGTAGGCACCCAGACATTCAAACATAGAAACAGAGGTGCAGCACAATGGTTAATACAGTGACTGAGGATACAGGGGTCATGAGTTTGATCCCCCAGTGTGCCTAATGCATAAGGCTGACTGAGGCATCAGCTTTGACATGTAAGTATTGTTTCTTGAGGCAGTTTATTTGTATTTTAATTATTGCTGCCAGCAAACATACCCTCACGTGCCATATCCTAAGGTGCCGCATAAGGCACCCTATAAGGCACGCCATAGGGCACATTATAAAGTGCACTGTCCGCCACGGCACCCTATAAGGTGCTCCATAGGATACCTTATAAGGCACCTTATATGGATGGTAACCATAAGGTGCCTCAGAAGGCGCTTTATAGGGCGCCCTATAAAGCGCCTTCTGAGGCACCTTATGGTTACAGTACGCTGAAGGTGTTTTTGCTGGCAGCACTAATGTACATTAAAAATAGATAATGCTTTGGACAGCCCTATCAAATAACCCCACTGTGGGTTTAAACCCAAGACCTGTAGCTCCACAGGCAGTGAAGTAACCAGTGGGCTACAGCTCTATAGCTGCTAACAAGCCCCTGAATGGCTGCAGAAGGACTGCACGTCACCACACAAACAGTCTGCTGTGATCACCAGGATAGGGTTAACCCACCTGTGCCCATGATGCACTGCACATGCAAATCAGCAGTCTACAGATGAACACAAGATGGGGTATGCACCCCCACAGCACCTCGGCCTGGTAGGGGGAACTGACCGTGTGTGTTACTGGCACAGAGTAGCTACACACCGTCACATTATGTGGGTACTGTGCTCACCCTGAGGGTGAGGTGGGGCACCCAGCACCAGGTCCACAGCACCTTCCATGGCAGAAATAGGCCATGCTGTAGGTCCCCAGCAGTGCTAGTGTGTGAGATAGGTAATTCCTGTAGACACACTTTGGATACATTTGTATTTCTCGGTCAAGTTTGGCCCTTATGGACCCAAAGGTGGATTATGTACCACCACCCAACCCACCCTCTGGGGCTGAGGGTGGGAAATAGAGTCTCCCACCAACAGATCCACATCTTACCTCCCTGAAAGGGTAGCAGTAGATGGGACCATCAACCACAGTCCTGCTGGATAACAGACACCCTACAGGGCAGTCAATGCAGCTCTGTACACATCTATAAAGCAATAGCAGACAGACATTAGGCTCAGAAATGCTCAGCAGCACCCCACCACTATCTGATATTCTCCTGCAGAAAGCCTCCAGCCACTGCACCCTGCAAGGTGTCCCAACAAGACACATACTAGCTGCAGACAGTCTGCTAGCTAGTCCATGGTGCATGTTCCTGTAGGAAATGCATGCACCCAGAACTGGGATGTCAGCATACACACCAATCAGATAAGTCAGTGATTGGGCCCCAAAAGGAAACCCATAAATATCACAAAAGAGAAATGTTATAGAGCACTATGGGGGAACCTAGCCATGCCGTGGTCACTGCTAGGTCAGGGTGAGAGTGATCTCCCAGCAGGACATGCTGTGGCCACCCTGTCTGTGCAGGTGGTGGCCGGGCACTACAATGTCCCAGCCATTGCCCTATGCCCTGTGCAGATGCATCCTGGCCAGGCCACCATGTCCGGGCTATACCCATGGTACCTTGTTCCTCATTATGCATATTGGCAGGCCAATACTGGCAACAGTGCTGGCAGTGTGGGCTGTGGAGGGTGTTTGCAGCCACCACACACTGGATGGACAGACATACACTCCCACACCTATGCCAGCATTGTACAACTATAGATGTGTTTGGAGCCCTGGCCACCACACCCTGGGCACAATGCAGGCATGGCTATGGTACGCAATACTGTTGGGGTCACTCCCCAGGGTGGTAAACACTGTCAGACACAAGACCTGTAGCACACTCCACAGACATCCGAAAGGTTGCCATGATGCAGCTCAATCAGATAATTGTACTTAACTTCAGAATTGCTATCTGCCAGTAATCATAGCAACCTTTTGATAGCTGTGTACCATATTCCCGGGTTTAGGGTGGCATTGCTAAGGTATGCAAGTGCTCGTATTGGGAGATGCACGCAGGGCCCAATGTCCTGCCTCTTCAGGAGGCATTGGATAATGGAGCCTGTGGATGCGGGTGTGTCTGCCCCTGTTTGCTGCTGCTTTACGGCAGAGGTTCCCAACTCCAGTCCTGGTGTGCCAAACACTGTTCGGGTTTTCATGCTGTCCCTCATGAATATGCATGAGATACATCTGCATACCATGGGGGCGGCGCATAGAAATGCAGCACAGGCATCTTTATTAGAGGCAGCATGGAACCTGAATGGTGTTTGGCCCTCCAGGACTGCATTTGGGAGACTCTGCTCTAGGTAATGCGCCTGTTTATGGTGTCTGTGCTCTGTAGGGTAAAATGTAGATGTTTTGGGCATGTTTACGTCATCTGCATTAAAGGTTCTGTCTATATTAGCACGTTTTAGTAGTGGGTAAAATATGGAGACTTGGTTGTCAGGAGCCACAGCTGGGAGTTGAACCTGTGACTTTCTGTCTCTGAACACACTGGCTGTGTGCACTGCACCACCATGTTGCCACAGAGACACTGCATTCCCTGGTGATACCATGACTGTTCGTCCGGCAGGGCCTGTCTGTTGCAGTGCATGGCACCCACCTACACAGGGTAGGGCCATGGTCTGCTCTGGGCAGCTGCCACTGCCCCCCTCCACCACCAGTACCCCTCTGCCACCATGCTGACATGCCCTTCTGCTGGTGGTGCTGGTGCTGCGCAGTCTCAGTCCATCCAGTGTGTGGGTAGATGGCTGCCTATGGTGCGTGTTCTGGAGTAGGGGTGCCTGCATAGACATCTACGCTTCCCCCCCAACACCGCCTGCCAATGTTCTGTGCCCTTGGAGGTACCTGCTGGGTACTATCCCCTGTGACACTGTGATAGACACACTCGTGCCCATGTTGGGCCCTCATCAGTTGCTGTCTGGCTGCTGTACAGTTTCAGCATTCCTAAGTGCCACCTAGGCATCTGCCTAGTCCGCACTGTGCCCCAGCTGCACCACAGCATGTGCCGCCTGCAGCCCTCTGTATCCCATTTGCAAGCATCTGTCCAGTTGGCCATTCCGACATGCCCGCCCTGCTGTTGCCACACATGTGCATGCCATAGGAAACCTGTCTGATGGAGAGAAAAACCCTGCACAGCGCAATTTCACTGTGGGCTCATTCACCTTGTATGGGGACGGAGCATGGACCCTTCCAGAATCATATCCTTTTTTTGGTGCCTTCTTGGGAGTGTTTTTTGATGTTTCCCATTGAGATCACTATTGCCCAGCTTGGTTATTTTATTTTTCCATTTTCTTCTGTTCATTTTCACTGTTTATTTGCCCTTTTGTTCCGTGCACATGTATCACACTTATCACATTTTTTTGTAGCTTTCCCTGGTTTTGCTGTACATTGCTGACAGAAATGGTTTCTCTTCCCTGTAAATCAGCTCTAACGCCAGGGTTTCACTGGCGTTAGTTTTCAGCCTCGGATTTCACAGCGTTAGTGTGCAGGGAGCCTCTCCCCTCCCACTCTCCACCTATTGACCCCTTCTCTCCGCCCCTGGGGAGCCTTCCTCCGCCCTCCGGGAGCCTTTCTCTGCCTTCAGCGCTCGTTTGCGCCGTTGCACGCATTATCGCGCGCTAAGGTACCTTATCGCAAGATAAAATCGCACGATAAGGTACCTTAACACGCAATAATGTCACAGAGCGCACATTAAAATGGTTTAGTAAACATACCCCTATGTTTTGTATGTCTTAACCAAAATACATCAAAGTCAGAGAAAAAGAAAACCCCAATCAGAGTTGAATCATAAATCCCAAGAGAAACCCTGACATATAACATTGAAAAACCCTTTTATCTTTTTGTCGGAGTTGTCACACAAAGGTAGGAGGAATTAAATCCATCCTCTCGCTGTGGCCTCTCCTTTTAATAATTTCAAAGAAAGTGATCAAAGTTTTAATCACTTTTTTTGAAATTGTTAAAAGAAGAGGCCACAGCGAGAGTAAGGATTTAATTCCTCCTACTTTTGTGTGACAACTCCGACAAAAAGATAAAAGGGTTTTTCACTGTTACACATTCTACAATAGTCATGTTTTATTTTGGTTATGTCATATTGGTCATAATTTGGCCAGTTTCTCATTAAAATTTATTCCGATCTGGCATGAGCGACAGAAAATTTATCCGAGTGGAAAGGGTTAAATATAAAAATAATGATTCATGTTATATTGTATGAACTAGAATTGGTTTGATTATTGTGAATGATGTTCACAGTCATTAGAACTGTTAGTTAAGTAAGTTTCCTTTACTGTAATTGTTAAAATTATGACTTGTTCACCTTCTCAGATTTTATGAGCATCAGTAGATCCTGGTGACACTGTGGTGTCACGTAATTTTAAATTTCTTACCAAGATTTAACACACTCTTTATTTTAATTTACTTCTAGCTCTAAGACCTAAGGCAATGTTCAAGCAATAATAACTAAAAGCCTATCAAACACATAAATAAAAACTTATCAGTGACATTCACGCCATTTTCATTATCAAACTAATATATGATACAGCCTACAAAAAATATACTTTTCTAATCCTTTCCACATTCCATCCCAAGATGTCAATGGTGGGCTTTTCTAAACATACATCTACAAGTGGCAAAAGAATAGAGAATAAACTATGGGCTTTCAGTAGTTTTCTAATGGCCCCTTTTACTAAAGCCTGTTAGCCAATTAACATGCGTTTTAATGTGTAGTGATTGGCAGTTGGGAACACTAATGCATGAGCGTTTCTGCATGTTAATTGGTGATTGAGGGATGGGGAGGAGAGTGGGCGTGAGCAGACCGTTATCGCTAATGCCAGGGTAATTGCCATGTGCACAGCAGCAGCGTGGCTCTTAATGTGGGGTTACCTAATGACTCCTTGTGGAAGGTATTAAGTGAATCTGCCTTAGTAGAGAATATGTTTGAGTGGTCCAGCGTTAGCTGCTGGGAATATAGTGGTCATGCCCCTAACAACTAACTCAGAGGCTTTGCGAGTAGTTTGTGTTTGGCACAGTAGGTCTCAGGTAATCCATCTTTAGATGAAGAGATCATCACAGGGGGGGGGGGAGCATTTCAGAGAGATAAAGCTTTACAAGATCATACTCAACTTATTTGCTACCTGTTTGAAATCCACCATTCATGAGGCAGCGAATACGAGAAATAGAAGAAAATGCACCCAGAACATGCTGACCCTACCAACAGAACTGACAAAGGGCAGCCAAGTGACACAAAGAAACAGAGAAATATGACGAGAGAAAAAGACCGCATGGCCTATCTAGTCTGTCCTTCCATATCAACAACTACAACAGTCCCCTTTTTATAGAAGCATAGAAATATGACGACAGAAAAAGACCACATGGCCTATCTAGGAAAGCCTTCTCCCTGTATGCCTCAGACTACTAGAATATCTGCCCCAAAAAACTCAGGAGCATCACAGAGCTTATGTCCTTTCATAAAGAATTAAAAATTTACCTATTCAAAGACCACTTCAAAGACTGAATTCTCATCATTTGAAATCATGAATGCCATCAGCCTACCCTAAGACACACTATTTCCCCTCCCCACCTCTGTGCTCATACTGCTTTTTGTGAATATATTCTTATGTCCATCATTTGACCCCAGAATTAAGATGTTTGATTTTAGTCAATGTCCATTTATGATTACTTGCTAGCTGCACTTGGCCTAAGTTTAAGTTATATATAATGAAGTTGCTCCATTTAAACCACTTTGAATACCTGACTAAGTGGTATACAAAAACAGAAATAAATAAAAAAAAATAAGGTCATGTTATGTGGTCCCAGCAAGCCTGCAAACCACTCGTGTACTTGAACATGAATTAATTTATTTTATTTATTTTATTTATTACAGGCTCTTATATACCGCTCTATTCAGCATCAGCGCGGTTCACAATAAAACAACATACCATAACAACACATTGTTTGGTTTTTACATAGAACAAGGTCAGAGAACTTGGATAAAACATGGGACATCATTAATGCAACTATTTACAAGGATATATACATGTATACATAACAAGATTTGTTCTTATTTTGGGTAGTGATTAGGAATGATTAGCTGGTCAAGTAATATTGGGGGAAGAGGTGGGATTTGAGAGCCTTTCTAAAAAGGGATAAATCAGTGATAGCCCGAATCTCTGGGGGTAGGGCATTCCAGCACTTAGGGGCATAGAATCTGAAAGCCCTGTTAGATGTCACTGATAGGCATTTTGTCGCTGCTTTAGGGATGATTAGATTATTTGTTGATGTCGTTCTCCTGGATCTGTTGGGTGGAACGGTCTGAATGAGGTCTATTAGAGAGGAGGAGGTGATGCATTTAGTGGCCTTAAAAGTTAGTAATAGGGTTTTGAACAATATTCTGCCATGTATCGGGAGCCAGTGGAGTTGCTGTAGGATGGGTGTTACATGGTCTCTTCTTGATATTCCGTAGAGGACTCTAGCAGCAGTATTCATGGCGAGTTGCAAAGGGTTTAATGTGGAGTGTGGGAGGCCTTGGAGAATGGCATTGGCATAGTCGAGGTGTGGTAAGGTTAAGGCTTGAAATATAGTTCTGAAGTCATCGGGATCAAGCAGGGGGCGAATATGTCGAAGAGTCCGGATCTTGAGGTAGATTGCTCTGACTACGTTGGATATGTGTAGTTTCAGATCCATGCGTTGATCAAAAGTGACTCCAAGGTAACGAATGGAAGGTTTTGATTGGAGCTCGGCTTTTTTCACCTTTATATGGGATGGAGGGGTGAAGAGTGGGTCCCTGGAAATGAAGAGAACTTCGGTCTTTTTGTGTTGAATTCGGAGGTTCTGGGATTGAAGCCATTTGGATACTGCATCAAAACATTTAGTTAGCGGGGAAAGGTCCATATGAACTGTGGAGAAAGGCATGTATAGGAGGATGTCATCTGCGTATATCAAGCATTCAACCTTGAAAGACTTGATGATGTTGCAAACCGGCTGTATGTATATATTGAAAAAGAGTGAGGATAGGGATGATCCTTGCGGTACGCCTTGCTTTTGGTGGTAAGGTGTGGAAGTTGCGGTCCCTGAGGTAACGTACTGCCATCTCTGATCAAGGTATGATTTGCACCACTCCAGGGCAGTGTTATTAATATGCATACAATCAATTGCATGTATTTTTAAATTCTTCTGCCCATATGATGCACACCTAACACAACAAATAGGTCAAATAAACAGAGAAAAATACTCAAAAATCAGGAAAATTTTCATTTTAAAGGAGCATAAACTTAACTTTTTCTTTTACTGTGAAAATAGTAAATAGCAGATTGTCACTGAATCTTTGATGCCTAGCTTGGGTACCATCTTAAATACAAAATAAAGGATCTAAAATTTTGTTAAGTAATTTATGTTTGTGATTAATTGATTTCTGACATTTTTGTGTGCCCACTTAAAATGTGAAGATAGATTTGTTAGAAAAGTGTTGAATAAACAAGTTTGTGTAATATGGTGAAAATATAATTACTAAAACCATAACCTGAAAACACTCTTTATAACACTCTTCTGCATTTGAACACGCTCAGGCTCATTCTGAGCCACAAATAGCCCCCTCCCGCCGGCATCTAGCTTCCCCACCGGTTGTATGGGGAAGCTAGACGGGGGCGGGAAAAGGGTGGATCGGGGGCGGCATTAGGGCAGGCAGTGATTGGCCACCAGCCCTGGACATACAGGGATGATTCTAATGTCGACCCTGTACGTCCAGGGCCGGCATCTTGAATGGAGAAGTTATTCCACCTCTGAGGTGCAATAACTTCCCTGGACATCGGGGATTGGCAGGTGGCAGAGAGCATTCCCCACAGCCTGACCCCAGCTCTGGGAGGCCAAATCAGGGATTGGGCTGGAGGAAATAAACTGTTCTGGCGGCTGGGATCGCGGCTTTTAAATGGAGCCATGGCAACCGGATGCCATGGCACCACAGCTCCATTTAAAAGCCCTCACTGAGTTAGTCGGGCAGTGCCTGTACGTGCAGGCCAAGCTGAATTGCAGTCCCAGCCTGCACATATAGGCTTGATCGCGATTCTGATCCCGCAGGACTAGACGTGCCCTGCAGGATCAGAATTGCGACACGCTCTGTACATCTGGTTCAGACCAGATGTACAGAGGGTTCTATATCCAAATGGCTGTGGACAAACACAGGTTAACCCTGCGGTGGTCCCTGGAGTACAGAACCCCTTCTGACTTCAGCACAATTCTGGCCAGGGCCTCGGTGTCTGGGGAACTGAAGTTGGCCGTTCTCCTTGCCGCCATGCTGCTGTGGTGTATCTGCCCATCCAAAGGGGGCTCCTGCATATGCAGTATGCAGCCATGCATGTAATATCATAACCAGTTATGAGTTGTATGATGGGGGCTGCTGTTATATCCGGCTATCTGCTGGTGGCATCGGCAGATTATTTTCTATAGTACACAGTTATCATGCTACTACCTGGTATGATGGGATATTGCCCACCTTTCCATCGCTGCATGGTTATGGGCCACCCTCGGCACCCTGCACTTCTTATCCATTCATACTGCATGTGCCTCTGCCTTGCACGGGTATCTTGAATATCAGCACTTGGATCCTGTCCACATTATTGGATTTGGCTGCCTCCAGGTGATCTCCCATATCTGCCCTTTTTCCATCTTTGCCCCTGTGTCCAGTGGCTGACTTTCGATTTGTGCCCTTTTATATGTGGGTTTCTTTAGCCGGTTATCAGCTTCTTGCATGCCTCCTGCAATATCAGGCCCTTAGTTTTTGTCATTTTTTTTACTATTTTCTCACAGTTTGATAGTTACCCCTACGTCTTTCCTTTTTATAGCCTGCAATGCAAAGATATGTCTGAACTGGCTGGACTTTTTCTGCATTTATACAACCATATTATAAATAGCAACTTTATAACCACTTAACTGTTATGCTATCAAAGAACCTTTAAAATAGTATTTGAATGTGTTGAAATGAATACTTTAAAGTTTCGGTAGATTATAAAGCAGCTTTAGATGATTCTCATGAAGGATAAGGAGGCAGTAAATAGTTCTGCATATTGGAAGGTAAAGATAGCAGAGACCAGCCTTATGTAGGTTATGCAAGATGCAGGAGTCCACCCCAAAAAGAAGGAGAAAGAGGCAATTAGGGATGTGTGGTGCATGTTTATTAAGCCTAGTGCCTGTAGCAAGGATATAGTCTGCGTTGCTAGTGCAGGACTGAGTGCTACATGCAGGGGGTAGGTGTATCCATTCCGCTGCATTTGCCAAGTCGTGCCATGGTAAAAAACATTGTGGGAGCAACTACTGCCACCCATTGAGATGGGCGGTAGTTGCACCTGCTGTAGTTATGCTGAGTGCAGATAGTGTGGGCTACAAATGCCCATGCTACCTGCACCACAGTGAGAACATACCCCATCCCACCCAGTCTCCACCCTAACACATGCTGCTAGGGTAGTACAGGACCATGCATTACTTTTTAGCATGGACCAAAGCCATGTGAAAAACCCATGCTACCTTGGAAGCGTGCTTTGGTAAACATCTCCCTCTGCATTTTTTAGCCACATTCTGTTCATTAGCTCTCCTTAAAAAAATTAGTGCATACTCAATTGATGTAACAAGCATTAACCTATGAATTACCCCTCCGCTCCACCGATCAGGGTCGAGCCGACGACCATGCGGCTGGACTCCTGCTCTGAAGCACCAGTCAATGGCTACCTCCAATCACCCCGCTGGACATAAAAGCCAGAGTGCACCTGAGTGAAGTCCTTTTGCTATTCTTCCTGCATCAGCCTCCGCTCCCCCGATCGGGGTCGAGCCGACGACCACACGGCTGGACTCTTCCTGCTCTGCAGCACCAATCAAGGGCTACCACTGATCACCCCGCTGGACATAAAAGCCAGAGTGCAACTGCGCGTCTGTGCCTGGCGGGCCCGCGCTTAAGGGCCACACCAAAGGGCTCTTTGGCATGGCCCTTAGGCGGGGCACCAAGGCGGCCATAAGTCTATCCCCTCTAGAATCAACCACTGATCAAAAGCTTCATCACAAGACTGCATAACCGCCTGGACACTATGTGAGTAATTCTGCATGCAAAACCATCACAATATTCTAACCTATTGTTCTCTTACAGTATTCACTGCTCTGTATAAGTTTGACTCTGCTACAATACTTTACCTGTGTAACCAACTGACTGAAAATAGCTGTAAAGTCTAAACCCATCTATAGAGCTCCTTAATACAGCAAACCCTGCCAAACATGGAGAAACAATACATTTTCTGTTGCTTAATCATTTTGATCCTATTATCCCAATTAGCGAATGCTTTCCGTCCCATTACACTGCCTTATAGCGATATCCCTATATTATACACTATCAATACAGGAGCCACCTGCACACCCCACAACTATTCTATACCCACAATTATAACAATAATACATGTAAACCCAGGCTGATAAATATAAAACCAAGCCCTTATACTCGCAACACCCCATCAAAATGCACACCAGACCCTACAAAATGTATTCTGCTGAATATAAGATCTGCCAGAAACCAATCCTTTGTGACCTAACCAAAGACAAGGACCCCAACATACTTTGCCTGACAGAAACATAGCTAGCAGAAACAGACCAGGTATTAATTAGCCAACTGATGCATCCTGATTATAACCTATATCACTGTCCTAGAGTAAACAAGCGGTGGTGTACTTACATCAGCAAAAAAAGGACTCCACACTACCCTGCACACAAACACAAACATAGAAGATATTGACATCCTGACCATAGAAAATACAAACCTCTCTCTTACCCTAATCTACAGACCACCCTTGAGTGCTCCTGATAATCTTTCCACCATTCTAGAACTAGCATGCCCCACAAACACAAATAAAATGCAAATCTTGTTTGGAGACTTTAACCTCCCCTCCTTGCAAAGTATCAACTCATCCCACTTCTTGGTTGCTATGTCAGACTTGGATCTTACTCAAGTAGTTCAAACCCCCACACACAATAAAGGGAACGTACTAGATCTCAACTTCCTCCAAGCAAACACCATACAGAACACTTGCTATTCCCTCCCTATGACTACCCCCCCCCCCCACACACACACACACACCATGGACAGACTATTTTCTTATTGAAATTACCCTACCCTCTCCACCTATTAACAGACATGAAAAAACCCCACCAAAAATGCATAATAGATACAAATCATTTAACAAAAAATCTTTCTACCTCACACCGACAGCTCCTTTACAAACCTAGATGAAATAATACAAAACTGTTATACAACCTTAAACAATGCAGCCATGGCCCCAAATAGCACAAAATATACAAACAAATGGTATACAACTGATTTGAAAAAACTGAAACAGAGATTAAGAAAATTAGAACGAATTTGGAGACATACAAAAACAGAAATAGAGGAAAGGAAATACATGCATGCACTAAAACAATATAAAGATGCAATAAACACAAGGAAAAAAGAATACCATACAGCGTTAATATCTAAAGGGTATGTTTACTAAACTGCGTTAGTGTGATTCGCGTTAGGAGCCGCGTTAGTGGAAGAAATGCCAAAAAAGGACATGGGCAGTACATCGTTACCAATAACGTGCATTATAAGGCGCCGCACAGCAACAATCGTTACAGGGTGCGTTACTGCGCGTTAAGCTTAAGAAGGCGCACTGACACCCAAATACAGAAACAGAGCTGTAGCACAATGGTTACTACACAGACTGATGGTACAAGGGTCATGGGTTTGATTCCCCAGTGTGCCTAATGAATAAGGCTGGCTGAGGCATCATGTGTAACCCTTTGAAGGCCTACTATAATATTTTAATCCACATTCTGCAGCCGGGTTAAAGTTTGCATATGTCAGGAAAATTGTACCCGTCTTATTCAATATGTTCCAATAGTGACGTTCCCTCTGCCATGGTCATGTATTATATACCATTTGATAGGAATATTTAGGCAGACGTTTGGATCCCGAAAGTGTTGGGCTTGGCCTGGAAAGGGTTAAATATTGGGCTGTGAGGAAGTTTAGTTGTACTTTAATAGTGCTGCCAGCAAACACACCCTCACAGTGGCGTAACCTAAGGTGCCACATAAGGCACCCTAGAAGGCACTCCATAGGGCACAATATAAAGTGCGCTATCTGCCAAGGCACCCTATAATGTCCCCTATAGGACACCATATAAGGCACCTTATAAGGCGCTTTATAGGGCACCGTATAAGGCGCCCTATGAGCCACCCTAAGGTAACAGTACCCTGAGGGTGTTTCTGCTGGCAGCACTAATATACAATAAAAATAGACCATGTCTAAAACAGCCCTATCGATGAAACCCACTGTGGGTTTTGAACCCATGACCTCTGGCTCCATGGACAGTGAAGTAACCAGTGGGCTTGAGCTGCTAATAAACATCTGGCTGGCTACAGGAGGACTGCACGGCACCACACCCACATTGTGCTGTGGTTACCAGGATAGGGTCAACCCATCTGTACCCAGGATGCACAGCACATGTAAATCAGCAGTCTACAGATGATCACAAGATGGGGTATGCACCCCACAGCACCTCAGCCTGGTAGGGGGTGCCGACGGTGTGTGTTAGTGGCACAGAGTAGCTACAGACCGTCACAGTATGCGGGTCCTGTGCTCATCCTGAGGGAGAGGTATGGTGCCCAGCAACATTCGCACAGCACCTGGCTGTGCTGAGATAGGCTATGCTGCAGGTCCCCATCAGTGCCAATGTGTGATAGGTAGTGCTTGCAAACACCCCTAGGATATGCCTGTGTTCATCTGTATGTCACATCTAGCCCTTGTGGACTATGATGCACCAAGAAAAGTGCATACCCTGTGTGGGTGCCATGGTCACATGATGTAAGTGAAGGGGGTGTTGGGACCCACAGGGATATTACATACCACCGCCCAACGCAGCCTTTGGGGCTTAGGGTGGGGGAGTGGATCTCCCGCCAACAGATCCACTTTCTACCCCCCTGCAATGGTGGCAGTAGAGGGGACCATCACCCCAGTCCTGCTAGGGATCAAACACCCTACAGGGCAGGCAATGCAGAGCAGTACACATCCATAAAGCAATAGCAGACAGACAGCAGGTCTGGAAATGCTCAGCTGCCCCCCCACCATTATCTGACATTCTCCAGCAGCAAGCCTACAGCCACTGCACCCTGCAAGGTGTTCCAGCAAGACACATACCAGCTGCAGACAGTCCACCAGCTAGTCCATAGTGCATGGTCCTGGAGGAGATGCATGTAACCAGAACGGGGATATCAGCATACACACCAAGCAGATAGGTCAGTGATTGGGACCCAAAAGAAAACCCATATATATCACCTGAGAGAAATGCTGTATAGCACTATGGGGGAACCTAGCCATGCCATGGTCACTGCTCAGTCAGGGTGAGAGTGACCTCCCAGCAGGACATGCTGTGGCCACTCTGTCCGTGCAGGTGGTACCGGGCACTACAATGTCCGAGCCATTGCCCTATGCCCTATGCAGATGCGGCCAGGCCAGGCCACCCTATCCAGGCTATTCCCACAGTACCTTGCTCCTCATTATGCACATTGGCAGGCCAATACTGGCAACAGTGCTAGCAGTGTGGGCTGTGGAGGGTGTTGGCAGCCACCACACACTGGATAGACAGACACACACTCCCCACACCTATTTATTGAGATGTATTTATATCCCACTTTTCACCGGGTCAAAGCAGTCAATTGGGGGATACATTTAACACAAGGGAATATGAGACACATACGCTAATACTTACAGGGAACATGGGCAATGGAGGGTTAAGTGGCTTGCCCAAGACCACAAGGAGTGCCTACAGGACTAGAAATCCCAGTCCCTCCAGCCTGAGATTGCTGTCCCCAGGTGGGATTTGAACCACCGGCCCTCCGGCTTGAAGTACCTTGTCCTAACCACTAGACCACTCCTCCCACTAGACCTATGCCAGCATTGTACAACTATAGAGGTGTTGGGCAGCCCAGGCCACCACACCAGTCCTGGGCACAGTGCAGGCATGGCTATGGTACGCAATACTGTAGGAGTCACTCCCCAGATTGGTAAACACTGTCAGACACAAGACCTGTAGCACACTCCTCAGACATCAGAAAGGTTGCTATGATGCAGCTCACTCCAAAAATTGTACTTAACCTAGGAATTGCTATCTGCCAGTAATCATAGCAACCTTTTGATAGATGTGTACCATATTCCCAGGTTTAGGGTGGCATTACTAAGGTATGCAAGTGCTAGTATTGGGAGATGCACGCAGAGCCCAAAGTCCTGCCTCTCCAGGAGGCATTGGATAATTTATTTATTTATTTATTTTATTTATTTAGCTGCATTTATATCCCGCTTTTCACCGGGACAAAGCGGTTGGGGGATACATTTTAACACGAGGGGATATGAGACACATACACTAATACTTACAGGGAACATGGGCAGTGGAGGGTTAAGTGTCTTGCCCAAGACCACAAGGAGCACCTGCGGGACTAGAAACCCCAGTCCTTCCGGCCCAAGGTTGCTGTCCTCTAGTGGGATTTGAACCACTGACCTTCCAGCCTGTAGTACCTTGCCCCAACCACTAGGCCACTCCTCCCTCTGTGGGATAATGGGGCCTGTGGGTGCAGGTGTGTCTGCCCCTGTTGACTGCTGCTTTACGGCAGAGGTTCCCAACTCCAGTCCTGCGGTGCCAAACACTGTTCGGGTTTTCATGCTGTCCCTCATGAATATGCATGAGATACATCTGCATACCATGGGGGTGGCGCATAGAAATGCAGCACAGGCATCTTTATCAGAGGCAGCATGGCACCTGAATAGTGTTTGGCCCTCCAGGACTGCATTTGGGAGGCTCTGCTCTAGGTAATGTGCATGTTTATGGTGTCTGTGCTCTGTAGGGTAAAATGTAGGTGATTTGGGCATGTTTACGTCATCTGCAAGAAAGGTTCTGTCTGTATTAGCACGTTATAGTAGTGGGTAAAATATGAGGACTGGGTTGGCAGAAACCACAGCTGGGACTTGAACTGTGACCTTCTGCTTCCGAATACACTGGTTTTGTGCACTGCACCACCATATTATCATAGAGATGGTGCATTCCCTGGTGATACCATGACTGTTGGTCAGACAGGGCCTGTCTGTTGCAGTGCATGGCACCAACCTACACAGGGCTAGGCCACGGTCTGCTCTGGCCAGCTGCCACTGCCCCCTCCACCACCAGTATCCCTCAGCCACCATGCTGACATGCCCTTCTGCTGGTGGAGCTGGTGGTGCGCAGTCTCAGGCCATCCAGTGTGCAGGTAGGCGGCTGCCTATGGTGCGGTTTCTGGGGTAGGGGTGCCTGCATCGAAGTCCATGCTCCCCCCAGCCCCGCCTGCCAATGTTCCGTGCCCTTGGGGGTAGCTGTTGGGTACTATCCCCTGTGACACTTTGGGAAACACACTCGTGCCCATGTTGGGCCTTCAGCAGTTGCTGTCTGGCTGCTCCGCTGTTTCAGCATTCGTATGGGCCACCTAGGCATCACCCTAGTCCACACTGTGGCCCAACTCCACCACAGCATGTGCCGCCTGCGGCCCTCTGTATCCCCTTCTTGTGCACGCCATAGGAACCCTGTCCGATGGTGGGGAAAACCCTGGGCAGCGCTATTTCACTGTGGGCCCATTCACCTTGTATGGGGACGGAGTATAGACCCTTCCACGATTTATATCTGTTCTATGGAGCTTACTCGGGGGGGGGGGGGAGGGGTCGATGTTTCTCATTGATACCACTATTGGCCAGCTTGGTTATTGTTTTTTTCCAGTTTGTCGGAGTCATTTTCAGTGTTTCTGTGCCCTTTTGTTCTGTGCACATGTATCAGACTTATCACTTTTTTTTTTGGTTTCCCTGCCTGGGCTATACATTGCTGACACTGAAATCGTTTCTCTCCCCTGTAATGTGCCTTTAATGGCAGGTTTTCATTCGCGTTGGAATTCAGCCCTGAAAATCAGCGCGTTAGTGTGAGGGGAGCCTCTCCCCGCCCACTCTCCGCCCACTGACCCCTTCTCTCCGCCCTCTCTCCACCTTCTGCGTTTTTTTACCACGCCGCGGGGCTTTACGATCGTTAGCGCATCATAACGCGCGTTATGTAACGTTAACGTTAACGATTACCGCAGTTTAGTAAACATACCCCAAAATCTCTAAATAAACCAAGAGAATTATTCTCTATAGTAAAAATCCTAACCAGTACTCACACCCATGAAGATGAGACTATAGAAATTCACCCACAAAAGCTCGCAAATTATTATATTGAAAAGATCACTCAACCAGGGCTGACCACAGCTCCTATTAACCCACCTAGTCCTATCACCACATATCCCATAACACACTGTAACTCTTCATGGATAACTTTCAGTCCCATTGACAACAAACGCCTTAAAGATATTATAACTAATATCAACACCACCACCTCCCCAAAGGACCCCTGCCCAGTTAGTTGGGTAAAAGCTACAAAAGATGAATTCACTCCAACTATCTGTGACATAGTTAATACCTCTCTGAAACAAGGATACATGCCTGATGCACTGAAACATGATCTGTCCCATACTCAAAACCGCAAAAGCCAACATAAACCTACTTAGCTCCTATCGCTCAATTTCAAGTTTACCTTTCTTGTCGAAGGTGATAGAAAAAGTTGTACAATTACAACTTCGGGATTACATTGAATTAAACGCCCCCCTAGATGAGAATCAACATGGGTTTAGACCCCAACATAGCGTTGAGACCCTTATGCTAGCATTATTTGACAAACTCACGCGTGGCCTTGACTCTTCTAAACAGGCCTTTATACTGATCTTCATTGACATAGCGGCTGCCTTTGACAGCATAAATCACAACCTTCTAATAAACAGACTAAAAGAAATTGGTCTACAAGAAACAGTCATACAATGGTTTACCTCCTATCTAAACAACCGTACCCAACAAGTACAAATAGGTCAAATGTCTTCCACTACCTTTGCTCAGAAACAAGGTATCCCCCAAGAATCCTCTCTTTCTGCCCTCCTGTTCAATATTTACATCCAGCCAATCTGCAACATATTCAAAGCACATAATATCAACTATCATCTTTATGCATATGATATCATGTTGTACCTCCCTTGTGAAATTAACAACCTAAACATCTCCAGAATAACCACATGCATGTTCGATATCACTAAGTGGCTTAACACTCAAAATCTTAAAATAAATTTCAAGAAGACTGAGGCACAATTTATCACAAGAAACCCAAATGCTACCTCACCCAGTAAAATCACATTACAAGACACAGTAATTGAAGTCAAGGATGAAGTCAGATACTTAGGAGTAGTCATAGATAAAAATTTAAGCATGATCCCACACATAAAATCAGTCACAAAAAGTATATATTTCAAACTCAAAACTATTCAACGGCTTAGGCCACTATTGGAAGGCCACAAATTTAGGAATGTTGTACAATCTCTCATAACTCCTCTCATGGACTATTGTAACAGTATCCTCCAGCGGCTTCCTAAAAAAAGCACACACCAGCTCCAGCTAGCTCAAAACCTTGCAGCATGTGTAGTTACAAACTCAAGATACACAGACCACATTACCCCTATATTGCATGACCTCCATTGGTTACCAATAACCTCAAGGGTGAAATACAAATACATAATGATTATTTTTAAACATTATCACACATTGCATCTACAATCCTAACCTCTCTCCTCACAATACCTGACAACTCTAGAGTAAGGAGAAATTGTTCCCAAAACACTTATATAATGCCATCACACATCCGCTACATAAAACAATGCACTTGTACCAGAGCCTTCACTTATGTGGCACCAGTATTGTGGAACTGACTCCCCGACCAACTAAGGGCAACAAAAGACCTCCTGCAATTCCGTAGGGACCTAAAAACATATATTTTCATAGAACATTTTCATGAATCAGACAATCTCACTAATTTACAAGAAAGCTATTGAGCTATCAAATAATTCCATCAGCTAATTCAATAAACTAAATATGTAGAGTTACAAAATACCAACATTGCAATGAAATTGTACATAGTTACCTGTATATAGTTTGAATATGTTAAATGTATGTAGTTCCACTGTTTAATGTAATAGTTGTAATGATGTTCGATGAAAAACCGCGTCTGATCACAGGAAGAAGCGATATATAAAACTTTGTTACATAAATAAATAAATAAATGTTAAATAAATGTATTAAGTCAATTTGTGCAGGTTCAAAAGTTCAAATGCACAATAAAATGTTGTTTTTTTTATTATGATTAATGTTTTAATAAGCCCTCAGAAAGTCATAAAATTGTGGAAGAACCCAAATGAATGTAAAATGACCCAAAGATGTTTGCCCTGTGAACATCCTTGAAGGCACTGCCATGACCTGGGCTTGTAAAACCAGAAAGAGGAAGAGACAGCTTTGGTTCATATGGGAAAGGAAAATAAATCACCAGTATCACTCAGGATATCCTATAGAAAGAGAAAATCAGCATTGACTGCCGCTGCCTTAGGAAAGGGAATTAGGACAATGCAGGTGGTGAAGTGTGCAAAGGGATAACAGAAGTAGAGAGGGAGAACTATAAAAAAGATGGCATGCTATGTGGGACGAGTAGGGAAGGACATTAATAGGAAATGGAGAGTTGCTGGTATTGTGAAAGGAAAAGAACATACAGTATAGGGAGAAAAGTGATCTGCAATAATAAGGGCTTCTATTCTTAGCTGTTTATAAATGTTTATTTTACGGCTAATTGTGGGTTCTTTGAAGGTACACAAATCTGTCTTTATTTGTATTTTCACAGCACAGGTACTGTTGCTGGGTACACTTTTCAGTAGAATCAAAGTCATGGGAGGGATAGGAGAATATTAGGGAGGTGGTGTTCTGGTATTAAACAAATAAACATCTATTTTATTGTATTTTTATGTTTGCGTCAGGGGTGGTTTATTGGTGTTTATCGGTTAAAACCTAAAATCAGAAGCCTAAAATATACATACTTTATGTATTTTTTGACAGTTTATATTACACTACTTATAAAGGTGTTAGTTTTATAAACTTTATAGATGCACAGTGCTTGTCTGAAAAAGAAAACTGCAATTCAACTCCCTTTGACATATTTTAAAAACTGATAAAATTAATGCAAATATATTATCAAAAAATACACTATTTATTTTGCTTAAGTCTAAATGGTTTATTGTTTTACGTTTTAACCTGAATGGCACCTCACTTATAATGAGGGGTCCAACAGAAGGAACCTGGTCGTAGTTCATGGGATATTATGTTTACTGTTCTGCCAGCTTGGGCAGCCTGTTTTATTTCACATTATTCCCATCTTGACTATTTTAGCTAATGAGTTCAGCATTATCTTGTTTTATGTTGCTGTTTTGGGGGGAGGTGTGTAGTGGGGGAAAGTAGATGTTTGAGAATCTAAACTGATGTCCAATCTAGATGCTCAAAGTCTTCATTAAACGTGAAATTAGATGCTCAGCTAATGAAGTTTTATCTAGTAGTTGATGACCGACAATAAATCTGTGAAAGCTTCTGTCTAAATCCCTTAATGGGTTTGCAGAGAGTTAAATCTGACTTTGGTCTTCCATTAACAGCAAGACCTTGCTGGCTGGAGTGTTGTTCTTGTTTAATTATTTAGTGGATCGGTAGCAAAGACCGTCTTCAAAAAAGCCAAATGATCATATGCAGCAACAAATGAGCACCATGATTTTAACAAGATTATCATAGTAAAGAGTCATCAGAGAAATTAAAATTATCTGCTTTAATTACCAGATTATAACCCCATTAACTCCAATGCATGAAAAGAAGGGATGGGGGAATAGTGATGAACGATCTGTAGATAGATTTTAAAACTCTAGAGCAAATAAAATTAGATTGAGGGAGAAAGAGCTCCTCATAGTAGCTGAACTATTACATATAATTTAATTTTAAAACATTATCTTTATTGTAGATTTTATTTTTTATAATCAGTCTTTAGATTACTATGGTTTATTTTCCATTTTTTTGTGCTGATAAGGGTATTAACAAAATGTTGCAAACTTGAAACTTAAGAGCAGACCTTTTTTAAATGTCCCAGTTTGTAACTTGTTCCTTGAATGTGGTAAGCAAACAACATGCACACAGACCTATGGTGTATGTCCCAAAAATACATCTCTTAAAATATTAACAAGAAAGTGGAGATGCATGAAAGAAGAACTGTTTCCAGTAGGCAGACTTTTCCTTAGTTTTTAATAATGCATTTCCTATCTAACCCCTTATTTTTCAAATATTCCTAGTTCCTGTTAACAGATTTTTTTTCAGTGTGCAAACATAAGTGCGAAAGCATGGCACAAAGTATATTGACAACAATTCTTACATGACGATTTCAAAACCTCACAACACGTTAAGGAGTGCTGTTGCAATTTAAGTGCTAAACTGAAAATTATGTATATTCATACTACTGGAAGGACAGGTCAACTTTTTGACAGCCTTCGATAATTATATTAAATTTAAGGTAATCTGTACCTTGTGGAGATTAACTAACAAAGAAAACAAGTGATCATATTATAGTCGGTGAAGCGTATGATTAGATTTCAATATAGCTGCAGTCTCTCTTGTTTATGTCATAAAACTGAAAAATAAGACTCGGCCTGTAGTCATATCATTATGCAAATTTCCTTATGAAAACATTGTGAAATATATTTGCTTTTTGGAGCCGTTCAGACGAGATAGTTGCTTGTGCTAATGAACATATAAAAGGCTAGTCATAAAAGAAAGAAGAGCTGAGGTAAGTCAGATCTGGTGCTGCTCTGTGTCCATTTGTTAACTACAGAATGATTGTGAATTTTGTAGTTAATTGCTTATTCTGGGGGACCCTCCTAAACCTGTTCAGTAATTTCATCCCAAAACAATTTACAGGTACCTATAATACAAACATTTTGTTCTGCAAAATAATTTCACTTGTCGTTTTTTTACAAAGATATGGAATTTCTTTTAAATGTTTTTACTATGACATGAAGGGGTTGATTTTATAAAAGTTAGGTGCTATATCTGCACCTCGATTAGGAATAGATATAGTGAGGAATGTGCTTCGTGATTTTATAGGGGGAGTAAATATGTGTGTATGTGGGTGATAGCTCCTAAAGGTTCATGCTGTCAAAAGGGGTGTGTTTGGGGTGAATGGGAGTGGACTGAGCTGGCCTAAAAAAATAGACATCTATGACATATTTTGTAGGCATCATACATACATATGTCATCAAAACTCAGCACCAACATTTATACCTGTTTTATATACAGATTAAAATGATAAGAATATGTCATTTTTGATCTAGGGCATTAGTTGGTGCATAGTCAGTTCTAATTCCTCTTCAAGTCATCATCTGTTCTGTCCTCATTTATCATCCTTTAATCCTCTGTAGTTTTATTCACACTTCTCTGCTCTTCCCTGGCTCCCTCTGTATACCACCGTCTCCTTCACAACACCTTCTTGCCCTTCAGCTGCTTCCTTTACAGCCCCTACTCGTGCTCTTTCTCTCTCTTACTCAGGGAATGTGTGTTTCTGCGTGTGTTTATGGGTGTGCCTCTGTGCCTCTGTGCTAGTGTTTCTGTGTATCTGTGGCTTTCTCCCTGTGCCACTTTTTCATGTTTGTGTCTGTTGCTGTCTCCTTGTGTCATGCTTCTGTGTGTTTGCCTTTGTGCTAGTGTTTTTGTGTGTCTGTGGCCGTCTCCCTGTGTTTCTTTTTTTGTGTGTTTGCGTATATGCCTCCGTGCTTAGTTTCTGGCAGAGTGTGGCCGCTCCATGCAGTCATCAGAGCCCAAGCATTTTTTGCTACCGGATCCTTCCAGACACCCCTTGGTGCCACAGCAGTTTCTAGAAATGTTTCTTGGGAAAAAGCACTTTATATATTGTCTTCCATAAACAAGAGCAGCAGCAACATGAAGCTAGACAGAATTTTTGAACTGACAAACTTCCCTCCTGTGCTTGGGGTAATTGGGGTAATTAACTGTACACAGATAAAGTGGAATTTTTACAAATGACGTCCAAGTGCAATCCAGGATGTCCAAGCCAGAAGATCTGAAAAAAAGCAGGAACATCCCCATCTCAGACACCAGTATAGATGTCTGCAAGAGCATTTACATTGACATTGTCAGAGTAGCATTCAAGATTGTGGACATCTAGGAATAACCTAATGGTTATAGTAGTAGGCTAGGACCAGAAAAGCCAGGGTTAATGTATATTTCTCCAACGTCAATGTCCCCGTTCAATGTAAAGTTGTTGAGTTGTAATGTAAACCACCCTGAATGGAAGTTAGGGTGGTATAAAAGACCTGTTAAATGAATAGAATAAATAAAAACATAAAATTCCACTGCTGCAATCACTGCAATTATGCAGAATATTTGGGATGGTAGAGTGCCACCTTCTCTACACCCTATTGGATATTCTATGGCCAAAATGAGCACTTTCCCAATGCCTATGCATGCCTGGAACAGGTATAACTGTTGATGCAACTTCGGACATTTCTGAGATCGGGCAATGACATCCAGGTACATAGGAACTCCCCAGCCAAGCCTTCACCATGTCCCTGTCAAGACTTGGATGTCCTCACAGACCTGGCTTTAAAAATATCTTTGGAGTCATTTCCATTCTTTGGATGTTGCTATGCCCATTTTGAGATATCCAAGGCACTAATGCAAAATGCAATGTGTGCCTTTGAGTCAGTCCTGACTCCTGGTGACCCAGAAGTTCCTGGGTTTTCTTGGCAGTGTCACTGGAAGTAGATTGCCAGGCCTTTCTTCTGAGGCAATGGAGGGTTAAGTGACTTGCCCAAGGCCACAAGGAGTGCTAGTGGGAACTGAACCCTGGTTGCTTGGTTACCAAGCCAGTATTCTAACCACTAGGCTACTCCTCCACTCCAAGGTGCTAATAGGGCTCCTAAAATAACCCCATAACCATCAGACCACCTGCAGGCAGAGGCCACATAGTAGAATTGAAAGTCTTTGCATTCCCTAAACATGCAGGTGGTCTGAAATGCCTCCTACATATTACCAGAAATATGTGCATGCTATCTAGACTCATGTTATGATGCCTACATTCTGTCATAATGGGCCTACATGACTTTGAGAGTGGTGAGATCACCGAAGGATGACTTCAAGATGAGCATGCAGCACCCACTCACACTCTACTAATTAACCAACTCTTTCTCCCCACAGAAGCCTGGGGGGGGGGGGAGGAGAGAGTGCAGCATGGGGTCAAGGGGAAGTGGATGCACTTCACTAACTGTGGTTGGTGAACTGCTGTGCTTTTCTTAGGGGCGAGATTATAGTTCCCTCCCCAAGTCTTGCTGGGTACCTTCACGTGGTGATCCTGTTGTACAAAATCTATACTGAATTCCAGCAAGGTGGCACTATGATTGAAGTATGGTAGGAATGAAAAAGAAAAATATATATTGCCCGCACATCGCCCAGGATAAAAATGTGCCCACCCATAGCTTATGCACTAAGGATAATGATGGTGGTTGCGATAGTGCAAGCACTCCAGATGTAGAAAACATCCCTTCCACAGATAAAGGCCATGGTGAGCATGTCATGGACCCACTGTGGCAGGAGATAAACCATAGAAGTTAATGAAAAAGTTAAGAAGATTAACTATGGTTAAGTGGACTTCTGCAGATTAGGAGGAGATAATGTACTGCTACTTTTATGCTACAAACTGTATTTAAACCAAGAAGGTATACAAAGAGAATCATCTAAAAACTGGAAGAAAGAGGAAAATTGCCACAAAAAAACCCTACAAAAAGCAACATATGCAAATTTAAGAGCCTTAATTTTGCAGATCAAAGCAAAGAAGTATGTGAATGATAACATCTTGAAGCAAATAAGGGCTTCCGTGGAACAAGAAATACAGGGAGGAGGGTGAGAGTACCAGAAGAAAGGAATACACAGAAATAGAAAGAACAGTTGAGGGGGAGATGGAGCTTGGAGATGTGGAACTGTGGGAGAGTGAGAAAACTATAGGACAGGTCAACCAATCAACTGAAGAGGAGTGTGAAGTTCTGAAGGCAGAAAATTTCTATACACAAAGACATGATAAAGTAGCACACCTCATCTACTGGAAACTCTGTAAGCACTACAACATCACTGTGCCCAAGAAGCACTGGGATCATGACCCTAAGAGAATTACAGAGAATGAGGAAGTTATCACCTCCCATTCTGACCAGTAAAAAGCTGGATGCGATGAAGCTGGATATAGTGGTTAAGGAGAAAACCACCAGAACGGAATTGATAATACAGGTGTCACTTCCAAGTGACTACTCTGTGAATCACATGGAGAGGCAGAAAATCCTGAAATACCAAGAAATGCAGTTGGAGACCAAGAAAATATAGCAGAAAGATACATAAATATTTCCCATCGTATTGGGTGCCACAGGCTTGATAAAGAACAATTTTGAAGCACATCTTGACAAATTACCCATAAATGTTACATCTTACGAACTCCATCAGGAGGCTCTCTTTGGCACAATGCACATACTACACCAAGCCTTAGCAGTAAATTTGAGAGATGAGATCATACTCCACATGCCCCGGCTTAGAAGTGAGGTTCATGAATGTCTTGTTATGTGCAAACAGGGCTGGCCCGTCCATTGAGCAAGAATGTTTTTTGCACAGGGCCCCGCGTTTCAGGGGGCCCCACGCAAAAAACATTCTACATTAGCACAAGCACATTAAAAAAAAAAAACAGCTGCTGCTGCCGCTGCCGCCGTGGCAGCGGCAGAATCAAATGTCCCGCCGTGGGGCCCCGCCTGCCCAGCAGAGCCTCCCTGAGCTCCCGAGTCCCTCCCAATGCACGGGCTTTCAGAGCCACGAGAGCTTCTCTGACCTCTCGCGGCTCTGTTAATCCCGCCGGGGCTGATGGGAAATCCCATCAGCCCTGGCGAGAATAACAGAGCCGCGAGAAGAAAGGGAAACTCTCATGGCTCTGAAAGCCCATGCATTGGGAGGGACTCGGAAGCTCAGGGAGGCTCTGCCAGGCAGGCGGGGCCCCGTGGCGGGACATTTGATTCTGCCGCTGCCACGGCAGCAGCGGCAGCAGCAGCCATTTTTTTAAATCTATCAGGGCTGATGGGGGAGGGGGGTTAGGACTGGTAATGGGCTATGGGGGGGTTAGGACTGGTAATGGGCTATGGGTGGGAAAAGACAGCAAGTGGGTTGATGGGGAGGGGGTAAGGACTGGTAATGGGCTATGGGGGGGGTTAGGATTGGTAATGGGCTATGGGGGGGCTAAGACTGGAAGTGGGTTGATGGGGGAGGGGGGTTAGGACTGGTAATGGGCTATGGGGGGGTTAGGATTGGTAATGGGCTATGGGGGGGCTAAGACTGGAAGTGGGTTGATGGGGGAGGGGGGTTAGGACTGGTAATGGGCTATGGGGGGTTAGGACTGGTAATGGGCTGTGGGGGGCTAAGACTGGAAGTGTGCTGATGGGGGGCTAGGACTGGAAATGAGCTGATGGGTTAGGATGTAATGGGCTATGGGGGGCTAAGACTGGAAATGGGCTGATGGAGGGGGTTAGGATGCAATGGGCTATGGGGGGCTAAGACTGGAAATGGGCTGATGGGGGGGTAGGACTGGTAATGGGATATAGGGGGGGCTAGGACTGGAAATGTGCTGATGGGGGGGTTAGGACTGGTAATGGGCTATGGGGGTGCTAAGAGTGGAAATGGGCTGATGGGGGGTTAGGACTAGTAATGGGCTATGGGGGGGCTAGGACTGGAAATGGGCTATGGGAGGCTAGGACTGGAAATGTGCTGATGGGGGTTAGGACTGGTAATGGGCTATGGGGGGGCTAAGACTGAAAATGGGGTGATGGGGGGGCCTTAGGACTGGAAGTGGGCTGATGGGGGGCTTAGGACTGGTAATGGGCTATAGGGGGGCTAGGACTGGTAATGGGCTGGGGGGTGGCTAGGACTGGAAATGGGCTGAGTGGAAGGAGGGCTTGAACTGCAAAAAGCTGATGTGGACGGGGGCTTGGAATGGAAATGGGCTGAGTGGAAGGAAGGCTTGAACTACAAATAGCTGATGGGGAGGGGGGCTTGGAATGGAAATGGGCTGTGAGGGGAGGGAGCTAGGACTGGAAATGGGCTGAGTGAGGGGGGGCTAGGACAGGAAATGGGCTGATGGAGGGCTAGGATAGGACTGGAAATGGGCTGTTGGGGGGGGGGCTGGGATTGGAAATGAGCTAATGGAGGGACTCGGATGGGGGAGCTAGGACTGGAAATGGGCTGATGGTGGGGCTAGGATAGGACTAGAAATGGGCTTATGGGGGCTGGGATTGGAAATGAGCTGATGGAGGGACTCGGATGGGGGAGCTAGGACTGGAAATGGGCTGATGGTGGGGCTAGGATAGGACTAGAAATGGGCTTATGGGGGCTGGGATTGGAAATGAGCTGATGGAGGGACTCGGATGGGGGAGCTAGGACTGGAAATGTGCTGATGCGGGGACTAGAAGGGAGCAGATGCTGGGTGGGGCTGGAACTAGAAGGGAGCTAATGTTGGGGGAGGATTAGAATGGGATAGAGTTGGGAGAGTGAAATGGAGAGGGAAAAAATATTTTGTGTGGGAGGGAAGACAAATCTACAATTGGCCGGATATTGGGAGAGTAAGTGGGGATTGAGGATGGCGGGGTAAAATTTGAGTGGATGAAATAGGAATGAGGAAAGAGCAAAAGGAGAGAAATTAGTATGTTAAAGCAGATGTAGAGAGAGAATGGAAAAAAAATTAGAAGAGTGAAGTAAGGACAAATGGACAGCAGACGATGGAGAGTTAGCAGAAGACACGAAGAAACCAGAAGAAAGTGGCTGGAGCAATTGCAACTGAAAAAAAATGCACAAAAGGTAGAAAAATATCTCTTTATTGAATTTATTAACTGAAATATGCCAGCTCTGGGAAATGTGCATCATTAACGTCTGTGCTTTGTTTAGTACAAGAGGAAATTAATTTATAGTTTTATTTCTACAGTGTTGTTGGGCTTTTGGGGTTCCCAGTTTAATTATTGTCTTCCTGTTTCTACATTGTGATTTCTTGTTTGGTGACGGTCTATGTTCTGCACGTGTAACTGAGCTGAGGTATTCTGTTTATGTAATTCCTATTTGACATTGCCACTTGTTCTCTTTCCCCAGTAGGTCATGTATTGTTGTTCTCTGAAATGTATTGGTTTAATATTTGTAGTTTTGCCTTTTGATAGGTAGGGTCTTGTGCTTTGTGAGTCCTGGTAGTGCTGTTATGATACGGCAGGTTTGCTATGGGTTCTAAATAGGCAATGTTTGTAGTAGTTCCTAATGTGCCTGGCAGTTGGCACTGGATTATAGTAATGTAGAAATCTTTTAGTCTTTCTTTATCCATACACTCATTAAGAGGCATGTTTACTAAAAGTTAGTGTATGGTAACATTATGCAAATATTTATGTAAATGATGTCCTTATGCAAATGAGGCCCCACACCGAGTCTCTGCACATGGCCCCGCACCCCCCTTGGGCCACCCCTGTGTGCAAAACAACCGATTTGGAGAAAATGCCCTGAGACAAACCTTTCTGAATATGCATCAACCAGCCCTGAAAGCATCAGGGACCTCCAATGAAGTAATATGTTAACTCTTGTGCCACCAAGGACACACACCCTCATCTCCTCTCAGTTGCCTCCCCTCAGGCTATTCTAGACCTAGCTCATGACCCTCATTGCCATTGTCAAGGGAGAAGCACAAGATAAATACAATAAAACCCACATTCAGACCAGAGCTTTCATAGACAGGACATTTAACATATTGAAAATGCACTTCAGGAGCACAGACAGGCCGGGAGGGGAGGGGGAGAACATTTTCCTAGCCTGCTGCATGTTTTGCAATTTTACCTTCACCTGCTATTGAAACCCGCTGACAGTGATGAGGGAGAGCCCATGCAATAACAGGAACCAACACCCTCACAAGCCCATGATCATGATTTGGATGCAGAGATAATTCTTGTACAGAATATTGAATTGATATTCTGATATAGCACTGATATTTTGCCATGGACAATAGTATAGAAGGTTACTTAATAAACTAACTAAAGTATTCACATCTTTTGCCCCCTTTCTCACCCTCATTTTGGAATAGAAGGGAGAAATTGACTACTACATCTCACAGTGTCTTTACAGCCTGAGAGCCATTCTAATGGAGTGCCTCCACTTCATTCCCTCCTCTGAGGCCTGACTGGCATCTCTATAGAAACTGGGGAACTCTAGGCATTGGTAGATGACTCCAGGGTGGGCTGAGGTGGACTTAAAATGCCAAGTAATGAGATAGGGTTTGAGCTGGTGGTGGATGGAGTCCCTGATGACGGGAGGCATTCCACACTCTTGGTGTTAATATCCCAGAGCTCAACTGAGGCTGAAAAACCCTGTCCCAAACTTGACTTGAGCTCATGTCATGGGTGATAACCATTAATGAGTTTTCTCTTTCTTCAGGCTGAATCAACTCCTGCAGATGATCCTGTCCACTGAAGCTTCTTTTTCCTTTTCCTCTTCACTCATCTGCTACCTCAGTATCCAGCATCTCTTTCTCATCATTTCCTTCTTCATCCAAGACTTTGTGCTTCTCCATCTCCTGATCCATGGACTCCGAATCTACTGCTTCTTTTGATGATTTTACTTCTCTAGGTGTACAGTCTTGCACATTCTCAATCCCCTGCTCTTATAAATCATGTGAGTGACCTGCTTGCTCTTCCATCCTTGCCTCAGCATGCTGGTGTGTCCTTGCAGCAACACTAGCTGGATGGAAAATGGCAAGGGATAACTAATGACAGCTCAGAAAATATAAAGTACTGGTGACTGGTCACATGACAATCTATAGCTGGACCTCTCCTGCTAACCTGCATGTAACATTATGTATGCTGAAATCTGCCACATGCAAAATAAAAGTCCTTAATGTGATCTCATTCTCTAATGCTGTGCACAACATCTGATCTATTGCAGCAATGGAGACACTATGCACTGGGGGCTATGCACTGCAAAGGTCAGATATGTTGCTCTTTCCAAAGCCACCCACTTCACCATGTGCTTTGATAGGTCACAGATTTTGAATCCTCAAGCGGTATAGGGTCTACATGGCTACAAAACGATGATAAACTCTTGTTGTTGTTGTAGTTAAGTGCCGACCCTCTGGATAGTTGCCCTCTGGATAGTTGCCCTAAATTGTGTTCGGTCTTCAATCAGGCGGTTCATTGTTGACAGACTGGCACCCATAGCTGCTGTTATTGTATCGATCCAAAATACATGGTTTAAACAATACTGTGTATATAGGATGCAGTATAGGTTGATAGATGTTGTGGTTTTAGGATAGTTGTGGTGGGAAGATTGTGGAATTTAATTGATTTTTTGGGATATAGCTGTGTATATTAGATGTATGCCTCTGTTTTTTGTCCAGTTGAAGCAAAAGGCAGTTTATGGATGTGGTATATAATGTCATATATATAGATAAACATCCCAGTTTTAAGGTTACATAGGACCAAGGTTGGGGAGTAGAGTGGATTATCTGATGCTCACACTATAAGTAGGGTCTCCATCACACGTGGGGAAAGAATAGGGGCACACAAGAGAAAGAGTCACCTGATCTCCTCAAGGTATCACGTTGGCTCACATCTGCTTTGCAGAATCATCACAGGTGGCAAGCTCCTACTTCTCAGTGGAGGTAAGGAAGATGTTGTTTCCAGGGACTTTCCGGTCACATGCTGTCATCATCCTAACCTTTCCCCTGACATTGCACCATTTTTACGATCTGTAACATCATGGTACTGAAGGATATAGAGGAGTATATTATTTGGCAAGGGCATAAAGAGGCTCGACTGTGTTGCAGAGAGTCACTAGTCTCTTGCACCTGTGCTACCCTTACCCTCTACTGTATCTGTTTGAGTGTAGAGCCTTATCGGAGAGTTCTTACACATAGCCCTCTAAGGTAGCATCATGTTCTATTGGGGCAACTGCTGCATTGCTTATTGTGGGAAGGGATGGTAAAACAGGGAGTCAGATTACTCCAGGGAGAGGGTAGGTATCAGGAGGTACCATATCTAGGAGGCTTGACCAGTGGGCACTTGAAATATGCCAGAATATTGAAGGATGAATGTCATCATCTTGAGCATTTGTCTTGAGCAAGTGACATCTTCTCCATCCTCTGATCAATCCTGCATAACTGTTCTTCCATGGCCGCTAGATGCAGTTCTTGATGCAGAGGCTTGGCCAAGGAATGCAGTAGTTACATGAAAACATGTGGCAATAACAGAATGGAGAAGCTTGGACTCATATGGGCCTGCTTCTTGCTCCATTTCAGCCCAGTCTTTCTACAGCCAGTCCTCATGTTGCAGGTGCAGGTATCTGGCCCATTTCTTCAAATCTGCAATTTTCAGAGAGAGTGGTAAATTGAAAAGGGTCTTTTTACTATCTTGAAGGATCTGCCATGGATTCATGCATGCATGAGTGCTGAGAATACAATATGTCTATCTTACAGCAGGATAGCTCTGGTAGTCCAAGCTTGTTCCCTCTGAACCTTTCCATGTGTAGTATCAACATGTTAAACTACTTGCTAACTACTGGCACTTCCTTGTCTATCTCTTCCTGTATGATATTATTTCATGTGGCCATTTGCTAAGATTTCAAAAAGGTGGGTGGGATAGAGTAAGTGGCATTGCAGGATATATGTTGGTTGTTGGGCCCTTAATGGAACATCTGTGTTGTTCTTTTCACATGTGGCCTTCCTGGGAGCTTATTTTTATTTATTTTATTTATTTGTAGTCTCTTTTATACCGCGCTATTCGACATCAGTGCGGTTTACAATGAACATAAGAGTTGCACATCTCAATTTCGTGATTTGTGCTTACAGTGAAACAGGTATAATAACTTGGGTATACATTAAACAGGAAAATTAAACTTGGGTATGCATTAAGCAGGTATAACAGGTAAAATAGGGTATAAATAACCAGTCCCTTAACAAGGAGACACGATGAATAAATACAGTCTACTTTATGCAACAATATAATGAGTTATGCGGCACTGCATAAGTTTCTCATGGTGGTTGGAGGGGAAGGTGTGATTGCGAGTGATCAGTCTGGGAATGTGACGTGCATGAGTTTGAGGTGCTGCATTGAGATGTGAGAGTGGGTGAGTGTGGGGAGAAGACTGCATCATCGTAGTGATGAAGAAAGAGGTGCCGTTTCAGTGCCTTCCTAAATTGGGAGAGTTCACTGATGGTTCTGATAGTTGCTGGTAGTGCGTTCCAGCAGGATGGAGCAAAGAAGGAGAAGGCTCTGGATCTAGTGAATTGAGAACACTTCGTGCTTGCCTTAGGTAATATGAGAGTATTTGCAGCATTCGATCTCCTTGTTCGATTGGGAGGTGTGATTGAAATTAGATCAGTAATGGCAGTAGCAGGGTATTTATTGATGGCTTTATGGGTCATAATTAGGATCTTGAATGAGATCCTGGCTTGTATGGGTAGCCAGTGCAATTGTTTTAGTATTGGGGTAATATGAGAACTTCTTGAGGCTCCATGAAGGATTCTTGCAGCTGAATTCATTGCAAGTTGTAAGGGGTTAGTCGTGCACTTAGGTAGACCATACAAGATCGCATTGGCATAGTCAAAGTGAGGCATTATTAGGGCCTGAAAGACAGTTCGGAAGTCATCAGGTTCTAACAGTTGACGCAGATTGCGGAGGGTCCGGATTTTATGGTACACCGACTTTGTTATGTTTTTGATATGAGCCTTCATATTAAGTTGCTGATCAAGCGTTACACCTAGGTATCTTACTGTAGTCTTGCATATGATCTCTGCATCGCGAACCTTGATAGACAGGGGTGGAGTAAAAGCCGGATTCCTGGTTACGAAGAGGGCTTCTGTCTTTTTGAAATTTAACTTAAGCATTTGTGCATTTAGCCAGTCTGTGACAGCGTCAAAGCACCTGATAAGTGGGGATAGTTCAAGATGTTCTGTCGAAATTGGCATGTACATCAAGACGTCGTCAGCATAGACCAGGCAGTTGATATTAAATGATTGGATGAGATCACAAATGGGTTGCATATAGACATTGAATAGCAAGGCGGATAGAGATGAGCCCTGTGGAACACCTTTAGTTTGGGGGAAGGAATCGGAGTTTGTCCCCCGCAGCCCCCTCTAGTGGCGGCGTAGTGGTTCCACAGGGGCTGGGGAGCGCATAAGAATTAAAAGGTTCAGGGTTGATCTGTTGTGAGGGTCAATGGGATAGCAGGTCACATTGTCAGCCTCAGGGTCAACAACCTAAAAAAGTAACTCTTGCCAAGTGTAGGGTACAAAAAGGCTTTTATTTCCCCTTTTCGCATGAAGAAATTCAAAATATGAGGTAATGAGTAACAGAACATAAATTCAGTTGCATCAAAACGTGAGTCAGCAAAACACTCAAAATAACATGGTTCCTTCACCAACTTAAAGCATAAACTTTCCAGTACAGTTTGCACACATTAGATTTGTTTGCCTTTTACTCAAAGATATCTTCTTGTGCAGAAGTCACATTCCATTGGTTCTATATCTTCAGTGCTCTCAGATTCCCCTGGCAGCCATTCCATGTCTAGGGGATCTGAAACTGAGGTCTCTGAGATCTCTTGGATATTAAAACCTGGTTTCCTAAAAGCATGCCATACTGTATCCCAGTGCTGGCTTGGGAGTTTGGGGCGTCGGCTTTTAGGTCTAGTATATCTCCCTGGGCTTGCTGTCGTTTCAGGACTAAAAGTTTGCTCCTTCCATTCTCTGGCAACATTAAACTTTTTCCTGTAAAACTTATCAGTTATATCTGGTTTAAAACAGTCCTTATTGTCCAGATAAAAACTAGCCCTTTGTTCCTCTCTAGGCTTCTTGAAAAAGGCTTGAGGCCTAGTCTGAGAGTTTTGTGCTCCAGGTATATCCTTTCTCTCAAGGCTATGAACTTTTCCTTTATCTTTCAAGTTACTTTTGTAAAAGCTTTTAAAAGTACCTTTTTTCTCTTGAAGGTTTCTTCTCCAACCAGAGGGATAAGCACTTCCTTCCTTGGCTGCAGTCCGTGATACTGCCCCTTGAAGTTGTGTATGGCCTTTCTCTAGGCCTGCTCTCCCAGTAGCTTCCTTTCCTTTAGCTCTGCTGGGTTTGTCAGTGACCTCACCTCGGTCTCTGAGTCTGGCCTCTGGAGCTTCCCTTGGCACTGCCTCCTGTTCTCCCCATGAAGGTCTCTGCCAAGCTCCTTGCCTCCTCCTGTGCTTCTCCTCTAGGTTCTTCCCTTCGGGGTTTCTCTGTTGCCTTTCTGGCTCTCTTGACTGCCTTCCTGGCACCTTTGCCTCTCTTGGCTCTCTCGTCTCTCTCTCTCTTGCAGTGCTCTGTTCCTACTTAAATCCAGAGCAGCTGCTTCTGAGTCCTGCCCATAGAGGTGTGGTTCTTCCACTTTCAGGTTTGTTCTCCTGCTCCCTCTATGTGTCCCTTCTCGTAATTGCAGGCAAATCCTGTTTTTTTCAAGATTTAAAAGTTTCCTTTCTTGCATCAGAGGGCTTGCGGTATCACAAGTTATGTTCTCTTCCCTTCAAGTACCTTCCCTTGCAGCTCCAGAGTGCAACCCCCTCCCCCATATATGACGTGTCACTCCTTAGCAGTGTGCCCTACAGATTGGAGGCCTTTCTGTCCCTTCCCTCTTTTCTCAGAGCTTCAGGACCACTGCATTGATCCATATCACTGTATCTCTGATACCTTCTTGAGAAGAAGGTATGAAAGAAGGAAATCCTGGTATCCTAAGCAGTTGGATGACATCAGAGCACATCTTCCTATGTACCTTGCCTCTCCCTTCACTAACAGGTACATGTGCTTTCAGACCTATGCTAACTCCTTAATTGATGCAGCAAAATGCTTAGAAACATGTCCTCATATTGTTTCTGCTGTACTCCCTTTCACTAGCCCCATAGGAAAACTATTCATCACTTATTTGTTGTACTTTTTTATACCATGGTGACACTACCTGAAACATCTTACTGTTTTGAATGGAAATTGTTTGGGATAGTCCCCCCTTCCTATATCAGCCCCCTGTGGGAATTTATTTAAATTGGATAGACGCTTGCTTATTGAACCACCTGGTCATCCTCTCCCAGGCTTGGCACATCTATCCATGTGCCTCCTCTAGTCAGGTGCTGGGAAGAACCAGTTCTCCTGCCTCCTATATAAGCCAGGCCAGGAGGAGGAGGGTGTTTAGCCTGCCAAAATTCAGCTTTCTTGCTCTATCCACCTTTCTTCTAGGTCCTTATTCCAGCCACATGAGTGTGAACATCGCGTAAAAGTATATGCAGATGCAGAAGCATGTATGCACATGCCAACCCAACCCAAACATATGCCTGTTTTATAAAATACAGTACAAGACCTACTATGCACACTTTATAGAATACTGGTGCACATCTAGCTGAGCCCATTTTAGTCACAGCCAAATAATTAGGGTAGTCTTATAAAATCACCCTTGAAATGTCTTTAAACTGAGTTTTTCAAGTACTATATGTTCAGAAAAAAATAATTAAGATGTATCTTTGTAAAGACTGCAGATGAGAAGGAATGTGTTTGAGGGATTTTCTGTGAGTTAAAAGGTCAATAGGGAATTTGTATTGGATGGTACTCAATTGTTGTTCTTGATGGCAGTAGATTTTTCTCTTTTTCAAGACAGCTACAGTACAACGAAGTATGCATGGATTTTGTACTGTAGATATCATGGCAATCAGAATGGTATGTAGTAATTGAAGTCAAGAATGGTCTCAAACATCAGCATGGGTATGACAGTACTAACAAATTCTATAATGTCAGCTTATAGATGATTGTCAGAGGACTGCTGATGTATGGTATGGAGGTATCAGGATACAAGGCCTGTGTGCTTCAGTCAGTATTGGCCACATAGCCAGAGTTGGAGCCAGCAGAGTACAGTGGGGGGTGAGGAATGCAAATGAGATATTTAACATACTGATAACATGATGATTTGGCATCAAAAGGTGCCATCTGGCCCAATTCTCCTGCACAGGGGAGCTATATAGTGGTGTGTACATGCACTTGGGGGGCCATGCTGCTGCCATGAGTCATGTTCCTACTGGTTCTGAACAGCTACTCAAACTTTCTAGCACTGAACATGGGTTTGCTTTATTGGAGCTCTTTAATCAGTGTCTCTTTCCTGGACCCCATACCCAGGGCCTGAGATATTCCATGGAACTGGGGACCTCTGGTAGGCTTCCTGGTGGGGAGCTCTGGTGGCTTCCAGGGGACCTTTGGTTCCCTAACAGCTGGGGTGTTCAGCCTGGGGGCTGCTTGGTTTTGGCCACTTCCATGAGGGTGTGTGACTTCATTGTGGTGTTTCCCTAGAGGTCTTCCTGGGGGGGGGGGGGGGGGAGGTGTCCTATATGGACTGCCTCTCATTCCCCCTTCTCCTTTGTAGATGTCATGCCACAGGGGTGGGTGTCCTATATGGTGGGCCATGGGGCTGCTTCTTGACTTTATGGACCCCATGTGGTAGAGGTGCTGGCTGACAGGCTGTCCAGAGCATGTGTTTCTCCCCAACATCTGTCTGCTCATTATGTTTGGCATCCAGATCTGCTGATCCCCCTGGCCCCTGACCCCCCCCCCCCCCTTGGGATGTCCAAGCCTGAATGTCCTTAAAATTGACAAGTACTTCCAAGTTCAGGCATGATTTCACAAATGGGAATATACCTGATATGGACCTCTGCAGGGATGTCTGCATTGACATCCCATGGTATAGTATGTAATACTAGGAGTGTCTACAAGACATGCAGCAATGGTGCAAACTCAAAACAAATTTCCAAAACACACATAGCATAGCATTGTCATTGTAACGAGTATTGATGATAGTGTAGTGTCAACTTCTCAACACACTTCAGAGATTTTAGTACTGAAACAGGCACTTTTCCAAAGTCTGTTCATGCCTGGAGCAAGTCTAAGTTTGGACGTGGGTGCAGAAGTCCCCAAGGGTTCTAAGACCTATCAGGGATGTCTATGCCCATAGCTCCACCATGGGCATGCCTCCATCACACCTCCTGCCTATTTAGATGTCCCCACAGTGGAGACATCTAAAATCCCCATTTCTGAAAATGCTCTAGGGACTTCTCCATGATTTCAATGTGCACATGCATGTTTTCGTACATCTAAATCATGTCTGAATGATTTAAAATAACCCCCTTATTGTTCTTAATTAGTTTGCTTAGGGGCAGGGTCATTGAGTATTATATAAAGGTCTATATTGCCTTGCAAGTACTACCATTTCTAGTACAAGCAGGGTAATTCTGTGGCTCTTGAAACAAATTTTCTGCTTCAAAGTTCATAAAGGGGTCTATTTTTATTTTTATTAGATAATATTTTCTGATTCATTTTTGTTGCTGTATTGAAGAAGGGAACTTTTTGTGTTCTTAGGAAAAGCTTCTTTCTGCTGATATTTTTTCTCCTCTAACCTTCAGGTTCAAAAAGGAAAGCAAGCTCTTTTAAGTCACTGCACTGCTGAGGTGTTAGATCCCTCCCTTCTCATCCCAGCTCCCACCCACTCCATGTGAGAAATCTTGCTATATAGGGCAACTCACTAATTAGCTTGTTGACAAAGATAAAACATTTTGTTATGGGTTGAAAGGAAAAATCTAGGAAGCAAATAGTTGTATATTTGAATATATGCTAAAAGTAAAAAATTTCAATATTGACAGCGAAATCCAGAAGGTGCTTGGGTACGTAGGGAGAAGAATGGCCTGCAGAAAGAAGGAGTTGAGACCTCATTTGGAGTACTGAGTGTAATTCAGGAGACGACACCTCAAAAAGTTATAAACAGGATGGAACCTGTAGAGAAGGTGACTACCTAGGTAGGCTTTGTCATAAGGCATATGGGGATAGACAAAGATTCCAATATGTATACTTTGGAAGAAAGGCAGGAGATGAGAGTTATGATAGAGACATTTAAATACCTCTGTGGCATTAATGCACAGGAGGAGATCCTCTTTCAATTGTAAGAAAGCTCTGCAATGAGCAGCATAAGATAAAAGTCAAGGGAATAGACTCGAGAGTGATTTACAGGAATACTTCTTTATCGAAAGAGTGGTAAATAACATAAGATGTGCCACATTGAGTCAGACCAAGGGTCCATCAAGCCCAGTATCCTGTTTCCAACAGTTGCCAATCCAGGTCACAAATATGTTGGATTCCAAAAATGTAGACAGAGTCCATGCTGCTTGTCAAATGGGTAAGCAGATGGATTTCCCAAGTACTCTTTAATGGTGGTTTATGGACTTTTCTTCCAGGATCTTATCTAAACCTCTTTTAAATCCAGCTACACTAATAACTTTTACTACATCCTCTTGAGTACGCCTTGAGTGAAAATATATTTTCTATGATTAGTCTTGTAGCTTCAGTGCAGGTCCCCTAATCTTTCTACTTTTTGAAAGAGTAAACAATCAATCTAGGATTACTCATTCCACTCCATTCTTTGTTATATAAACCTCTATGATAACTCCCCTCAGTCATCTTTTTTCCTAGTTGAAGAGCCCTAATCTTTTAAGCCTTTCCTCGTAGGAGTATCTTTCCATCCTCTTTATCATTTTTGTTGCTCTTTTCTGTACCCTTTCTAATTCTGCTATATCCTTTTTAAGATATGGTGACCATAATTACATCCAATATTCAAGGTGTTATTGCACCATGGAGCGATACAGAGGCATTCAAATCTCCTTTGTTTTATTCTCCACTCCTGTCTTTATGATTCCCAGCATTCTAATTGCTTTTTTGGCCACTGCTTCACATTGGACAGAGGTTTTCAATATATCCATGATGATGCCTATATCCTTTTCTTGGGTGGTAGTTCCTAATGTGGAACCTTGCATTGTGTAACTGTAGTTTGGGTTGTTCTTCCCTAAGTGCATAACTTTACACTTGTGCACATTAAATGTCATTTACCATTTGGACATCCAGTCTCCCAATTTATCAAGGACCTCTTGCAATTTTTTACAATTCTCTTGTGTTTCTTTTTTCTAATTAAGGCATTTCCATTATACAAAAGGAAAAATAAAGGAAAATGAAGAAATACATAAATGAATAAAAAACAAAATATAAACACATAGAGTTCATCGAGTCCACATCTTCAAGGGAGGGATCTAATATAAAAAAGAAACAGAAAATCTGTTCTCCAGAACCAAGCAGGAATTCAGTCCTCACATATGGGTGACATCGACGTTGATGGAGCCCTTGCGGAGCATTTCCCCAGCTTTCCATGAAAGCCTTTGGGAATGCAGGCACGCATGTGAGGTTCCCTTCCCGCCTAAAGGTGCCATCTTACCTCAGTCTCTCTTTTTCCGTGAAGCCCACTGGACGTGTGTCCTAGTCATCCCGGAAAATAGTTTGATTTTTTGGCGATTCTTTGCTATTTTTCTTCTCCAGTTCGACGCCGGTTCCACTCCTGCCGGGTTCAGTACACCGGTATCGAGCCCGATCTTCTTTTTTTGGTTTTTGCCCTTCGTGGCTGGCGTTCGTGACCTTTTTTTCTTTTTCCCTGGAAGGCCGGTCCTTTGATCTCGCGGGGACTCTTTTTTCCCCGATGGCTTCCAGTGGCTTTAAAAAGTGTGATCAGTGCCTCGGTCCTGATCACGACCCTAAGACGTGTGGACCATGTGGGAAAATGTCTTCCAAGGAACTGTGAAGTCGTCAGCACCAAAAGGAAAGGCTTTATGTTTGACTCGGCCTCCGGCCGGGCCCGGACCTTGTCTGAGGCCTCGACATCTCGGGAATCGGATCCCGAGCACCGTCGTGGCTCCTCGGACAGGGGGTCCCCCGGCCGGGAATGCAAGAGGAAGAAGAGGCTCGCGAGGGCGTCGTCGGAAGAGGTCCCTGGCTCCTCAAGGGCTAGGTCTCATACCCCCGACCGTCGCCCCGGGCCCGTGGAACAGGAGAAGCCTTCCAAAGTTACTTGAGTGGAGCCGGAGTCTGCTGGACATGTAAGCCCTGTAGTCCTCGTGGACTCTCCTCCCAGAGAGCCGACGTCGGGCCCAGCGCCACCGGGGCCCGAGTCAGGGGCTGCTGAGTCTCCTGAGCTGGATCTCAAGTTGACAGCCTTGGAGAGCAGACTGTCTGCCTTCATGGAACAGCAGCGGGCACTGATGGCCATCCTGTCTGGCGCATCTGCCCCGACCACCGGGACATCGACATCGAAGTCGACCCAGAAGACCGAGCCGATACTCGAGACCATGAAGGCTCGAGGTCAACCTCGGTCGCGGTCTCCCTCGACCTCCCTTCGGGACTGAGGGTGTCGACGCCGGTGCCTTCGGCGTCGGGGCGGGTGCTCAGGCCCCGCGAGGTTGGACCCCGATTCCTCATCGGACGAGTCTGCCTGGGAGATGGAGGATGAGGAGTCCCCCGACACCTTCAGGACTCGATGCGTCCCATCGGACTCACCGCAGTCTGAATCCTGGAGTAGATCCCCTCCGGAGGATACCCGGTTCTCGGATTTCATCCGGGATATGGCCACCGCGTTGGCTATCCCTGCAGACCCCGAGGAGGAGCCTCGAGCCGAGGAGCTCGAGGCCCTGCAGTATGACTCTCCTCCGAAGGAGGCCTTTACTGTCCTGGTTCCTCCGATGCTGGAATGGCTCCTCTTCTGGATGTGGGAGGCACCGGCCTCGGCGCCGGTTTTAAGCAAGCGGGTCAATTCGATCTATCAACTCCGGAAGAGTCCTGGCTTTCAAAAGGCACAGCTACCACACCATTCCATGGTGGTGGAATCGACCATGCATCGCCTGAAAAGTCAGAAGATGCACTCCGTGGTGCCCCCTGGCAGGGAGGCCCGAAACCTCGATGGTTTCGGTAGAAAGTGCTTCCAGGGCTCGATGCTTGCTTGCCATGTCCAGTCTTACTAGCTGTACATGGGCATGTACTTGCGAGACCTGGCCAAGGAGTTGGCCGGGTTCTCCACTGGTCTTTCCGGGGAACCCTTGCAGAGGTTCAAGTCCTTGTCCTCGGGGATCCGGGAATGCTCCAAGTTTATGTCCCGCGCTGCCTACGATGGCTTTGAGGCTCCGGCCCGTGTTGCGGCAGCCGGCTGCGTGGCTCAACGCCAGGCATGACTGCAGTCATCGGACCTCGAGCCAGGGGTTCAGGACAAGTTGGTCGATGTCCCTTGCAGAGGTGAGAACCTTTTTGGCAAGCCCATGACCGAGAAGGCCGCACAGCTCAAAACCGAGCACCTCACATGGACAAGGCTGTCTAGAAAGAATTCTGCCCCTTCTCACAAGAAGAAGGGCTCGGGTAAAAAGCCCTTTTACCCGAGGAAGGGCACTGCCTACAAACAGTACCCACAATATCAGGCTGCCCAAGCTGCCCCTCAGGGTCAGCAAGCCAAGGGGCAGGGTAATGGGCCCCGTAGGCAGAGGACCCCCAAGCCTCCGGCCCCTGCTCCCACTCAGCAGGGTGGGGTTTTTTGACTCCTTAGGCATAGCCTCTCCGTCCCTGCTCTCCCAACCCTGCACAGGAGGTCTCCTCGCCCTGTTTGCCCACCACTGGAGACAGTTGGGTGTTAAGCATAGTCCACAGGGGCTATGCACTACACTTCCATCAGCTGCCTGCTCCATACTTCCCAGGGGAGCCTCCAAGGCCTCCCCTGCATACAGATCTTCTCCTTCAAGAGCTCCAAGGTCTGTTGGTGGACAGGGCGGTGGAGCCTGTGCCTCCCCACTTGCACGGTCGAGGGTTCTACTCCAGGTATTTCCTGGTACCCAAAAGAACAGGTGGCCTTCGACCTATTCTAGATCTCTGAAACCTCAACAAGTTCCTGGAGAAGGAAAAGTTCAAGATGCTTACTCTTGGAACACTTCTGCCCTACCTCCAGCAGGGAGATTGGCTATGCTTCTTAGATCTAAAGGATGTGTATACTCACATCCTCATTCATCCAGACCACAGAAAGTACCTCAGGTTCATTGTGGGAGGAAACCATTATCAGTACAGAGTACTGCCTTTTGGCCTCACTTCCGCTCCCAGGGTCTTTACCAAGTGCCTGGCGGTGGTGGCAGCCTACCTGCGAAATCAGGGAGTCTTTGTCTTCCCATATCTGGACGACTGGCTCATAAGAGGTCAGACGTGCCAGGAGGCCCGCCAAGCTACTCTCAGAACTATTGTTCTTCTTCATAGCTTGGGGTTCGTCATAAACTTCACAAAGTCCACTTTGCTCCCCTCCCAGAACTTGGAGTTCATAGGGGCGAGGTTGGACTCTCTGCTTGCAAAAGCATTCTTGCCAGAAGACAGAGACCAAAGACTGATCAACTTAGCAAACCAGTTTCTCAGCAGGTCACCGGTCTCCGCTAGACTCTGCCTGAGGCTTCTAGGCCACATGGCTTCGACAGTGCATGTGACCCCCAATGCCAGGCTCCATATGAGGCCTTCACAGTGGTGCCTTTGGACTCAGTGGTCACAGGCCACAGGCAGCCTCAGAGACAGGATAAGGGTGTCCAGACAATTTCTGAACTCCCTCAGCTGATGACTGCACCCACCCAATCTGCTACAAGGGGTACCTTTTCAGAGTCCTGGGTTCACAGTGGTGTTGACCACGGGTGCCTCCCTGCAAAGCTGGGGAGCTCATTGTCTAGGCAAGTGCACCCAGGGTCTGTGGTCTCCCTGGGAAGCTGCACAGCAAATCAATCTCCTGGTACTCAGGGCTATTCGGTTAGCCCTCAAGACGTTTTCTCAAACCCTGGCTCATCAGTCTGTCCTAGTTCAAACAGACAACCAGGTAGCCATGTTTTATGTGAACAAGCAGGGCGGAACTGGGTCCAGGCTCCTTTGTCAGGAGGCACAGGACCTTTGCTTGTTTGCTCTCAGACACAACATGCTCCTCAAGGCCGTGTATCTCCATGGCCAGGAGAACTACCTGGCAGACAGGTTGAGCAGGATTCTGCAGCCCCACGAGTGTAGTAGTTCAAAAGATTTTCCTGAAATGGGGACTTCCATCTATAGATCTGTTTGCCAGTCCTCTGAACAAACAGCTGCCAAAGTTCTGCTCCAGGCAACCGCATCCTCTGCGGATAGCAGCAGATGCTTTCCTGATTCCCTGGTCTAAGGGCCTCCTGTATGCGTTTCCTCCCACGCCTCTGGTGGCCCGAACTCTGTTCAAAATTCTCAAGGACAAGGCCTCGGTCCTGCTGGTGGCTTCCAAGTGGCCGAGACTGCCTTGGTTTCCACTTTTGCTTCAGCTGGCAGTGGATCCCCCACTGCCTCTAGGGTTGCAACCCGACCTTCTCTCTGAGGATCAGGGTTCCCTTCTGCACCCCATCCTCAAAGCTCTCAATTTGATGGCATGGAGGCTGCAAGGGTAGTTTTGGCTCCCTGGGGCCTATCTCAGGAAGTTGAGGAGGTTGTCCTAGCCTCTAGGAAACAGTCCACTCGGAAAACCTATGCTCTCAAATGGAAAAGGTTCTCTGTGTGGTGTCAGCTACGTACAGAGGATCCCTTCTCCTGTACTGTACCAGTAGTGCTTCAGTATTTGTTGCACTTATCCAATCAGGGACTTAAGTCAAATTCTGTTCAGGTCCACCTCTCAGCTCTAGCAGCTCACCACTCACTGGTGGAAGGACATTCTCTGTCAGTTCACCCCTTGGTGTCCCGCTTTCTCAGAGGCTTGCTCTTACTCAAGCCTCCAATCCATCCCCCTGCTCCTGAGTGGGAGTTGAATGTGGTCTTGCAACAATTGACTCGCCCAACTTTTGAGCCAATGGCTACTTGCCCTCTGCGCTTCCTGTCCTGGAAGACACTCTTCTTGGTAGCCCTGACCTCAGCCAGGTGAGTGAGTGAGCTTCAGGCCCTAGTCTGTGACAGGCCTTACACTCGCTTCTACAGGAACAGGGTAGTCCTTAGGACTCATCCAAAGTTCCTCCCAAAAGTTGTCTCCTCTTTCCACCTCAACCAGGAGGTGTTTCTTCCAACATTCTTCCCTAGGCCTCATGCAAGCCAGGCTGAAGCAGTTCTGCATACCCTGGACTGTAGGAGGGCCTTGTCCTTCTACCTTGACCATACGCAAGGGCAAAGAAGGGCTACTCAGCTCTTCATATCCTTCGACCCTAATAATTTGGGGTTAGCTGTGTCCAAGCGTACCTTGTCCATCTGGGTGGCTGACTGTATCACCTGGGCTTACAAGGTGGCTGACCTTCCTTTGCAGGGTAGGGTCACGGCCCATCGTGTCAGGGCAATGGCTGCCACAGTGGCTCATCTCCACTCTGTACCATTGGTAGACATCTGCAGGGCTGCAACTTGGTCTTCAAGCCAGACTTTTGCGGCCCATTATTGTCTGGAGAGGGAGTCCCGTAGGGACAGTGCTTTTGGCCAAACAGTACTCCGGAATCTCTTTGAGGTTTAGGCAACTCCTGCCCTCCTGCCCTCTGTTGGGCTACCGGTGGAGGTTCTGTCAGTGACAAGCCTTTCTTTGATGCTGGGACTAGAGGGAGTTCTCTTGTTCAGCCTGGGTTCCTGGTAGCCCAGAGCTAGGGAGTCACCCATATGTGAGGACTGACTTCCTGCTTGGTCCTGGAGAAAGAGTAGTTACTCACCTGTAACAAGTGTTCTCCAGGAGCAGCAGGAATCAGTCCTCACAACCCTCCCTCCTCCCCTTGGAGTTGCAGTTGTACATAGTTTGTTTTACATTTTTTGTGTGCTGTTCTTAGCTATGTCATATGACTGAGGTAAGATGACACCTTTAGGCGGGAAGGGAACCGCACATGCGTGCCTGCATTCCCAAAGGCTTTCATGGAAAGCTGGGGAAATGCTCTCAAGGGCTCCATCGACGTCGATGTCACCCATATGTGAGGACTGATTCCTGCTGCTCCTGGAGAACACCTGTTACAGGTGAGTAACTACTCTTACCTGGTCCAGAGAAAAAACTAAACACACCCCAATTTTCCTAAACCAACCTAATATGGAAAAGTCAGCCATTTTTATTGTCAAGAAAATCTTCAAGATGAGATGGATCAAAAAAATTATAGGAAATACCCTGTAAGGAAATCAAACATTTGCAGGGAAATTTGAGGGGAAAAAAAATCAACCCCCAATACCAAAACCCAGGACTTTAATGCCAGAAAGACTTTGCATCATAATTGTGTCAAACAAGATATATCAGGAAAGATAGTAATTTTTTGTCCATAAAACAACTTATTCTTTTTCTGGAAATATAATTGTAGGATCAAATTCTTATCCATCTCAGAAAAACTTGATACATATAAAGTAGCCTGTGTAGTGATTTCATTTTTAGATAATTCTAAAAAGGCTGACATCCAGACTACTCACAGAAACTAATTGATCTGCCCCTCCTGAACCAAGAAGAGGAGCTTTAATGTCCCTATGTGAATAAAAAATATTATTCACCTGAAAGGTATCAGCACCAGGAAAGGAAGAATCCCTTTTAGATACTTTTGAAACACAATCAGAGGGGGCAGAAAACGTATACATGGAAAATTCAAGCAACAAAGGTTTTTTGCCCTGGAGGCATTTTCAAATGCCTCCATACGGCAATGTATTAATAAACTCTCATTAACCAAAGACGTTGCTACCGCTTGAAATGTGGAAAGTTGAGCACCCATTTCGTTAAGATGAGATCCTACACTAGTAAACTGATCTTCATATTCAGCAAATTTAGCAGCTGACTCCACAGTAAACATTTAAAACTACTGTAAAGAGTCAGAGAGTAAGGCCTCTAAACGGGAAATTAGGTCTCACAAGTCATTTAAAGAGATATCACCACCCAAAGACTCCCGAGGTAGCTGAGTTCCAGATGTCTCAGACAGGGCCATACAAGCGGGAAATACCACTGATTTGGGTATAAGAACCATTCCCCGCACCTATAATGGAAGGAGATAATTTTTCACTTCCCACCATTGAAGCTCCCGGGCCCTCTAATTTCTCATACTAGAAGGTGGGAGTGGGGAAAAATACCACAAAACTGAGGAGGAGGCAACCAGAGAAGCTGAACTAGCTGACATTATGGAAAGAACATCCAACTTCTGCCCATTCACTAAATGCCTGTCCATAGGTTCAGTCACTTTAACAGTTTTTGATGGGTTAGATGTACTCAGAGATGTCATCTTCTTCTTGTACTTCCCCATGCCAGGGGAGGCCAAATTGACTCATCACCACTCCTCAGTGCTCCAAAGGGGCTCCAAAGGGAAGAGCCTGCCTCTTTGGACACACGCCTTTGGACACGCCCATGGGATCATGCTTGCAGCCGCATCCCTCGGCTGGGCTGGGATTTTATAGGCCCCCTGGTGATGTAACTGGCTGTGCCTCAGCACCCGCAGATCATCTAGAGCAAAGCAGTAAGAGAAGGAAACCCTCCAGCCTACTCACAACTGTGGACGGGATTGTATAGACCCCCTGGTGATGTCACCAGCTGCACCTGAGCACCAGCAGGTCCTCCGGAGCAAAGCAGTAAGAGCAGGAAACCCCACCTTCTGTTTTAACAACTATAAATAATTTCATGTCATCTGAAAATTTGATCACTTCCTCGTTATTCCCATTTCCAAATCATTTAGGTTAAAAAGCAGCAGGCCCAGCACAGATGCTTGGGGTATTCCACTATTTATTCATTTGGTTCTTCTATACTGCCCCTTCCAGCAATCAGGGGCAGTTTACAATTAACAAACCATGTTAAAATGAATGGAATTTGAACTATTTACATAGATACATGTTACATTACATTTAATAAGTAGATAAACTCCTACATAAACACTGTAGTCTTTCTCCACTGAGAAAATTGGCCATTTAGCCCTAATCTCTGTTTTCTATCTTTCAACCTGTTCCTAATCCACAGTAGTACACTTCTTTCTATCCCATGACTTTTCATTTCCCCAAGAGTATCTCATGAGGGACTCTGTAAAGGTTTTCTGAAAATCAAGATGCACTATATCAACCGACTCACCTTTATCTACTTGTTTATTCACATGGTAGATGCATAGAATAGTCTCCCAGTAGAGGTAGTAGAGACAAGGACTGTATTTGAATTCAGAAAAGCATGGGGCAAACACAGAAGATCTGTAAAGGAAAAAAAGGGACTGTAAAGCTTAGTAGTTGGTATGGAAGGGCAGATTGGCGAAGCCCTATGGTCTTTATTTGCCACCATATTTCTATTAATAACTCATCATGGTATCGGATGGGGACTAGTCAGGTTATGGGCAGAGAATGGATCTGGACTGCACTTTGCTGTTAACATGTGGGAATTAGTGCAATCTCACTTTTGCATTTTGTATGCGTGCACTTAACGCCACTTAAAGAAGTAGAGTTAAATGCACCCACGATAATTATAAATGAACCTACTGTGCTTTAAGGGACTTTTCAGTGTGATAACTGTAGAAGACATGCTGGCCACACCCCCAACAGTTACCACACCGCTTTTGCAGTTACCATGCATTAAACGTTTCCCTAATATGCAGTAAGTGCAAAATCTCAGCACATTAGTAAAAGGCTCCTTAAGTCTTTGTTTATGATAAAATATCACAAATGTGACCTGTTTTTAATAAACTTTCTTGCATTGTCCACTATGTAAGAAAGTTTAGAACTGCTCCAGACCGCAAACATGAAGTATGTCTCCTGGAAAACGCTATTCCTGGTAGCCATCGCATCTGCCAGGAGGGTCAGCGAGCTGCAAGTGCTAGTTGCGCACCCGCCATACACGCAGCTCCATCATAACAGGGCTTCTCTGTGGACCAACCCCAGATTCGTACCCAAGGTCTCATCTGTGTTTCATGTCAATCAGTCCATCGAGTTGCCCTCTTTTGTTCCGGAGCCACACCATTCAGACGAGGAGCACCGCCTACACACCTTGGACTGTCTCCACGCCCTCCGGATCTACCTTGCCAGGACTCTACCTGCCCGGAAGGGTGAACAGCTGTTCATCTCCTTTGACCCCCACAGGCCTGGAAGGCCTGTCACGAAAAGGACTCTTTCCCACTGGGTCGCCTCCTGCATCTCCTATTGCCTTGACACTACTGGAAATCAATCACAGTCAAGAGTGGGGCCTCACCGGCTGAGAGCGTTGGCCACCTCCATAGCCAACCTGCGGTCAGTCCCCCTGACCGACATCTGCAAAGCTGCTACATGGTCCTCACTGCAAACGTTCCAGAAACACTACTGCCTCGACTTCAGGTCACTGGAGGACTGTGCGCTTGGCAACGCCGTCCTCGCCACTACTTTGGAGACACCCCATGCCACGCCACCACAACCGGTGCCAAAAGAAAGGACATGAACGATCCTGAATCAATACTCCGTACCCTGTGGCATAGCTGCTCTGTTCTCAGCAGTCGCTCCACTGATGCACCTTATTCTTAATTTGCACCCTGTTCGTATGTTGCACCTTATTGCACCGAGGTTGCTTGTTGCACTGTTCCTTGCTGCACCTTATGTTGCTATTTGCACCAATGTTGCTTGTTGCACTGTTCCTAATTAAATGCATTCCCCAACTCATGCCTCGGTAGCCTTCTATTCACGCCTCCCTCCTCCACCTCAGCGCGCGTCCACGCAGCTAGGGAGACACCAGGTGTGGCTGACGCAATCCTGCAGTCGATGGAGAAAGCGAGGTTACTTACCTGTAACGGGGGTTCTCCGTGGACAGCAGGATAAGTCAGCCACACAATCCCGCCCGCCTCCCCTGGAGGAGGTCCGCCTGAAGAGCCGCTCCCTATCCGGGAAATCTAGCTTGGAACACAACTGACCAGGCTAGGGGTGGGCCCAGGAGGTGGGCTACCTGAACACGCTCAGAAACCTGAGCTCTGGAGAGCACTTCCGACCTTGGCGCCGCCTGGAGGACGTCACTAGGTATGGCTGACTTATCCTGCTGTCCACGGAGAACCCCCATTACAGGTAAGTAACCTTGCTTTCCTGACACACAGCAGTATGTCTTAAGGAAATGAGTTGTCCTAGACTTGGTGTCTGGGGGATGGTTTTTTTTTTTTCATTTTAAGCCTTAACACAGGGATAGTTGGGAGGGTTTATGCAGAATCCTCACCAATCAAGGTCTTGAGGTCCTCCAGGGGAAACTGACGTGTGCCAATGACCCTTTTAAGAACATTACCACCACCACACAAAAGAAGCACTTTGATTTAATATACTTTTCCATGATCAGATTGCAGTGTGTTGAATGTCTGTACTATTTTGTTATGAGATTCAAATCAAGCCAGAGCTCGTTTATACCCCTAAGCTACCTTTTGCAAAAATGTATAAAAATAAAAATTTAGATGGTTAGTACATTGGAGTCTCAGGATGAATTCATATTGATTGATGCTATTGCTTACATATTTCTCACATTTGCTAATTCAACCCCTTTTTATGCATGACTTTATTTTAATAAGTCAGATAATTACAGTATGCAAGTAAAATGTATGCATTAAATCTCTACTTCATTATATATCTGCAGGGGGAATTCAGATGGTCATAATTCTATTTTGATTGGCAGATTTCATGTGTAATTTTTAAACAGTGCTTCTACGTGCACTGAAATGACAGCAGGTTTAATATATTTCAGGATATGGAGTTTTCTCCTCCACTGATCTTGAATAAGGCTGAGCTATTGTGAAATATTTATGACAGAATTTGAGGTGTTTTGAAAGCTAATGTCTCTTGCAGATGGCATTGATTCCAGATACTAAATAGAATAATGATTTCTCTCAATGTTTATCTTGAGATTCTTGCTTAAACTTGAATGGTGTCTTATGCCCCATAGAAAGAGGGTGAGATCTTCACATATGACTTTTCTTTTGAAACACAATGTAAAATAGCAATTTTTAAGTTGTGGAAAACAACAATTTCATAAACATTTGTTCAATTTTCAATACTTTCATTAAAATATAGTATTTTAACAAAGGCATTGTAAAGACATGGTTCACACAGAGGATCACTACATAGCAAGAAGATGTAATCAAAACAAATGTAAATAACTTCTAAATGGAGAGGAGTAACCTGCCTGGAGTGGCACATTCAACTGTACAATGCTGGCACCTTACTGGGCAGACTAGATAGACCATGCTGGTCGTTATCTGCCATCACTTACTATATTACTATGTTACTATAACTTAAAAAGGAAAACAGTTAAATGTTTTCATTAATTTTGAAGTATTTTGTCACAGAATATACCTTTTTTTTTAGAAGACTGTTGATATGAAACTGTTTTTGTCATCCATTATAAACAGCATGAAAAGTAACATAATTTAAGGGGTTTTTTGGAAGATAGGATGCAAGAGGTTTGGGTGGGGACACACTTTTAGGGCTTGGATACATGCATGCGGAGTACTGCAGGGTGCAATGTTGTCACCTTATGTTTTCAAGTTCTACCTAGTCGTACTGTGTTGGTAACTGCTGGCTGTAGGCCTCCAATTATATTTATACGCAGATAGAAATATAGAAACATGAATGCAGAAAAAGACCACATGGCCTATCTAGCCTGCCCTTTCATATCAACTACTACAATAGGACCCTTTTTTCCTTTAGAGATCCTCTGTTTGTCCCATGCTTTTTTTAAATTCAAATATGTCATCATCTCTGTCACCTCCACTGGGAGACTATTCCACGCATCTACCACTCTTTTGTAAAAAAAAAATTAGCATATTACTCCTGAGTCTATCACCTTTCACCCTCATCATATGTCACCTCATAGCAGAGCTTGCTTTCAATCAAAAGAGGCTCTCCTCCTGTGCATTTATGCCACAGAGGTATTTAAACATCTCTATCATATCTCCTTTATCCTGCCTTTCCTCTAAAGCAGAGGTACTCAAATCCAGTCCTGGAGGGCCGCAAACCAGTCAGGTTTTCGGGATATCCCTAATGAATATGCATGAGGTATATTTGCATGCATTGCCTCCTTTGTATTTGAATGTATCTCATGCATATTCATTAGGGATATCCTGAAAACCTGACTGGTTTGTGGCCCTCCAGGACTGGATTTGAGTACCCCTGCTCTAAAGTATACATATTATAATTTTTAAGTCTGTCCTCATATGCTTTATAATGAAGACCACTAACCATTTTAGTAGCCACCCTCTGCACCAACTCCAACCTGTTTATATCCTTTTGAAGGTGTGGTCTCCAAGATTGCACACAATACTTAAAATGAGGTCGCACCAAACTTAGACAGAGGCACTATCACCTCTTTTTCTGCTGGCCATTCCTCTCCCTATGCACCCAAGCATCCTTCTAGCAGTCACCATTGCCTTTTCTACATGCTTAGCTACTTTAAGATCATCAGACACAATCACGCCCAGGTCCCACCCTTCTTTTGTGGACAGAGGTACTTCACCCCCTACACAGTACTGCTCCGTTGGATTTTTGCAGCCCAAATTCATGACCCTGCATTTTTTAGCATTAAATCTTTGCTGACAAATTCTCGACCTTTCTTCAAGTTTAGCTAGATTCCTTCTCATGTTATCTACTCTTTTCTGGTTATCTACTCTATTGCAGATTTTGGTATCATCTGCAAAGAGGCAAACCTTACCTGACAGCCCTTCCGCAATATCACTAACAAAAATGTTAAAAAGAGTCGGACCAAGGACTGATCCCTGGGGTACACCACTGGTAGCCTCCTTCTCCTTAGAATCAGCTCCATTTACCTGTACTCTTTGTCACCTCCCACTCAACCAATTTTAACCCAATCAGTAACTTTAAAGTCCACCCTAGGGTGCTCAGTTTGTTTATAAGTCACCTGTGTGGAATGGTGTCAAAGAGTTTACTAAAATCTAGGGATCTCCTTGGTCCAACTCCCTGGCCAATCAGTCAAAGAGATCAATCAGATTTGTCTGACAAGACCTGCCTCTGGTGAATCAATGCTGCCTTTGATCCTGTAGTGTACTGGACTCTAGAAACCTCACCACTTTCTCTTTTAGCAGCATTTCCAATAATTTATTCACCACAGAGGTTAGACTAACCGGCCTGTAGTTTTCAACCAGATCCTTACTTCCGCTTTTGTGTAAAGGTACCACAGGTGCCTTTCTCCAGTCCTCTGGCACCACTCTTGACTCCAAAAAGGGATTGAAAAGGTCAGCCAATGGAGCTGCTAGAACGTCCCCAAGTTCCTTCAGTATTCTCGGATGTATCCCATCCGATCCCATCGCTTTGCCTACTTTTAGTTTACAGTAGTTAGTTATTCACAAACACAGTCTTCTGAAAATGGTTCAAGATCCCCATCACTTCTGCTCCTATTTGTGGGTGTTTTCTGAGGTCCTGCCCCTGGCCTTTAATCTGTGAACACAGAACAGAAATATTTGTTAAGCAATTCTGTTTTAACTTCATCGACTTCCACATATTCCTTCTCTTTACCCTTGAGTCTCTCAATACAACATTTGCCCTTCCTCCACTCAATAACATATCTAAAAAATGTCTTATCCCTGCATTTTATTTCATTGGCTATTCTTCTTTTTGCATATTTGCTTTCCTGACTACTTTGCTAGCTTGTCTAAATTTTTTCCAAATATAGATTCCTGTCTTTCTCGCTCTGTGATCTCTTGCATTTCATGTTAACATTTCCCTGGGGTGCAGCCACAGAGAATAAGTCTGTGGAGGATATTTGGATTATTCAGGAGTGGTGTGCAGATTTATGGTTGAACTTGAAAATGGAAAAGGACCAATTTACTATGGTTTGTCCCTTTTCCTAATTCTGTAGATTAGGATAATAGGTTGAAGGATGAGTTTCAGGAATTGGGTCAAAACCTGGGGTTATAAATGCTTGGACAAATTTTCACTTAGAAATGAGGGAGTATATCACTAAACTGGTACAGAGTTCCTTGATTACTTTAAGAATGTTCTGTCAGTTGTGACCTTATACGACTCATGTCAATATAGCTGTATTCACATAGACACTAATATTACCTTGATTAGACTACTGTAATGCAGTTCTGTTGGGGATACCACAGAGAAAGATTCAGCAGTACCAATTAATTGAAAATACAACATGTTTCAAAAAGAATGACCCAATTCTGAAACATTATATTTATTGATTAGAGCGCATTACAATAAAACACAGGTCTGCAAAAATTTTTTTTTGAGAGCTGTTTTGGTTATTCCACGTAATCTTTATGTTTTTTGGTGCGCTGAATCCGAAAATGAACTCCGTTTTGTCATAGGACATCACGTTTCCTGACAATTTAGGTAACTATGGGGCATGTTTACTAAACCGTCTTAATGTGCGCTCTGTGACGTTATCGCACGATAAGGTACCTTATAGCGTGATAATGGCACTTTATCAGGCACACAGGTACCTTATCGTGCGATAATGCGTGCAGCGGTGCAAACGAGCACTGAAGGTGGGAAAGGTTCCCCAGGGGCGGAGAGAAGGGGTCAATGGATGGAGAGTGGGAGGGGAGAGGCTCCCTGCACACTAATGCTGTGAAATCCGAGCTCAAAACTAACGCCAGTGATACCCTGGCGTTAGAGCTGATTTAAAGGGAAAAGAAACCATTTACGTCAGCAATGTACAGCAAAACCAGGGAAACCAACAAAAAGTGATAAGTGTGATACATGTGCACGGAACAAAAGGGCAAATAAACCTTGCAAATGTAAGGTTTAAGGTTTAAGGTTTAATTATCTGATAAAAACCGCCTTTCTGTTCCAACCAAGGCGGTGTACAATAATAAAATTCCATAAAAATTGGCCAAGGCCGGTAAAAAGAAAAGGAAATGTACAAAATTATAAAGGACAGAAAGAAAAAGAAAAAGATAAAAGATAATAGGGATGGGACAAGACACAAGAGGCAGACCTGATATACAGGAAGGGGGTAAAACTCATACAAAAGGAGAAGGGACATTGAATGCTAGGGAGAACAGATGGGTCTTCAGGTTTTGCTTGAAAGTGACATATTGTGGTTCCAGACGGAGAGAAGAGGGAAGGGAGTTCCAAAGAGCAGGACCAGCAAAGTAGAAAGCAGATAGGCGGGTAAGCTGCAGGTGGGCATAGGAAGGGGAGGGAAGGGCAAGACAATTAAGGTGAAAAGAGCGGGGTGCATGCCTAGGAGAATGAAAGGAAAGGAGATCAATCAGATATGATGGGGTACTGGTGTGGAAACCTTTGTGTAACAGAGTCAACAGCTTAAATTGAGAGCGAAATGGAACAGGCAGCCAGTGAAGATGAAAGAGTAAAGGAGTGACGTGATCTCGGAGAGTGGAATGTGTGACAAGGCGTGCGGCGGTATTCTGTATTCTTTGAAGTCTGGTTACCTTATTTTTAGGGAGACCGAGGAACAGTGAATTGGAAAAGTCTACCCGTGACATAACTAAAGATAATACCAGAGTGGTCAGGGCTGAGGGAGAAAGGAAAGGGCGGACTGAACGAATTTGACGAAGAAAAAAGAAAGAAGTTTTGGTAATATGGGAGATATGGGTATGAAAAGAAAGGTCTGAGTCAAAGTGGACACCTAAATACCGAAATGTGGAGACTAGTGGAACCAGGGAGCCAGAGAAGGAAGGGATTAGTGAGGGGGAAGGACCACCGTGGGTGTACAGAAGAAAATGTAAAAATAAAATAACCAAGCTGGCCAATAGTGATATCAATGGGAAACATCAAAAAACACTCCCAAGAAAGCTCCAAAAAAAAGACATGAATTTTGGAAGGGTCTATGCTCCATCCCCATACAAGGTGAATGAGCCCACAGTGTAATTGTGCTGAGCAGGGTTTCCGACTCCATCGGCCAGGTTTCCTATGGTGTGCACATGTTCCACAACAGCAGGGCGGGCATGTCGGAATGGGCAACTGGACAGATGCTGGCAAAGGGGACATAGAGGGCTGCAGGCGGCACATGCTGCGGTGCAGCTGGCCTACAGTGCGGACTAGGGTGATGCCTAGCTGGCCCATAGGAATGCTGAAACAGTAGAGCAGCCAGACAGCAACTGCTGAGGGCCCAACATGGGCATGAGTGTGCTTCCCAAAGTGTCACAGGGGATAGTACCCAGCAGGAACCCCAAAGGGCACGGAACATTGGCATGCGGTGCTGGGGGAAAGCGTGGACAGCTATGCAGGCACCCCTACCCCAGAACCTGCACCATAGGCAGCCGCCTACCCACACACTGGATGGCCTGAGACTGCACTCCACCAGCACCACCAGCAGAAGGGCATGTCAGCATGGTGCAGAGGGATACTGGTGGTGGAGGGGGCAGTGGCAGCTGCCCAGAGCAGACCTTGGCCTAGCCCTTTGTAGGTGGGTGCCATGCACTGCAACAGACAGACCCTGTCTGACAAACAGTCATGGTATCACCAGGGAATGCACTGTCTCTGTGGCAACGCAGTGGTGCAATGCACACAGCCAGTGTGTTCAGAAGCAGAAAGTCACAGGTTCAAGTCCCAGCTGTGGTTCCTGCCAACCCAGTCCCCATATTTTACCCACTACTAAAACGTGCTAATACAGACAGAACCTTTATTGCAGATGACGTAAACATACCCAAAACACTTACATTTCACCCTACAGAGCACAGACACCATAAACATGCGCATTACCTAGAGCAAAGTCTCCCAAGTGCAGTCCTGGAGGGCCAAACACCATTCAGGTTCCATGCTGTCTCTAATAAAGATGCCTGTGCTGCATTTCTATGCGCCACTGCCATGGTATGCAGATGTATCTCATGCTTATGCATGAGGGACAGCATGAAAACCCGAACAGTGTCTGGCCCACCAGGACTGGAGTCGGGAACCTCTGCCTTAAAGCAGCGGCCAACAGGGGCAGACACACCAGCACCCACAGGCTCCATTATCCAATGCCTCCTGGAGAGGCAGGATGTTGGGCCCTGCGTGCATCTCCCAATACTAGCACTTGCATACCTTAGCAATTCCACCCTAAACCTGGGAATATGGTACACAGCTATCAAAAAGTTGCTATGACTACTGGCAGATAGCAATTCCAAGGTTAAGTACAATATTCTGAGTGAGCTGCATCATAGCAACCTTTCTGATGTATGTGGAGTGTGCTACAGGTCTTGTGTCTGGCAATGTTTACCACCCTGGGGGGTGACCCCAACAGTATTGCATACCATAGCCATGCCTGCACTGTGCCCAGGACTGGTGTGGTGGCCAGGGCTGCCAAACACCTCTATAGTTGCACAATGCTGGCATGGGTGTGGGGAGTGTGTGTCTGTCTATCCAGTGTGTGGTGGCTGCAAACACCCTCCACAGCCCACACTGCTAGCACTGTTGCCAGTATTGGCCTGCCAATGTGCATAATGAGGAGCAAGGTACTGTGGGAATAGCCTGGATAGGGTGGCCTGGCCTGGATTCATCTGTACAGAGCATAGGGCAATGGCTGGGACAATGCAGTGCCCGGCCACCACCTGCACGGACAGGGTGGCCACTGCATGTCCTGCTGGGAGGTCACTCTCACCCTGACTGAGCAGTGACCACGGCATGGCTGGGTTCCCCCATAGTGCTATATATTGTTTTTCTCATGTGGTATTTGTGGGGTCTCTTTTGGGGTCCAATCACTGACTTATCTGCTTGGTGTGTATGCTTACATCTTGGTTCTGGGTACACGCATCTCCTCCAGGACCATGTACTATGGACTAGCTAGCAGACTGTCTGCAGCTAGTATGTGTCTTGCTGGAACACCTTGCAGAGTGCAGCGGCTGGAGGCTTGCTGTTGGAGAATGTCAGATAGTGGTGGGGGACAGCTGAGCATTTCCAGGCCTACTGTCTGTCTGCTATTGCTTTATGGATGTGTACAGCTCTGCATCGCCTGCCCTGTAGGGTGTCTGTTCCCCAGCAGAAATGGGGTTGATGGTCCCCTCTACTGCCACCATTGCATGGAGGTAGAATGTGGATCTATTGGTGGGCGATCCTGTTTCCCACCCTGAACCCCAGAGGGTGCATTGTGTGGTGGTACGTAATCTGCCTATGGGTCCAACCCCTCCACCCCCACCCCCACCCACAGCATTCGTCCAACGATCTTTCTGTAGTGAGGTTCTTTGTTATTGCCTAAAAATTTCTGTACGACTTCTTTAAATGCAATACATCCTTCTTTTTGAGGATACGTCATGGTATTGACAAACTCTTGATCAACTATAAGCCTTCTAATGTCTGGTCCGACGAGCACACCTTCCTTCAATTTTGCCTCCGAGAGGCCTGGAAACTTGGTGACCAAGTATTTGAAGCATTCTCCATCTCTTGGAAGTGGTTGTACGAATTTCTTCATCAATCCCAATTTTATGTGGAGAGGTGGTAGAAGAACTTTATGGGAAGGTACCAAAGTTTCTCGGAGGACATTTTTTTCACCGACTGTTAGCACCCTCGGCTGCCAACTCTTCTTGGTCCAATGATTTTGTCGGTCTGGACTGTCCCATAAACACAGAAAACAAGGATATTTGGTATACCCAGCTTGTTGCCCGAGCAGCATGCACAAGACCTTCAAGTCCCCACACATTTACCAACCATGGTCTTCATATTTAAGTTTACAAAGAACCAATTCCAAGTTCTCGTAGGTTTCCTTCAAGTGTATGGAATGACCTACAGGTATGGAAGCGTAAAAACCGCTGTGGAGTAAAACTGCTTTGAGACTTCTTTTTGAAGAATCTATAAAAAGATGCCATTGCTCTGAATCATATTGGATTTTAAATTGACCCATCAGACCTTCGACATCGATGCAATAAACCAACTTGTCTTCCTGGGCGAAGTAAGGAACAAACTCCTTTTCACAATTTCTGAATCATGAAGATGATACTCCTGGCAACAATAAAATCCTGTTTTTCAGCCTTGATCCGAGTAACTCTGTGACATCTTTGGGAAGATTCAAGTCTCTTACCAAATCATTCATCTCCTGAGAAAACACTTTTGGTCTTGTATTATCTTCAAAGTCAGAACTTGATTCGTCATCTGGTTCAGGTATGACTTCACCTTCATCAGAGCTAGGTATCTCTTCCAAGGTAGCAGGGGGCTTGGGTACTGGTATATCTGTGCCATAGGGGATGGGACGAATTGCCGAGTGAAGATTGGGGTATGAAATGGAATGCTTCCATTTGGAATTAAATCCTTTCACATCGCATGAACAAAAGTAACAGTCGTCACTATGGTTCTTTTGCTCTCACCATACCATAGGAATCCCATAACGGAAAGATTTTTTCTTACCCTTGAACCAGTTTCGGAGGTCCTCAACACACCGTTTGCACACTTTATGAGGCGCCCAGACTTTATCTTGATCTCCAATTTTTAGTCCAAAGTATGCAAAGTATGCTTTTTTCACAAAGTGTAATATTCTGCTGTTGCTTCACCACTGTATATTCACCACAGATGAAACAGAAACTGTCTGGTGAATTAATACACTTTCGCGGAGCCATAACATAACGGTTGAAGAATAACGAGCTAACACGAATTGCGATGAAAAAGTGTGAACAGCCTAGAACCAAGAACCTGATGATGATTCGTGCACAAGTGTGGCATGCAGGAGAGAGCAGCTCTGTGTCTGTACACGAGACGTCACAGTGCTGGCCACGCCCCCCCTGTACTGACCGGAGCTGCTGCTATCTGCCCTGTGTCTCCCTCCCACTGGATTCTTCAAGAAAGATTAACCCCTTCTACCATTAGAAGCACAGACTTAAAACTTGCTTAGCTTATGTATATATTGCTGACCATCAGATTTACAGTGCTATATTTTTTTTTTACATAACTCGGACAACCCCTTTTAGGTTTTTTTGGCATTTTATATCTTAAATGCACTTATATGAATTAATTAATAGTAATTTGAATTAATTAATAGTAATTTGAAAAAAAATGATAAATTTGAAGACAATTTTGCATGTTGTGGCAAATCATGACGTTTAGGAGTTTTTTCAATATTTTATTTGTTTTCAGCACACCAAAATACATGGAAATTAGATGAAAATAATCAAATATCTTTTTAGTCACAGACCTGTGTAATGGAACAAAGTGCAAAACACTAATATAATAACAAAGTTTCAATTACAAATGCTCTATATGTCTTCCATCAGCAGCACGGACAACATCAAGACGATAGCTAAACTCGTCCCACGCTTTTCACAAGGTAACTTCTTCAACTGAATTCACTGCTGCTGATATCCTGTTGAGCTCGTCTAGGTCACGAGGTAATGGTGGAACAAAAACATGTTCCTTCACATATCCTCCACAAGAAGAAGTCACATGGGGTCATATCTGGAGATCTTGGAGGCCAAGAGTGTAGGGCAGTGTCTCGGGGTCCTGTGCACCCTATCCAGCGTTGAGGCAGTGTGTCATTGAGGAATTGCCATACATTGTTGTGCCAGTGTAGTGGGGCTCTGTCCTGTTGGAATACGAGGTCATCAGCGTCATCATGAAGTTTTGGTAATAGCCAGGTCCGCAGCATTTCAAGATAGCTCAGTCCTGTCACTGTGTTTCCCTCAAAAAAGAATGGCCCATAAATCTTTGTATGAGAAATCACACAAAAAACCTTTACTTTTGGTGAATCTCGCTCATGCTCTACGATTGCATGAGGATTCTGTCCAACGCGCGGAGTGGCATCTAGCATCGGTTTGCTAAAACTCTAGGCCACGCCCATTCGAGCAACACTCCTTTCATTCACAAGATGTTCATCGTTCGATAAATCTAACGTTTTATAATTGGGTCATTCTTTTTGAAACATGCTATACTTTGGTTTGTATAGTGGAAGGGTTGCAAAATTTGATCACGTTTTGTCAGAATTAGCTAAGTTACAGTACATTGATTGTCTATGCAATATCATGTTCATAAACAAGGTCCTGATGTTGACTTTTAGGACTAGGACTCAGATGGAAGCTTCACACTTGTAAGTTAAAGTCCAGGATTATGTTCCAAGCCATAGTTTATGGTCCCAAGAGTCACAACGTTTGTGCATCCCAAGTATTAATTGAAGTTCATCTGGTTATTCACTTTGAGAGGGCATGATCAGAGAGCATTACACCTGTGCAAAGAAACATATTTAGCTAGATTTAAAAAGGAACTGAAGCCATATTTGTTTAGATATGCCCATGACAGAAGAAATTTGGGGTTGGGTAAGGGAGAGATATGGAAATAGTGAGTCATCACAGTGGAGATTATTTTGCAAGCTCTATTTGTGCTTTGCACATCTGAAAACTGGCATAGGGATGTCTTCAGAATATTTTAGAAGTTGGGTCTGTCGCTGTCCAAGTCTGAATGAGGATGTGGTGGAAATATGGGTGGGGCATTCCCAGAAATCTGGATATAACTGCCTGATCTCAAAAATGTCTGGAGTCGCGTCTAAGCTTAGTTCTGTTCCAGGCATGAATAGGCATCGTGAAAGTGCTCATTTTGGGAAAAAAAATCCATAGTGTAGAGAAGATATCACTCCATCATTCCCAGTACTCAGCACAATCACAATGATAGCAGCAGTGTGATTTGAACCCTGGCTCATTTAGTCTTATCCCACCACTCTAACCATTAGGCCAGTGGTTCTCAACCCAGACGTCTGGGACCCCTGGGCCAGTTCGGTTTTCAGGATATCCACAATGAATATGCATGAGATAAATCTGCATGCACTGCTTCCATTGTATGCAGTTCTATCTCATGAATATTCATTGTGGATATCCTGAAAATCTGACTGGCCTCGGGGGTCACAGGGCTGGGTTGAGAACCACTGCATTAGGCTATTTCTAGATGTCCAGGTTCTGAACTACTATTCTGGTCATGTCATTGTAGATGCCCCCACAGATATCCATATGGGACATGCCCACATTTGTGAAATTGTGCCAGCACCTGGATGTGCCTGCTTTTTATTCAGATGTAAAAGTTGTGTTTTAGCTGATTTTAAAAGATGTTTGATCAAATATTTGGAGGAAAAGTCCATAAACCATTATTAAAGTGGACAGGGGAAATACACTGCTTAAACTTGGGATAAGAAGCATGGAAATCTCTTGGGAACATGACGGGTAATTGCAACCTGGATTAGCCACTGTTGGAAACAGAATACTGGGCATAATGGAGCTTTGGTCTGACCCAGTATGGCATATCTTATGTTCTTAAATTCCTAAGTCTATAAAATAATGAGTAGAGTGGAGTGAGTAAACATGAATCAGTTATATATTCCTTCAAAAAGCATAGACCAGAGGACATGAAATGAAGCTACAAAGTAGTACATTTAAGACTAATCAGAGAAAATACTTATATTTTTTCATTCTCTGGACTTCATTGCTGGAGAATATAGTAAAAGCTGTTAGTATAGGTGAGTTTGAAAAAGGTTTGATCAAGTTCTTGGAGGGAAATTCCATAAACCATTATTAAAGTGGATTATGGAATCCACTTTTATCCCTGAAAATGAAAAAAGGAAATGCCAGATACATATAAACAATATTCAAAACTGCAATTTCAAAAATTTATTACAGAAAGATACATGAATTGCCAACTTCAGGAAATAAAAATTTCAGTTTCAGTGTTTAAAAATTTGAGCCCTAAGGATCTGTGAATCTCAGGAGGTTACATAAGTCTTTTTATGTGAAATTTTTGGATGACTCTTACTCCGAAGAGCATAAAATTACCAACTTCATTTCACCGTGCATGAGAAGTGATATGGAAACTTCTTTAGAAGGTTTGTCAGTTCTTCATATGTGTTGACCATGTCCAGTGGTACCTACAGCTGTTCTGGAAGCAAATTAAAGCAATGAGCTGTTCTATTACTACTAAGGACACACATCTTAACTTAGAGATATTCAAATTAAGATTGCCTGTAGAGGAGATTTATTGAAGTACAAATTAATCACTTATCTGCTGGTACTAGGAAGAGTGACAATACGCAAAAATTGGAAAAAAAATGATTATCGTCATGCACAACAGAATGGTTTTCAAAGACCTGGGGCGTTATATACATGCCATGTTTCCTGCCAACAGATATGAGAAATATGATAAATGCAAAAAGACTTGATTACCTTTTGTGAGCTTAATTAATATAACAAATGTGAATAACAGAAAACTAAAACAGCTTTCTACAGGTTCTTTTTTCCATTTTAAGAGATGAAAAAAATCCCCAATTAACTCTAGATAACAGTGTCAACTATATTTTGAATTTGTTAGGCTTTTTAAATATAAGATATTATCAACTGGGTCACACTTAATTGTTAAAATATTGTGAGTCTTAAGGGCCTGTTTACTAATGTGTAGTAAGTAACCAGGGTAGCAAGAACCCGATACATCCATTCACTTTTACACTACTTGAGGACAGGCCCTGTTCACAGCCCGCTCCCCCCCCCCCCTCCAATCCACCGATGCCTTATATTTAACCACATAGGCATGTAACACGCATTTGGAAATAAACTGGTCACAGCTTTATTGAAATCAACAAGAACTTTTATCATTCAACCAAAGATAATATCCAACAACAACCCTCACTGGATCCGGTACCTCACTAACCATATTACTTGCAAAGTGATACCATCTTTGCCCTCCGCTGCAGTCTCACCAGTGGCAAACCCGTACATTCACACCCAATGCTGACCTCGCCATATGAGTAGCAAAGGTAGGCAAGCTTCCAGGTGCACCCTTCCTGGCCCACACCCACCCAGGATTATCCAAGCAGGGGTCATCCTACCATGGCCCAAAAGTAATGCTCAAAAGGCTCCAGACCCCTAAAACCTCAGGGGTTCGGTACAGGGAAAAAGTTAAAGCCACTGTGTTGCCCCCTTAAAACTGCGACCAGTGGTTATCCTGCCAAACCATCAATTCCAAGGCCTCCTGCCAATCATTGAGAAGTAGATCCTGACCATCCTGCTGAAACAGCCTGTACACTCAGCCTCTGCCTACAAGTGCATGATCTGATAACCCCCTTGTTCGCAAACCCAGTGCCCAATCTGATGATTAATCTTAGCTAACCCTCTCTACCAGCATCGCTGGTCCATTCAGGAAGACCTCGAAATGAAGCCTGAACATAAAAAAAACACCCTATGGAACATCTGCAAATCCTCAGCTAAGTCCCTTTTTGCCTCCCTGATGATCTGTTTGCATGTCCGTGCACAAAGGTCATTGTCTCCTAAATGAAGGAGAATTGCCGCTCTGCGACTTTGCATCCAATCATGATGTCGCAGCAAGGGCAGAAGCTGGCTCCAACATAGACTGCATTTGCCAAGTCACAACACGGACACCTCAGCCAAAGAGAGACCAAAATTAAGCCCCACCAGTCACACCGCTGCTCACTGACCAGCCCAATGAACAAAGGAATGTCTAATCAGCCAACAGTGCAGGGACTGCCATCACACATCTGCAAAAGAGGAAAGAGTTAGGAACTAAACAAAGGTAGCAACCCCTTTTCCTGGTCTCATAAGCAAACATAGCCTGTGAAAGCCTGGGAACACCAACTACCAATCCTCTGTATAATGTGATCTGACAATCCAGCAGCTGCCGCACTGGTAGCTACATCAATGCTTCACTCAAGTGCTCTAATGCCAGTGGTAAGACAGCTTTGAACTGAAATTGGGTCAAAGGGTGGTAGTTCCAGTGCACATACAACAATCCTCCAACCTTTCAAACGCAAGGCTAAGTAATATTTCATACTAGCTACTGGGCAAATAGAATTGCCTTGAATCACTTTTAGAAGCACCCAAAGCCCTTTTCCCAACTGGTCCATTTTTTTATCTGACCAATAAAATGTGCAACTGACTAACCTCTACTTGAACATGCTCCCGCAACATGCCTGCACCAACAGATATGTGAAAGGAGTTCACTACCAGCTCGCTGACCCTGAAAGCACCAAAGCAAAACACTGCCCAGAATAAGGCAGCCTCATAAGCAGACTCCACTACTTCTGACAGCACATTACAAAATTGTAAAAGCAGGTCATGAGTAATCGGATGCCTGCAGTCATGTGGAGTCAGCAAGGACCGTTCCCAGCCTTGTAACAACCTGCAGACCAAAAATCCCCCCCAAAGGTCTGCTCCAGCCAGCTGCTCTGGAGAAAAAGGCAAAACCAGCCAAATGAGAATGCACAAATGATTTAGAGACCCCATTGTCCTTGGTAAAAACTACATACAGACCCAGTAGCTGTTCTGATATTTTGCCTTGCTGCCATCCTTGCATCCATAAGAAAGAAACCACCTTGTCAAAACCCCTGCAATAAGTGGACCACATAGCCGGCACCAACGATCTCTTCAGGAGACTCAGCATCCCAGCCAGCCAATCTGCCATTGTTGCTACATGACTGTGTACTCATCCACATCTTCTAGCGCCAAAATCTGGAACTGGGCCCAATGGAAATGGGAGAGAGAGTCAGCAATTTTGTTAACAAAGTTAGGAATGTGCCGAGCCCTGGCAGATGCATTCAGACATAAACAAGACAAAATGAAAGCACGCATTAAAACCGCAACTCGGGCACAGTGTGGTGAATATCGATTAATCACCTCGACCACTGCGGCATTATCGCACCAGAATAGCATCTTATGATTGTGGAACCTGCCCGGACATAACTCCAATACAACAACAATCGGAAAAAGCTCCAAAAATGTGATGTTGCAGGTGAGACCTGAATCATGCCATACCTGTGGCCAACAATCAGCAAACTAGGAACGTTGAAAATATATACCAAAGCCCAAGCCACTTGCGGCATCAGTGAACAACTGTAAGTCTGCATTAGAATTCTCAGCATCCTGAAAAACAGATGTTCCATTGAAATCTGCAAAAATGTATCCCAGACTTGCAAGTCCTCATGCATACTCTTAATCACCATAATACAATGGTGAGGTTTAGCAACACCCGCCATGGCTGCTGACAACCGGTGAGAAATTACCCAGCCAATAGGGATGCCCTGCAAGCAAAATTCAAGGATCCCACTAACAACTGCATATCCAGCAAGGTTACCTTGTAGGTGGCTTCCACAGGTGCTACCAATCCCCGTTTAGAAGGAAGATGCACAACCATTTCCACCGAATCCAGCTCGATACTGAGAAATGTGATCTTCGCTGATAGGCCTTCTGTCTTTTCAGCTGCAAAGGGGTTGCCAAACTCTTGGGACAAATTGAGAAACCCCTGAAGTAGAGCACCTGAAGGAGAGCATCTGAATGAGCAGGTCCTACAAACAAGAAATCATCCAAATAATGAACCACATCTGGGATACTCGTCCATTTCACCAAAACCCAATACAGAAAAATATGAAACTTCTCAAAATATGCGAGGGAAACAGAGCAACCCATCAGCATGCACTTTTCGAAATACAATTCACCCTGTAAACAGAAATCCAGCAGATGGAAAGCAGATGGGGGTACTGAAAGCAAACAAAAAGCTGACTCAATATCCACCTTGCCTAGAAGAGCCCCCATATCACATTTTCAGATCAATGAAACTTCACAATCAAAAGGACACATAGCGAACTGCACATGATGCCTTGGGAATATGATCATTGACGGATGTTCCCACAGGAAATGATAGATTGTGAATCAAGTGGAATTTCCCTGGTTCTTTCTTGGAAACCACTCCCAGGGGAGAGATAATGAAATCTGGGAAAGGCTCTTTAGCAAGCCCAACTCAACTGCCAACTTATCCTACACAGCTCTTGAAAAACTCTGCACCGAAGGCACATTGTGCTCCAAAAGCGAACAAATCCTTCCCTGCACAGGTATAACAAAATCCAATTGAAAACCACTCCCTAAGACAATACAGCCATAGCACCTAGGGTAACGTCACAGCCATGGCCACATTGCCTCAATTTGCACAGGGGTAGGAGCCAGGCTAAAAGCATCCAAATCACTTTGAGGTGGCTGAAGGAGCCACTGAAGCCCCTTTTTGGCTACATTTACCTGCTCAGTGCCCTCCACCACATAAGGAGCGCACGTGTTGAAATTTATAGTCGGGAAAAGGGCACACAGACTCATTAAATTGCCAGCAATTCCCTGCCCTATCTCCCCCCACCTTCTGTTGTGACACAATAGCCCAGGGTCAAAAGGATCGGCTTGCCCCCGAGGTGGTTGCCAACCCCTGCCTTCCGAATCCACCACTAGCAGCGCCTACCCCAGTTGACATGTTCATCAGCCACAAATTAATATCCCCAGGACAAATGTGCATTCTCTTCCATCTTGTCTCTAAATTTTTAATTGTAGTTCAACCAGGCCTACCGCTCATTAGTCTGAGAAAACTCTAACATCGAATCTGTGTACACCAACAGAAGTCTGTGCTGATCTGGTACATGATACTCCCACACATTGGCTAGATGCAAGAAAGCCCTAGTCCAGTTTACCACAGTATGAGATAGCTTTTTAAATCTACCGGCCTTCTCATCCTCTTTCCTCTGTTTCCTGCTCTCACCAGACCATTTTCGACCTTCAAGTAGGTGGAAAATATCGATGTAACACCGCTTCTGAATCTTACGGCGTAGGGCACGCGTAATGCCTTCCCACAACTCAGAGAATGTGGCCAAACTAGGAATGCCACTCTTAGCCCCCATGATGGGGGCTTCATTGGCAATGGCTGTCCCCCATGCCCCTGCAGAACCAGAGGAATATGAAGATGAATCAGAAGAGAAAGTGGAGGAGGAGGAATCGGAACCCCAATTGTGTGGACGCGTGTGCTTACGCTTCCGAGAAGCCTTACTGCCACATGCTCCCCCACATCTTGCCTTTGATCCACCGCAGAGCCCTTCCTTGACCCAGCTGACATCTCACCTGAGGCAGCGGGCACCACAGCTGGGACTGAGAAAGGAGCACGCAATTCTGCTCCGTGATATGGAATGATGTCGCCACTCACACTACACTCCATATTCGTCTGCTGTGGCCCAGGTTGCCCAGAAACTCTACTGCAAGCCAACCTCAGTTGATCTCCATCCCCATGGCCTGGACGATACTGTGGCACCAGTGGTACCTTGAAGAGACCAAAAAAGGAAAAGGGGCGGGGGAACATTCAGAAGACAAAGCCCCTGTCCACGAAGACCTAGATAGGCCTGGCTCTCCCTCCCCCAGTGATCTGATGCAGTACCTTCCCCCAAAGGGAGGTAGCCACAGTGTGTACCCAGCCAGCCAGATGGACAGGCTGGAGTTCCCGCCTGACCTTATCCCCCTAGCAGGAGTAAGTGGGCCACTGCCCCCCAAAAACCTTCAGCAGAGCCAGAGGCCACCTGGAAGGCCTCATAATGTGGTAAGTCCATTGGGCTACCCACTGCTAAAGGCCCTACTGTAACTGCACCAGAGACCCTCGGTCCCCCCCCCCCTACAAGTCTCCCAAAGTGCTAACTACACCCTCAAGGGAGGGAACCCCAGCAGGCTCTATGCCCCTCCCAACCCCTACCTCTACAGTCCCAAACTCCACTATACTAGGCCCCAAACCAGATCTGACCAATGCCCTGAGGAAAGGCAAACCTCTAGCCCTGCCTCTGCACCTTCCCCGTGTAGGCATGCCTATGGACTTCCCATTACCTCTCCCATGCCCACCTGCTCCAGGCGGAAATTGATTGTAGACCCCCCCAGCAGGCACCTCTGTAACCCAGGTCTGTTCCTCACTAACCCCTCCACCAGCCGCATCCACGGTCAACAGAGAAGGCCCCTCTGGAGTTTGCACCACAGCTGCATGGTAAAGGGGAACAGGAAGCAGTTTGAGGAGGGGCAGCTGAAGCCTCCCTTGTCTCTGATGCTCTGCCACGCTGTGCCAGTATGCCCCAAGGCTCCCTGAAATGGCCTAGAGCCTATTTCTCTCTTTTTTTTTAAACCTTTCCTCGAGTGCGCATGAGGAAGCACACCCCCGGCCCTCCCCCCCCCCCCCCCCCGTAGGAAGGTAGGAAGTCACTGCAGGGAGTAGCGGAAGAGTGCCATGTAACACAGTTAGCCGGTGCACACTCCTCAAAAGGGCAGACCCTCCAAACACGGCAGGCCATTTTCTCGCTTCAGCTTTATCAGAGAGGAGGGAGGCAGCTGTTGCGAAAGTAAGAAGGCTCGCTCAGCCCCTCTCTCCCCTCCCAGCTGGATCGCTCCACCAACCCCCCCCCCCTTCTGTCCCCACCCCCCCAGCCAGCCATCAATGATTCGCGATGTAAGTAGCCCCCCTTCCTCCCCTACCTGAAACCGAGCAAGACTCCGAACATGGGACAAGGGTCCCCACACTTGGCCATGCACCCATTTAAGGGCGGCCGCCTGGGGAATTGCCTCATGGCTTGAAAACGTTTTGCTATTATCACACGCTATGTGCAATATTTAACACACGGTAAGTGCAAAGTCTGTGAGGTAAATGTTGGGGGTGTTGCCCGAATCTGTCCTGCATTTACTGCATAGGACAGAAACTTACGACATGGCAAATGTATTGGCAATTTGTCCAATAAGTGCATCTGTGCTATCTGCAGATAGTTTATAGTTTATTTGAATTTGATATGCCGTCTTTGACAAGCATACAAAGCGGTTTACAATTAAATCTATATAGAAATAGAAAGAAGCCGCAATTATCAATATGAAACACAGAAAGAGAGCCAGACAGAGTAGAGATAAGTAGTTCAACTTAATTGTCCCCATGGCCCAGCCTGTGTAAACCAGATTTATTTATTTATTTATTTTTATATACCGCATTATTCAGGCTCAGTGCGGTTTACATAAAACAAGAACATTTGCATTACATCAGAACAAAAGATATCAATGCTTACATTATAACAGGAAAAATAAACTTGGACTGAACTTGGTGAGAGTGACTAACATAACAATAACAGAGTTCAATTGTAAACTATTTACAGAATTACAGGTCAAAAATCATAATGAGTCATGTATTAGGATGTAGGACTATGAGCTGTACAGGGGATTATCAGATATATTTTGGTCATGTATCGGGTTGTGGGGGGGTCAAGCTTTGGGTGGAGGGATATATGTGCGGTGGGGGGTTGTTCAGATGAGAAAAATGGAGGAGGAATAGGTGATGCTTTAGAGCTTTTCTGAATTGAGGAAGGTCTCTAATTGCTCAGAGGTGGAGGGGGAGGCTGTTCCAGATTCTCGGGGCGTAAAATGTAAAGGATCTGTTCCTGGTTAGTTGTTTACATTTTGCGGATTCACGAGGAATAATGAGAGTGTTGGTGGCTGCTGATCTTCTTAGCCTATTGTTGGGGGTGATTGTAAGGAGTGCTGAGATAGGTGAAGGAGATAGACGGTGAATGGCCTTGAAGGTTATGAGGAGGGTTTTATAGGTGAGTCTACTGTGTAGCGGTAGCCAGTGCAGTTCCATAAGTATGGGCGTGATGTGCTCACTCCTGGCCACGCCGCAAAGAGTGCGTGCTGCTGCATTCATGGCCATTTGGAGAGGATTGAGGGTGTTCTTAGGGAGACCATGAAGGATTATGTTTGCATAATCAAAATGAGGGATTACTAGTGCTTGGAAGATAGTTCTGAAATCATGTGGGGCTAGTAAAGGTTTAAGATGCCTTAAAGTTAAGATTTTGTTATAGACGGATTTGGCCGTATTCTTTATATGTTCTTTGAAGTTGAAATGGTTGTCCAGTGTAACTCCCAGATAACGTATGGTTGATTTGCATGGAAGTTCTGCATCTCGTACCTTGAAGGTGGCTGGAGGGGAGAAGTCCTTGTTCCTGGAGATAAATAAGACCTCAGTCTTCTTGAAGTTTATCCTTAAATTCTGAGAAAGGAGCCAGTCGGTAATTGAGTTGAAACAATCAACTAGTTTGGAGATGTCAGGATGCATGATTTTAACTGGGGTGAAGAGTAGGACGTCATCAGCGTAGATTAGGCTAAAGATGTCAAATGTGCGGATGATGTCACAAATCGGCTGCATATAGATATTAAAAAGTAAGGCAGATAGGGAAGATCCTTGAGGGACTCCCTGATGTTGCTGGAAAGGTTCCGATGATAATAATCCTGACCGGACATATTGCCAGCGATTGGATAGATACGATTTACACCATTCCCAAGCAAGCCCGTGTATTCCTTTTTCTTGCAGTCTGGATAGAAGTAGTTTGTGGTTAACAGAGTCAAAAGCCATGGCAATATCAAGAAAGATTAAAATAAACCCATCCTCAATGTTATGACATATAAATTGACATATAAATTATAAGATGACATACATTGTGGACTTATGTTGGCAATTTTTTATAGCACGTTGATAGTTTTCATGAAAACTAGTTGGTAAGCATTGAGTTTTAAGGTTTTATTGATGTTCCACCAGTCTTTCATTATAATGATTAATTTTAAATTTTGTTTTTCCAAGGTAGAATAAGTTTTCTGTTTGATACTAAACATATAGAAGAATTTCATATTCCCTTGAAAAAAACAGTTGGCCTGTTGACAGTTGGGGATCATAATAGTAGCAGTTAAACATGATCTTTACTGAAGTTGAGCATTCCATAATTAAAATGTGTAGATTGGTGCTCTGTCAGTTAAGTATACCTTTTATTGTGTTGTTGGACTCAAAATAAATAACACAAAGGATAATTCATTTGAAGTTGAAAATATTTATTAAAGGGATAAAAAAAAGCAGCTTGAGAAACATTCATGCCCTCCTTAGCTCAACCATGTGACACCTCCACTAAAATATTTTTTCTAACTTTTCTCTGATGTTTATTTTAATAGTCTTATAATAAATGAATGCCACACCTTTCAGTTTTGGTTTGCAAAGTTCTGATGGCAGAAAGTTACTATACAGAAAGAACAATAAGGTGGCACATCTCATCCACTGGAAACTTTGCAAGCATTACTGTATCAGAAAAGCACCGGAATCATGACTGTAAGATATATGGAGGATGATGAAATTACAATCACTGGGGTCATTCCCATTCAGCCCGATAAAAAGCTGGATGTATAGAGAAAAGACATAGTGGTAAAGGAGAAAAACAACAGAATGGCAGTGATAATAGAGGTGCCAGTAATGAGAAATCCTCAAATACCAAGAAATGTAGTCCGGCTAAGAAAATCTGGCAGAAAGATAAAGAAATATTTCCTATCACATTGGGAGTCCTAGGACTGATAAGCTCCTTGATAGGTTGTCTATACATGTTGCATCTTGTGAACTACAGATGGAGGCTCTTTTTGGCACAATGCAAGTACAGTGCCAAGTATTAGCAGCAATTTTGAGAGACTGAGATCATGCTCCACATATGCTGGTTTAGGAGTGAGGTTCATTAAGGTCATGGTATGCCCAAAACTAGAAATCAAAACACAACACCTCTCAGTAAACTACCAATATATAAACCAACTTTAAAAAGACTCTTCCAAATTCCCAATCACAATCAAAACAATAACAGTAGGTTCTCACCGGACCTCAGGAATCATACACCCTCCATCTGGCGAAATTCATCACCATAGGGAAATGGTGGACACTTACATCATAGGACCTTCACCTCAATAACCTTATTAATTATTACACCCAAATATTTCATTCAACACTAGACCAATAACTTACCCTATCAATAACCTCATATAGGGATTCGTACAACACTTCTACACCACATCAAGTTCAATTTTCATTTCATCTGACTAGAGAACCTTCTTCCATATGTTTGGGGGGTCTGCCACATGCTGTTGTGCAAACACCAAATGTGTTATATTATTTCTTTATTTAATCAATGGCTTTTTTCTTGCAAACGCTTTCATAAAGCCCCGCTGTGTGGAGTGTATGGCTTAAAGTGGTCCTATGGACTGATACTCCCATCTCCTGTATGCATTTTTGCAGCTCCTTCAGTGTTATCCTTGGTGTCTTTGTAGGATCTCTGATTAATGCCCTCCTTGTCCAATCTGTGAGTTTGGGTGGGCAGCCTTCTCTTGTAAGTTTTAGTACTGCCATATTTTTTCTATTTTGTTATAATGGATTTACTTGTGCTTCCTGGGATATTCAAACTTTGGGATATTTTTTCATAACGCAACCCTGATCTATACTTCTCCACCACTTTGTCTCTAACCTGTTTGGAGTGTTCCTTGGTCTTCATTTTGCTAGCTTAGTGGTGTTACAGAGTCAGGGGCCCTTCAGAACAAGTATATTTATACAGGTATCATGTGACAGATCATGTGTCACTGATTGAGCACAGGTGGACCCCAATCAACTAATTTGTGATTTCTATGGTTAATTGGTTGGATCAGATTTTATTTAGGGGTTTCACAGCAAAAGGAATGAATACATATGCACTCATAACTTTACAGTTTTTACTTTGTTTTTTTATATACGAGGTGTGACAAAAAAAGAAACGAGACTGTCCCATAAATGTTTTATTACAAAATCTACAGAGAAATTACTCATTGTCCCTTCAAAGTAACCCCCCCCCCCGAGTTAATGCACTTCTGCATTCATTTCTTCCACGTATGGAAGCACTCGCTAAAGTCCTCCTCCTTGAGGTCCCTCAGCTCCCTCGTCACAGTGGCCTTGATCTCTTCTACATAGGTGAAAAGAGTTCCTTTAAGTACAGTCTTCAGCCTGGGGAAGAGCGAGAAGTTGCATGGTGTGAGATCTGGGGAATAAGGAGGGTGGCCGAGAGCTGTGATCTGTTTGTTGGCCAAGAACTGCCTCCACTGAGCGTGGTGTATGCGGACGCATTGTCATGCTGGAGCAGCCACGACTTGCCTCTCCACAGAGCTCACCTGCTGCGCCGAACTCGGTCATGGAGGTGATTGAGAACCTGCTGGTAGAAGTGCTGGTTGACTGTCTGACCCTCAGGCACAAATTCATGATGGACCATTCCCTTCTGGTTGAAGAATGCAATCAGTATGACCTTGATCCTTGATTTGGACAGGCACGCCTCTTGGGTCTGGGTGACAGTTGAGTCTTCCACTGCAGGCTCTGTCTCTTGCTTTCAGGGTCGTATTGGAAGACCCAAGTCTCGTCTCCTGTGATGGCTCAGCCAACAAACTCTGGATCTTCTCCAATCTTCTCTAACAAGTCTCAACAAACATTGACCCGGTGCTCCTTCTGGTCATTCGATAAAAGCCTGGGCACCATCTTGGTGCATATCTTCCGCATCCCCAGCTCCTGTACCAAGATGGTCAGCACTGACTCCCTGTTCAGGCTGAGCTCCTCAGCTATCACCCACACCATCAGTCTGCGATCACTCCTCAGCAGTTGGTTCACTCTGTCAATGTTCTCAGCCATCTTTATCATAGAAGGCTGTCCTGACTTGGGGTCATCCTCCAGTGTTGAAGCGTTTGTGCCACTCAAAGACTCATGGCTTTGACATTGCATCTTCTCCATAAGCCTTTTGGAAAGATTGGAGACACTCACTTGGGCCCTTCTCCGACTTAACCAGAAATTTCAATTTGATTCTTTGCTCCATATTTATGCTACCTCCAGTTGTGTAGCAAAGCGATGGAGAAGTGTGCTACAAAAAAAAACTGAAAAAGAAAAACAGAGTGAGAGAGATGAAAAATATTATAGCAGAATAGTGACAAGATGTTGCACAACCCAAGTGACATAAGCCTTGAATCATGGTCGTGGCTGCCACAGTCTCGTTTCTTTTTTGTCACACCTCATATACAAGGTATTTTATTGTCATTTCACTTCACCAATTTGGACTATATTGTTAGGTCTATTACCTAACAGCCAAATAAACCTCCATTTTCATTCCAGGTTGTATGTAATGTGAAAAAACAGGAGAAAAACCTAGGGGATGAATACTTTTGCAAGGCACTGTAATGCCTGAATAGTTCACCTATGGAGAATCATATGCTTAGCACAGTATAAACTATTTCTATAAAGAAAACTATTACCATATAGTTTCTACCTTGAAGACCATGTTATACAAAAAAACAAATTTAAATTTATTGTCCATATATATATATATTTGGCATATTATAGTTATTTATTTACTAGTTTAACATTAATCTGTAGCTCTGAACATCTGGATAAAACCATAACATATCAAAAGAAGTGCTAAACTCAGTTTAATCTTCCATTTTTCATATATGAAGCAAAACACTGGCATAATATTTAAATGCTTGATTGACAACTTTATGTGAATCTTTTACCATTGGCATACAATTAGCAACTTACACAACTTAATCCAATGTGCAATTATAAACAGGCAATAAAATGCCCAATCTCAATTATTCTGGCCCTCGCTGGTGCATACTACAGCCAATGGACTTTAATGTGCCATATAGCTTCTACAGCTAACTTTCAACTCCTTGCACAACTTAAAGAGCAATTCTAAACAGGCAATACATTTTCATTTTTCAACTTGCCCGACTCTACACTGAACAAACTACAGCCTATGGGCTCTAACATGCTATCTAATGTCCCTTGCCATCTTCTTAATTCTTGATTGCAGCTGGAGAGGCTTGTCTGCCTCTACATTAACTCAGACACCTTAGCCTCTCAATGTAATCTAGCATGAAGATACTTCATCCTAAATTCCTGGTCAGTAACTTTCCTAGCCAACATAGAGCCTTCTGGCACAATTTTGATACAGGGTGGATTTCTAAAGCAACAATGTCACCACTTCCAGTTTGCCTGTCTTTCCCAAGGCATAGACTCCCTTAATTTACTAGGTGGATGTTCCCCCTGTGGATTCTAATTAGAACCTTTCACTGCAAACACACTGCTCTCCTGTCAGCTTCCGAAAACAGTGGCAGTTCCTTAATCCCTTAATATAATTTGTAGCTCTTTCCTCAGGTCAACGTCTAAGCCCAATGCATTCCACATCTCTGTGTTTCTCCTAATCTACAGTTAACACGGCTGCTGCACTAAAAAAAATAGAAATGTGATTCCCTGATCACCATCCACTTAAGCCACCCATTTCACATGCTGCAACAGTGAAAGCAGATAGTGCTGGACTGTTACCACATTGTATGTTTTACCACATGGTGGTCATTACTGTAGGCCTGCACTAACAGCGAGCACATGGAGAATCCTATGCTAATCACTTAGCACACTTTAGTAAACATTTACTTTCATGGACAGAAAGAGAGATTACTTACCTGTAACAGGGGTTCTCCGTGGACAGCAGGATAAGTCAGCCACACTTGGTGACGTCATCCGATGGCGCCGAGATAGAAGTACTCTCCATAGCTCAGAAGGGCTTTCACCCTTCTGAGCATGAGCCAACTGCCCCACCCCCCAGCTCACCCCTAGCTAGCCAGTTCATCACAAGCTGCCTTTGCCGCTAGGAGGCAGGCGACAGTCCAGAGGCCGACCCCCTTCCCAGGGGAAAAGAGCAGGTATGTGTGCTGACTTATCCTGCTGTCCACAGAGAACCCCTGTTACAGGTAAATAACCTCGCTTTCTCCTAGGACAAGCAGGGTGAGTCAGCCACACTTGGTGCCTCCCAAGCTGTCAGCGCTGTGGTGGAAGGGGAAGGCTGAGACCCAGATCAGCTTCAGGGACACTTTCCCAGTGCTGAATGTCATATCGGTGTGCCATGACAATCCCGTTAGGTAGAGCAACACCATAGTGTACCTGGAGGTGGTGCCAGAATGTGCAGTGTGCACGCGTGCAGTACAAAATGTGTAGTGAGGATGGGCGTGCGCCCATGTGATTCAGAGTGCAGAAACAATGAATGTGGAAAACATGCAGGCACAAAGGGCATATGCGTAGCATCAGTGATTGTGAAAGTATGCATTCTCAAGGTGTACATGTGCAGCCCCAGAGAAGGAGTCCCATTGAGCAGTGGCAGTGAGGTAGCTACTGAGAACAAGGATAGCAACAGCAAGATCGGCAGTGCTACAGAGTGGTGGACTACTGAAGCCTTAATGCAGCCACAGCAGTGAGGTGGTCACTGCGAGCAAGGGGTATGCTAAAAGAGTGGTGGGAAACTGAAGCATTAGTGAGGTGGTCACTGTGAGTAAGGGTTGGAGCCGCATCGATAATGACTGTGCTATAATAGTAGTGTAATGAAAGTAGTAATACTGTAACAGCCATGTGTCAGTTCAATGGGCTGGCTGGGAACATCCAAGCAGGAGGTAGCAGTCCAGAAGTTGGCTGGAGGGTGTGTTTGCCCATGTTGTGAGGTCCAGGTCTTGCATACATGTGCTATATGTACAGGGGGCCAGGTTGGCAATGGGAGCCTTTGGTGTGGCTTGGGCCCAATGTAGGGATATGTTCTGCAAGATCTACAGTTGGGACCTGAACCTGTGACCCTCTGCTCTGAGACACACTGGTCGTGTGTGCTGCACCACACTGTTGCCACTGTGTTCACCTTCTGCATGGCTTGAGCCCTTGTGCGTGTCCCTGGCCGATCCAGGCAGGTGGAGGTGCATGCGGAGGGTGGTTCTGCTGGACCGGGTGGCCAGGATTATTGGGGTCTCATGAGATGGAGTCTGGTCCCTTGTCATGCACTGTTCTGTGTAGATCCTGGGCCTGTGTCGGTCAGGTTTATAGGGGCTACATGAGACAAAGAGTCTGGTCCCTTGTTGCTGTGTAGAGTGCTATCCTGAATATGGAGCCTCTGCTCCTCCAGGGAGGGATCCTGCAGTCCGATGGCTGTACCTTGGGAACAGTCCTGGGGAGGGGACCCAGGGCAGGGTCTCAAAGGCGTCTAGGTTCTAGTAGTATTGCGTGTGTGGCAAGTGCGCCACCAGGACTAGCAGTCTGGAGCACTATCTGAAATAATCTTACTGAAGGTCTACCTCAGTTCTGCCTGCCGTGGCTCAGCAGTGGGACTGCTATCATGGCAGTTCTCAAGGAGCTGGCTGGGGCCAGGGTTAGTGTGGCAGCGAGGCTGGTGAGAGCAGTCGGCTCAGGCCGCGATCACAGGGGTATTGTAGAAAATGATCTGGCTGCTGTAACTCACGGCAGACACTGTAGGACTCGCATGTTGATGGTGCCGTGGCACCTGTTTCATTCGTATCGCATCTGTGGGTCAGGTTTGACTTGGCACCCGTCAACAGGGTTAGGCTCTTGAGTAGAGTCAGATGTATAGGAAAGACCGCACTGGTGCTGGCCAGTGGGCATGATGAGGATGGCCTGGGCTCTATCCATTTTAACAGTTGAGGGAGGTAAAATGGCCAAGGATTGAGAGCTCCTATATGCAGGTTCATCTGACGGCAGAGTCTGCTTGTCAGCTTCTGCAGTGTCCCAGTGGGAGAGCATCTTGTCTTGGGCTTTGCCTAGAGGGTTTGTAGAGTCTTCTTGTGGGAAGTAGGAACCAGTTCCCTTTGTGTGCTGGTGTGGGACTATGGCCACTTTGTTGGCTATATGGCCATGCCCTCGAGTACAGAGCCGCGGGTAAGGTGGCACTGTGGCAAAGTGCTCAAATTCCCAACATGAAGTGCAGCCAGGTCTTGAACCTGTGACTTATGTTCATGTGTACCTGCCTTCGTGAATGAGGCTAAGTGCTGCCGTTTTGGTTGATCATAAGAAGATCCCTGGACTGGTGATCCCCAGACCGGCCTTGGACTTGCCCCCCTGCAGACAAGGCTCAGTTCTCTCCGCCCTGCTCTTCAATCTTTATGTACAACCCATCTGCGCCATCATCAAGGACCACAAGATTCAATACACCATATACGCAGACGACATAATGATATTCACACCAATCAATCTGGACAACCCGGACTACTCCAACATAGCCAACTGCTTCCAACAAATGGCAACCTGGCTGTAGGAAATCTATCAATAAATTACAATAAAACTGAAGCACTATTCATCACAAGAAACCAGACATTTTCACCCTCAGCCACCATCAACCTGAATGACACCATCATACCAGTAAGACAAGAACTAAAATACCTGGGAGTAAAGCTCGACAAGGACCTTAACCTCCAATCCCACATTGCAAAAATCACAGAGCGCTTACATCAAAATGAGGACAGTCAGAAGGTTAAAACCCAACCTCGCTCATGAACATTTCCGAACAGTTTGTCAAGCCATCATCACTCCCACTCTAGACTATTGCAATCACATCTACCAGGGGCTACCAAAGACGACAATAAAGCCTCTACAGCTAGCACAAAACACAGCCGCACGACTCATAACAGATTGCACAAATCACAACCATATCACTCCCATACTACCACCTACACTGGCTCCCAATCAGCTCTCAAGTCCAATTCAAAGCACTTTTACACATATTCAAAATAATACACAACCTCTCAGCTGACAGCCTACAACCACTCATAAAAACTGATGACAGCAAGAGACCAAGAAGAAAAGGAACCTCAGACACCATCAGAACACCAAAGGAATTTACTAAAACAAAGCAGGCCACATCAAGTAGGGCACTCTCCCTGGCAGCGCCTGCTATATGGAACTCCCTCCCAGACCACTTAAGATCAACCAAAGACCTCAAGGACTTCAGAAAACTTCTTAAGACTGCTCTATTTACAGAACATTTCAAGGACCTCACATAAATGACTCCTTTTTACTACTTTCAAGACAATACAGGATCATGATCCTAGCACACCTTTCACACGGCTCCATTATTGTATATATATACTGCACAGCCCGCAGCCATCTTCTGCTCCCCCGATCGGGGTCGAGCACCCTGAGCAGGCCTGCCAGCTTTCCCGCTCAGGGATCTCCAGCCCAATCAGGGCTGTGGGAGAAGGAGGAGGAGCCATCGCCTGCACAAAAGAAGCCGCCGTCGGCGGGCCAACTCTACAGCCCGCAGCTATCTTCTGCTCCCCCGATCGGGGTCGAGCACCCTGAGCGGGCCTGCCAGCTTTCCCATCTCCAGCCCAATCGGGGCTGTGGGAGAAGGAGGAGGAGCCATCGCCTGCACAAAAGAAGCCGCTGTTGGCGGGCCAGCTCTACAGCCCGCAGCCATCTTCTGCTTCCCCGATCGGGGTCGAGCACCCTGAGCGGGCCTGCCAGCTTTCTCGCTCATGGATCTCCAGCCCAATCGGGGCTGTGGGAGAAGGAGGAGGAGCCATCGCCTGCACAAAAGAAGCCGCTGTCGGCAGGCCAGCTCTACAGCCCGCAGCCATCTTCTGCTCCCCCGATCAGGGTCGAGCACCCTGAGCGGGCCTGCCAGCTTTCTCGCTCAGGGATCTCCAGCCCAATCAGGGCTGTGGGAGAAGGAGGAGGAGCCATCACCTGCACAAAAGAAGCCGCCGTCAGGCGGTCCCGTGCCTGGCGGGCCCATGCCTGAGGGCCTCGCCAGAGGGCCCTTTGGCGTGGCCCTTAGGCAGGGACCAAACTCAATCCAGTAAACTGAATCAAGAAGGACGGTCCAGATTATAGCACAATCATCCAAAGAGCTACACAGGTACTTTACCCTGGAACTTCTTCCTAGGCATTATTATATGTCAGACCCTTTTCAACAGATCCCTGTTAATTATATACATGTCATTCCCATCTCCGGGCTAAAATATCATATCAGCACTATTTCATCATTTAGTAATCACTAATGGTTGACAATTGTCTGCTTATGTAAATTGCTTATGTAAATTTGCTTATGTAAATTGCTAGTATCTATACCTTTGCCTTGCAATTACATTATTGCCTGTTATTTATACCTGTTCTCTGAACTAGATCTATGCCACGTTTATATAGCTACCTATGACGTTTAGCTTAGTTAATTATCCATAGTTCGTTCTGCCAGTCAAATCAAGACACCGTCCAGCCTGCCTAAACAGCAGTATTTAACCGACTGATGGCCCAATATTCCTCTGGCCATGCACTCAACTGTGCTACCCTTTCAAAACTTTCAATGAAATTATCAATATCATCATTATCTCTTAACTGGCCAAAGTTAAACATAGTCTCTGCGCCAAAACTATGCGCAGCTATAGGAGCTAAACCTGGAGGTATAGACGGTTTCTCCTTTGGCATCTTCTGCTCAACTACCCAATTTGTCAGCATGTCCAGGAGGGGTTGCTGCTGAGCCTGTAGGGCAGCGGCAGTCTTCTCTTGAAACTCTAGACTTAGGTCTCGTTGTTTTTCAAGTTGGGTTGCCATCCACTTGAATATTTCTGCTGCGTCCAGCGACATCTTTGGTATCTAGGAATGCAAACAGAGAAAAAAAAACCCAAGTGCGATACCTCACACACACAAAAAAAAAAAAAAAACTTTCCTTTTTTTTTTTTTTTTTCACTAACTGGCCAACACCCTCAGCCCTGTATCCTTTTCGTCTCCCAGGTGGATACCAATTACCTGGCTCAGGTGTTGCGTCACGCTTTCACAGCCTCGTTGCAGCTGGCACACCGATGCTGGTACTCTCTCCTTCCTCTCAGGATGGTCTGCGATCGGGCCCTTCTTATAGTTGCTTCTCTGAAGTTTCTTTCTCTGCATGGCACTTTGCGCATGCGTGGAGAATATCCTGCCAATGTAGCCAACCTGCGGCGACCCTGCCCGGCTTAAGGGGTTAAAAGCAGGAGCAGCCGCTGGTGCTTCGTGAGGGAAGAGTAAAACCTTTACCCCAGGAATGCTGGGAGTTGTAGTTCCAGTTCTTCTCACTCCGAATTAAAGAAACTGTAGTTGTGGGGTTTCTTGATAATAAGTATTTTATTAAAGCAAAAGATAAATGTTCCATCACATGGCATGTAATAATGCAAAACAAAGGTGCTTCAAAAGGCTAACAGAAACTCAGGATAAATGCAACTCAAAAGTATATTTCTGCTTTTCACTTTCCAGCCAATTACTCTCTTTTGCCTTCAAAGGCCAGTTAGGCTCACTGCAGCCTCTTACGATCACCGTTACTCTCACAGTGTTTGGGAAAACATGTGCAGGTAATCAGAGCTTCTTTCATCAATGCAAACGGCAGCTTTGGTAACTCTCAGAACACAGACGGCAAAAGCATTTCCTTCAGCTTGACATCTATACAACAAATCGTACAGTCCATTTCTTCACAGCCTGGTAAGTCTGTATTACTCTCTGTTACACCTTCTAGCTGTAAGGCATTACTAGCTTCTTGAGAAATTAGCTGTTGTCTAGCTTGTAACTCTAAGAATTGTTTAAAGCTTTGTAGAAGCAATTCAGCCTGTTCCTTGTGAGATAGGGTACTATTGTCTGCTATAGAACTTCCCTTCTGCTCAAGGCTGTTTGTCTTCTCATCTTGTAAGTAAAAGGCATCAGAATAATTGCTAGTCTCTTTGGCAATTGTTTCATAGATAGGAGAATTATCTTTATATTCAGCTTGGCAACCATGTGGCAAATTACTCACTGTTTGCACAGCCCTTCTGTCTTCAGACGGCTCCAAGGTTCTCCAGCTGTTCTGTTTGTTGCTCTCCGGCACAAACGACACTTCAGAGAATGATTGCTCTTTCACCTGTGTTTGCCTTGAAGGCTTTCTCTCCCAAGGCGTTGCCTTCCAACGGCTATCCACTTCAAGGTTAAGTCCTCTCTCCGTGGGACTTCTGCTTACTTCCCTTGAATAGAATTGTGCAGGTTTTCTTCTTATGCCAGGTTCCCAAGTATCATTAAACTCTCCTCTGGCTTTCCAACCATCCTCTTGTTTCTTCCTCCTGTATTCCTTCCTGGGCTGCTTCTTCTTCAACTCATTCCCATACTCGTACTGCTTCCCCTCTCGAATCTCCTTCTCAGAGCCATGCTGTGGTTTAAAAGTACATTCTCTCTTAGGCACGCCCCTTCCCAGGGCTGGGTGTGCCCAATCAGAACTGCAGGACTCCTCCCCTGGGCTGGTCTCCCTACTCAGCTCTGTGGAATAGAGTCTCTCTTTTTTCCTTGCCCTGTCATTTTGGTGTAAATCCTGCTGAACCTCAGGATTTTCCTCTGTCTCCATAGGCTCAGGAGGGTGCTGTTCATCACAGTACAAAGACAAATCCAAGATCATATAGACTCTGCAGCCCCTCTAGACCAGTGCCAACATGGGTTCAGAGAATATCATGGTGTGGAAACCCTCCTTACCACCCTCTTCAGTAACATAATCACAGGTATCGACAACATCAGGCAAGGTTTTGTGCTCATTTTCTTAGACATAGCTGCAGCATTCGATTCAGTAAGTCATGAACTTCTCCTCTGGTGACTGAAAGAGAAAGGCATCTGCAACACTGCACTCGAATGGTGTAAATCTTATCTGGATGGAAGATGGCAACATGTAAAATCTGGAGCAGAAGAATCAAAACCCTTCCACCAAAGGCAAGGTGTACCGCAAGGTTCCTCTCTATCATCGCTCATGTTCAACATATACATGCAGCCTATCTGCAACATTATCAAACCTTTCAATGTGAACTGTTTGATATATGCAGATGACATCCTCCTTTACATGCCGTTCTCTACGAATCAAATGGACCTGTCCCCCTGATAGAGTGTTTCGACGCAGTTTCAGAATGGCTCCAATCTCAAAACCTCCATATCCAACACAAGAAAACTGAGGTTCTCTTCATCACAAGAGACCCCAATTTCACTCCACCGCCCCATTTAAGAGTTAAGGAAGCGGACTTGCATACAAAAGACACAATAAGATACCTTGGAGTCACACTGGACCACCGTCTTGATATGAAGTCACACATAGGAAATATAGTAAAAGCAGTATACTTCAAGATCCGAACACTCAGGCATCTGCGTTCCTTATTGGATCCAGAGGACTTCCGGACTATATACCAAACACTAATCTTACCCCACTTCGACTATGCCAATGCCATTTTACAAGGCCTCCCTCAATCTACCTTAATCTCGCTACAGCTTGCCATGAATGCTGCAGCAAGGGTTCTCCACGGAGTCTCTAGGAGAGACCATGTGATGCCTATCCTGAAGCAGCTTTACTGGCTCCCCATACATGGAAGGCTCGTTTTCAAGACCTTACTACTACCTTCAAGGCCATCTATGGTCTCTCATCCTCCTCTCTTACAGAGCTCATCCACACCGTGCCACCTAAAAGATCTAGAAGACCAACAGCGTTAAACTCGCTAATAACTCCAAAGGCCTTAACAAAATGCAACCTGACAACGGCAAACAGGGCTTTCATATTTTGCGCCCCAAGATGCTGGAATGCTCTACCATCTGACATTCATGCTATCGTTGACTTAGCCCAGTTCAGGAAGGCACTCAAATATCACCTGTTCCTCAAGTACTACCCAGTCAGAAATGAAGCCTAAATAACCCCACCAAAGAATGTAAATACGTGCTGCTTCTAGAGCTTTGTCATTACGCTTACCTGTAGATACTTTATGTAAATAGTTCACCCATGTTGTCCAAGTTTTTTCACCTGTTCTCTGTAATACCGAACAGCCTGTTGTTCCGGTCTTTTTGTTTTACTGTAAACCGCGCTGAAGTCGAATAGTGCGGTATATAAGAAATTGTAATAAATAATAATAAATAATAAATATATGTATATTGCTCATTATGTAAATAGCTCACTGATAAAATCTGACACACTGCACCACACACCACTCTTCTTAGTTCTCCCACTGTATGCTACAGACCACACATTATTATTGATTGTTTGATGCATCAAACCGCTTTGATTTAATGATAAAGCGGTATACTAAATCCTTCTAAATAAATAAATAAATAAAAATAAACAGTGACCTTAGGTTTATGCAGGATTCTCTGCAGGATTATCATGGTGAAGGCCCTGTTCCTGGAGGAGTGAGAGCAGCAAGGGTGCGGGTCTCACGTTGTGTACCTGAAGGGTTCAGGCATAGGCATTGGCAGCTGTGTAGTTTTGCCAGAGAGGCCATGGTATATAGGGGATGCTCTGCAGGTTCGAGGAGGTGCCCATGTCATGATGGTTGCTCCCCAATGCCTTGGACGCTGTCCCTCCCGCCAGTAAGCCATGACCAGGGCATAGTGGGATCCACTGTTGGGGAAGCTGCTTACCAGCAGTTGGCAGGACTGTCAGAAGTATTTTTTTTTTAATAAGTGGTGCCCGTTGTGAGCCAGGCGAGGGACTGGGCCAATACCTATTCATGACCTTGCTGGCAGGCAGGTGGCCTCAGGGAGAGGGCCGTGTACCATTCCTTGATCTTCGTGGGTACCAGGTACTGTGTCAGGGAGAGGGTAGTGTACCATTCCCTGATCTTCTGTACAGGTGGAGTCCACGCCAGAATCTTTGCATGGTAGAGACTGCCTTTGTCTGAAGGAGGCCCTTGTTCAAGCAAGTCTCCAGTGATGAGAGCCATGGTGGGAGATTACCTCTGTGGGGCCTCACCTACAGATGTCACGATTTGTACCCTATCACCTCCCCCCCTTTTTTTTTTGGGGGGGGGGGGTTTAAGTTGGCTGTCACGTAATAAGGATGGCACAGTCAGCAAGGTGCTGAGGACGGAGACTTCCATCAGAAGGAGACCGTATTAAGGGAGTCTTGATATAGCCCATTTTTGGGCCAGGGAGCCTTGACATAGCCCATATTCAGGCCATCTTCAGTAGCTGCATACCTCTTGTGAACCGACACTGCAGGTAATAGGACAATGGGCATGATGGACTGTGGCCTGACCTGTCTTGCAGTTGCCCTATGTTCCCCTTTCAGTTGTGCGCTCCTCTTTTCCGTGAGTCACTGGAGCAGGACCAAGTCTGCTGGGTCAAGAGTAGAAAGCCAGGCCTTTCAATAGTTTGTGATATGAACAGGTTGGTGTATTTGTGATCTTTGGCCTACCATGTTACCACAGGGACCTGTTTAAGATACTTGGTCCATTGGCTGTACACGAAACCACAACCTTCATTTCTGTATACAGCAACTGTACAGATATACAACTGTATTGCCACTTCCAGGAAAAAGGTGACCTGCACAAGGTGCACCAGTTGGAGTTCAACCCAGATCTCATGGGTATTAGGATGGTGATCTAACCACTAGGCTACTTCTCCACTTGGCAATGGAGATATGTCATCCTGGTGCATGGCAACGCAGTTGGGCAGCTCTGCGGAATGATGTGGGACTCAGGCGGTTGTACCCGAGGTGAGCGATGGAGTGCTACCAGCGGACAAACTCCTGCCCCCTGCTGCCTCATTCCAGCACAGATGCGGCATGTACCATGTACAACGCATGTACAACGCTCTCTAAACAAGCCCCACAAACTCTTTGGATTAGTTAAGACTTTAGCAAAAGAGCCTTCGTTTACACAACCAGACCTCCCTGACCCCCAAGAATATGCTGACTTCCTGCGTACCAAGACAAACCAGTCCAACACTCCTACCGCAAATAGTTTCCCCCTAATGACCCTACCAAATACTGCAACAACGGTCACCAAACACACCATTACTGAGTTCTCTGCCCCTTCAGCAAGAAGCATACAGGACACCATCTCCTCCATAAATGCCACCACTGCACCAAGTGACCCATGTCCGGCGTTTTGGATAAAATCTCTGCGGACCGAACTCAGCCCCTTCCTCTCCAAAATCATTGCACTATCTTTCTCAACGGGTACATTCCCCAAAAGCCTAAAACAGACAGCAATAAGACCACTACTAAAGAATAGCAAACTGGACCCGGCACGAACTGACTCCTTCAGGCCGATATCAAGTATCCCGCTGCTGGCGAAAATAATTGAGAAGGTTGTGCAACAACAACTTCAACACCATATAGAAATAAATGCACCACTCGACCCTTGCCAACACGGCTTTCGGGAAGCGCATGGGGTAGAAACACTCCTGACCACGTTATTCAATACGCTTATCATTGGATTGGACAATATCAAACAAGGGTTTGCGCTGATCTTCCTAGATATTGCAGCAGCCTTTGACACGGTTTGTCACGAAATACTCCTCTCCCGCCTTAGCGAGAAGGGCATCCAGGGAAATGGATTAACTTGGTGTGCATCATATCTAATGGATCGATGGCAATATGTACGTTCCGGCTCTGCCACGTCCGCACCTTTTCTCCAAGAAAAAGGTGTGCCCCAAGGATCGTCACTGTCTGCACTGCTATTTAACATTTACATGCAGCCCTTATGTAATCTCATCCACTCCTTCAACATTAAATACCTCATCTACGCCGATGATGTTCTCCTTTACATGCCTTTCCTTTTGGACAAACCTGACCTTGCACCCCTCTCTGCCTGTTTCGATGCGGTCACGGATTGGCTACACACTCAGAAACTAAAAATAAACTTTAAAAAAACAGAGGTCCTTTTCATCACAAGGAACTCATCATTCATTCCACCAAGCTCCCTGAAGGTCCGGGATGCTGAACTCACTAGCAAACCATCAATTCGGTACCTCGGAGTTATTCTGGACCAACAGCTCAATATGAAGGCCCAGATAAGCAGCATGGTAAAAGCAATCTACAACAAAATCAGAACGCTTCGCCACCTGAAACCGCTCCTAGAACCAGAAGATTTTCGATCGGTCTACCAAGCTCTTGTAATCCCTCATTTCGATTACGCGAACGCCATATTGCATGGCCTCCCAAAAGCCACCATAACACCGCTTCAACTGGCCATGAATGCAGCCGCCAGAATTCTGCAGGGGGCTTCAAGGAAGGAACATATCACACCAATACTAAAACAGTTGCACTGGCTTCCGGTCCAAAGCAGGATAACCTTCAAGGTGCTGACACTTACTTTCAAAGCCATTAACAACTGCTCCTCTACATCAATCATTGACCTTATCCAGATGACACCCCCTAATAGAGCAAGAAGATCAGCTGCGATAAATACTTTGATTCTACCAAGGCAGATAACAAAATGTTCACAAGCAACACGATCCAGAGCCTTTTCACTATATGCGCCTACCTGCTGGAATGCCCTTCCCCCCGCTATCAGGGATACCAAAAGCATCTCCCATTTTAGGAAGGCACTTAAACATCTTCTCTTCCTACAATATTATACTGACCAGAGTCACCCCCCACAGCAAGCCAGGCCCAGCGACCCACTTAAACAACCTGTGAGTTACAAGCATATGAGCCAGGAACCAAGCGTGCCTGACACGGATCCCCCCGACAAATAGCATCTCTTATCACCCTGTCATCAACTATTACACACTTGAGCTAATGGAACACATTTGATTCTTCTCCAAACGTATATTGCAATTTACCTGTATATATGTGTACATAGTTACCCTGTTGTTATTACCTGTACATATACCCCTTGTTATATTGTGAAGCCAGTGCAGACCATCTGTGCTGGACGGTTATGTTTTAATGTAAACCGCGTTGATGCAGAAGAACGCGGTATATAAGAAAGTTAAATAAATAAATAAATAAATATTGCCTACCGGTCTTAGCGCAGGGTCCTGGGAAGACCTACTGCTGGAGGGGATCGTGACAGGGTCTGCTGCTCCAGTTGGATGATGCCTCAAACCAACAGTCCTTTAAGGGTTGGAACTTGCTGGTAGCGTGCACTTTCTGAGGGCAATGATTTTTCACTGCTGGGGGCCGGAGCTGGCCGAAGGACCCATGATATAGTCAGTACCTTGACCTGGGCCAATGGCATTTCAAATCCTAGGTGTAGAGGGGCTATACTTCACTGAAGTGGAATGAACAAGTGTGACGCAAGCTCTGGACCTCAAATATGGAGGTCTTGCACCAACCAACTGGCTGCCACACACACACACAGGAGGGAAGGCCACAAACCGAAAATTTCTGGATTAGAAGGCAGGGACGGTGCATGATGAGCCATCGCTCAAGCTCAGAGTTTGGTGTAGGCTTCCCTTAGCTGACTCAGAAGACGGGTCAGTGACTGACCTTCATACAAAATGCCAATCGTGTACCGAGCCCTTAGCGGAGTTGAGGGATATGCATAGGGTCAAGGGTCTCTCCAGGCATGGCCACACTGGTGCATCAATCCTGAACCAGGCCTTCGATGGCATGGATCACACTTGATAGTGCTGTGTTATCTATAGCCCCTGGGACTCCATTGTCACACCAAAAGTTCTCCTTGGGTGGTTCCAGTGCCGGGAGAAGAGATGGTGGGCCCCAAAGTTCCTCCTTGTCAACAAACCCTGGTTTCATGGTTCCTGAGCAGTGCTCTAATCATTAAGCTACTCCTCCGCTCATTGCGGAGATTGGCGTATGTTTATTGTTGCTCCCGGCTGACCAGGTTAAGGTGTCAGTGGGGTGGAGTTAGAGGCCGGCCTCACGTTCCTCCTTGACAGTGCAGAGCTCTACATCTGTCCATCATTGCTCCCAGCTGTCCTGGTTAAGGTGCCCGGGGGGAGGAGTTAGATCTGACCTCACTTCCTGCATACCTCACTTCCTGCCTTGTATCGGCTCATATTTGGAGGCAGAAGACATCTCGGTGCCGAGGCCTGTGCTGACGACGATGAAGAGGCATCTCTGCACCAAAGCTTGGTGGCGATCCAGAAGGGGCGAGACCATGCAATGCTAGGAGAGTGCCACAGAAGCTAAGTCACTTCTGGTGCGAAGTCACTTCTGGAAGCATGGTGGCTTGCGGCGTGTTTAATGGCCCGACGCTACCCATGGAGGCAACTCAGTGCCGAGGCCTGAATTAGAAGGCACAGTGCCGAGGCCTGAACTAGAAGGCACAGTGCCTAGCAGTTCATTCGGGAGCATCTAAGAAGGCATCTGTGGCATTCCAAGGATAAGGCACGTCTGTGCGGTGCAGCAGTATATCATACAGCACTCTGGAGGGCAGAGCTCATGCCATAGGGGCAGGGCTGACTACCAGTGGCTTGCAGCTGAGGATGGAGGCCAAATGGGGCACATTCCAAGCGGCATGGGCTGCAGCAGTGGCAGTGTCTTGCTTGTGAGGAGTCTGCTGGCTGGATGCATCTGCTCTGAATATCGTCCTGGAGGTCCAAATCAATTGGGACATCAAATGGGACTGAGAGCACATGGCCTGTGGGTATCAGTGCTCTGAGTCTAGTCCTCAACCGGAGAAATTGGTTAAAGATGCTGGATCTGAAAAGGAAAGGAACATAGAGACAGAAAATAGACATAAATAAGCATAGGTGAGTATATTTCATTGGGAGAGTAGAAAATCTGCCTTGCTGGCAGTGGGGCCAGTTGGCTTATGCTCAGAAGGGCAAAAGCCCTTCTGAGCTATGGAGAGTACTTCCATATCAGCGCCGTCGGATGATGTCACTAAGTGTGGCTGACTCATCCTGCTTTTCCTAGGAGAACTCACTCATCATCATGAGGATCTCTAAAGGACATTGCCTATCCTCTCTTGTATATTTTATTAAGCTTGCAGCCTCTATTCTTATATTTCTATAACCTCCTGCCAAACACAGCCTCTTTCCTTACCCAAGCAGGCAGAAGGTATAGAAAGAATCTGTATTTGAGTTCTTAATATGCCTGAAATTTTTGCAAAATAACCCAGGAACATGAATTGCCTATGCCCCTTATTTTAAGCATGCAGTGCATTAAGTACTCAGGAAAAATAGCTTCCCTGCAAACCTGAGGGACTGCTTCCTATTGGTGCATGCTCCTGTATTCCAGCCTGTACCAGGCTCACTGGAAGCTTCTTCTTGCCACCTTTTTCATGCTTATTTCAAAGAAATAAAATAATTAAGAATCCCTTTAGGATTTTTATATTTCAAAGCTAATCTAGCTTTGAGAAGGATGCCATTTTACAATTTCATTAGAGGTTTTTCCCAACTGATGGAAACTGTTACAACTGGAAATGGTTCAGAGGAAGGCAACCAAAATGATTTGGAGCCTGTGCTAGAAAATGTATGAGACTTGAAGAACTAAATATGTACTGGAGGAGAGGAGGGACAGGGGAGATATGATATACAGTAGACCTTTAAATACTTAAAGAGTATTAATGAACAAACACACCTCTTCCAAAGACGGGGAAGCTGTAAAACTAGAGGGCATAACATGAAGCTGCAAGGAGGTAAACTGAAAGGCAATGTCAGGAAATACTTTTTTTTTTTTTAATTTTATTTATCAGTTTTCAAAACAACAACCATTGAACAGAACAATCAAACAAATATATTAACATTAATAACTGAAATGGCAAAGACAGGCTGGTACACATCTTATCAATACAAGCAGCTATCAAGTTGGGGGTAGGACCGCGAATGCTACACTTCCAGAGCACCAAAATATCACTGAACGTGGTATAACCTAAGTCAATGCAAGGGTATCCCACTTTTTCAAAAGATAACTAGTTGTTGGATTCTGATTCACATATGCTATTTCACAAGAATGATGATAACATACAAGGTTCCACCAATATTCCACATTCAGGGAGCCAAAGTTTTTCCAGTGGCTTAATATTGCCTTCAGTGCCAAGCTTAGTAGAAGGTCAAAGATAGCATGAAATCGTCTATCCAAATCTGGAACCCCAGCCAACGATTTATATACAACTACCCGATATGTTAAGGGTGAACACATCCGAAGCAACTGTGTAAGTCGCTCCCATACCCGCTGCCAGAACAGCTGCAGCAGGGGGCAGTCATATAACATATGTGCCAGCGTTCCAGCACTGGAGCCACAAGACCAACATTTATCTCCCTCTTGCACTTGCCACTTGGCTATCTTCACTGGTGTCAAGTACGCACCATGGGCGAGGAAATAGGACGTCTGCGTAAGAGAGGCAGCTCTGGTTATCCGTATCTGTGTGCCCCAAAAAGTGTTCCACATCTCTGTAGTCATGAGGGTTCCCACTTCAGCCTCCCAGACCAATTGAGCTCCTTTAGGTCTACGATCGCCCGCATTTCGAATAATTTCCACGAACTTCGATATTAGCTGAGTTCCATGTTTGATCTCCTGTATCCGGAGGTAGAGTGGCTGTCCCGTCCCTAAAGAAATTGGCGTTACCCCAGCTTTACTCAAACAATTCCGCAATTGGCACCATTGGAAAAAACATCGCTGTGGGAGCTGATATTCTTGCTGCAGTTCTGGAAAAGGCTTGTACTTCTGCCCGCTTACCAGCTAACCCAAGAAGCATATTCCTTGCTGTAACCATGTAGTCCAGACAATGCACTTCCCTCCTATTTTAAATCGTGAGTTGAACCAGAGTGGGGTGGCCGTTGTGAACCCCTGATCAGCCACAATTAGTGGCAGCACATATGAAAATGCTAGTTGGGTGGCCTTGAAAATCGCATCCATCTTCGTATGGACCACATCTGCTCCGATACGCAACCTTAACGGAATTGGTTCACTTATTTTCTCTTCTATTAGAAGCCAGATTGGGGCCTCAGGGGTCACGATCTCCTCCGATCACCAGGAGCCTTGCTTCAATAGTGCGGCCATGTGATACCAATAGAAATCTGGAAAGTGGACCCCACCCTGTGTTTTAGGAAGCTTCAACTTCCAAGACGCTATTCTTGGGGTTTTCTTTCTTCCCCCAGAGGAAGGCTAGCAAGACTTTCTCCATGCTAGTATAAAACTTCCGGTCAAATAATATCAGGATCATATTCAGAATATAAGTTATCTTAGGAACAATGACCATTTTTATGGTTTCTAGCCTGCCCCACCAGGTCAAATTCAGCGGGGACCACTTATTCACATATTCTTGAAGCACTTTATTGCAGCTGTCCATACTGAGGGCAATTGTATCCTGAAGAGTGACTCCAAATGTTACCCCCAGGTATTTGAACGAGGTTTTCTCCACCAGGAACGGATATTGGGATAGTTCCTTCTCCGAGACATTGGCCGTGAGGGGAATGCTTATGGTTTTAGACAAATTTAGTTTATATCCTGAGATGGTTGAATAGTCTTCGATAACCTTTAAAGCTGCTCCTACTGAAGTTGATTCCAGAAACAGAAGAAGATCGTCGGCATAAGCAGAGAGCTTACAGTGATATCCCTCTAGTTGGACTCCGCAAATACTCTGATGGTGACGTATTTTTAAGATTAGAGGCTCCAAAGCCAAACTAAACAACTGGGGTGACAGGGGGCAGCCCTGCCTGGTGCCCCTGGTGAGCTGAAATTCCTGTGATAATGCACCATTCGCCAACACCCGGGCTATCGGCTTAGCATAGAGCAGCTGGACACTTTTCAGGAAAGTTTCAGGTATACCAAACCAGCGCATAGTTTGAAAAAGATATGGTAGTTCGACCCTATCAAATGCCTTCTCTGCATCCAACGCGAGGCCCACAATAGGTTGGTCTACTTGCTGTACTCTTCGCAAAACGTGGGCTAACAAACGTCCATCATCGACTGTTGATCTTCCGGGCATAAATCTGCATTGATCCGGAAGGATTAGGGTCCCCATAACACGTATCAAACAATTGGCCAAGATCTTTGCATAAATTTTATAGTCCGCATTTAATAGTGATATCGGTCGGTAGTTCTCGACCTTTTGTGGATCTCTTCCAGGCTTAGGGTGAATAACAATCGTAGCAGCCGCAAGGGCTCCAATGGCCGGGCTTTCTTCCTTGAGTCCCGAATAGTACAGCATTAACTCCGGCAGCAGTTGTATCGAGAACGCCTCATAAAATTCTACAGGCAATCCATCCGGGCCGCTGGCCTTCCCTTTCGCAAGCTGCTTCATAGCTGTTTTGATCTCTTTACTCGTGATGACTGCATCCAGAGAGTGCTGTTGGTGCGCCACCAGCTTGGGCCCTACCATATTGGAGACAAAATTATTGAAGGCCATTTCTTCACACTCAACCTCCGATTGATAGAGTTTGGAATAGAATGCCTCACACAGCGTCAGTATTTCTTCATCCGCCACCTTTAGCCGGCCGGCTGAGTCCTTTAGGCCAGCTATCCGTGTCACCACTCTTTTAGTCTTCAAGGTGCTAGCAAGTAGAGCACTCGCCCGGTTACTCTCATGGTAATACCGCCCCTGCTGGGCTTTAACAACCTTACTGACTTCCTCATGTAAAAGAGAGTTGTATTGAAATCTGAGCTTCTGTAACCGGATAAGGACCAGCGGATCAGCCCACCTTGCCAGGAGTCTCTCCCCCGCTTGGATCTCCTGTTCCAACTCTACCCTTCTCTGGGCATCAGCCTTTTGCTTACGTATCCGGTAAGTTGTTATATAGCCACGGATATAGGCCTTAATGGCTTCCCACCAAGCCCACGTAGGAGTATCCCCAAACAGATTCTTGGCGAAGTATTCTTTGATGGCCAACCCAATATATTTGCGAAATTCTTCATCCCTCAGCCAGTGTTTCTCAAAATACCATCGGATCTGGGTACTCTTTGACGGTCCTGCTTCAAATTCCAAGACAACCGCGGAGTGGTCCGAGACTGTTCTGGCCAGCATGTCCACACTTACAATCATGGGTAGCAACGTCTTGGAGACTAGAAAATAATCAATATGAGTTTGTGAATTGTGGGGTAGGGAGTAGGAGTACTCTCTGCCCTTAGGGGAAAAAAGCCTCCAGGGGTCAACCAGACCCAGTGTTTCCACCATATTTCGCAGAAGCTTGCTGGACATAGGTTTGTGCTGCGGCTTGTATGGAGTCCGATCCAGCAGCGGGTCTTGTATTAAGTTGAAGTCTCCACCCAGCACTATATGCGAAGAGCCAGCTATCATTAGCTCTTGAGTGACCTGGGCATAGAATTGCGGATCATCAGAATTGGGGCCATACAGCGTCATAAATGTAAACATATACTCCTTCAATCGTGCATTCACCTTGGCCCACCGTCCATTTGGATCTATTTTAGTCTCCTGAACCACTATCGGTAAGGTCTTCCTGACCAGTATGATAACACCCCCCTTCTTTTTGAGGGCAGGCGCTGACAAAATATTTTGGTAGGTAGCATCTGCAACTTTACAAGATTCAGGGAGTGATAAATGGGTTTCTTGCAAATATATGACATCTGCTTTTTGATGCTTGCAATAAGTCAATATTTTCTTCCTCTTAATGGGGTTAGAAATACCTTGAACATTAAGGGATAACACCCTCAGCTTGAGATCAGCCATATTTTGATTTGTATAGCCCACAAATAGTAGCATTCGCAGTCAACTGCCCCGGGTCCAAACATAGATTGTTCATGAACACAATTTTAAACCCCCCTGCCTGTCCCATACCATTAACTTCCTTAACCTGTATGGTGAAGTCCCCACCGCCCATCATATCCTGCCCACCCCTCCCCCCACTAACAGATAAACAAAAAGTGTTTTGCGAGTATTCCTCAGCGTCAGGCCCTGCTCCACTTAGAGACAGCAAAGACATCTTGTCATAGCCAACTAATCATTAATAAACACGTCTCCCCGTAACAGAACATCATATCATATCATATAACAGCCCTCTATACAGACATATAAGTAGTCCACTGTACCCACTTCCTCCCTCCATCATGAAATGACATACATGACAATATGAAGCATTGCATTTAGGCCCAGTCTCTTTCAAGTGCCCATCTTCATACGGGTACGCTCTTGCAGGTAGGATCGAAGAGCAGGCCCATCCGCAAATGTTCTGGTACTGTTATCTAAAGTCACACGCATACGCGCGGGGTAGAAAAGCCCATATCTCACCTGAGCTTGCTGTAACATGGGTCTACAGGCCAGGAGTTCCTTCCGACGCTGAACCGTCTGCTTGCTGAGGTCCGGAAAGAAGGCAACTTTCTGACCATCTATCTGCAACCCTGTTCGACGCTTGGCTGCCTGCATAATCTGTAGAACGTGCTGGTATCGGAGAACTTTGACGACAAATAGACGTGGTCTCTGAGCGGGAGGCTTTACTTGCGATGGAACCCGAAGGGCCCTTTCCAACTCCAGCGGACGTGAAAAGGTGATTTCTAACAGCTCCGGTATTAATTTTTCCAGATAGCCAATAGGATCTATCCCCTCGCGGCCTTCAGGTATTCCCATTATTCGTAGGTTATTCCTCCGAGCCCAATTGGATTGGTCTTCCATTTGCGCTTTCAAGGCTGTCACCCTTTTCGTCAGCGGGCCCAATTGCGCTATCATAGAGGATTGCCGGTCCAATTCAGCTTCTACATCATTCATACGCTTTGCCATGTCCTCCAACCTCTCCTTTACCTCGTGGAGATCTTCTTGCACCTGAACCAGCGTCGCAGAGTTGGTTGCAATCATGTCTTTAACCGAGCGCAACTCTTGCAATATCTCGCGCACCCCCTCCGACGCTGGTTTTTCCGCTGCCATTTTTTGGGGGGAGGAAAGTTCTTGCTTAGCTCGCTTATTAGCTTGACCCGACGCCGATGGTAATTCTAATCTCGCTGGTTTCAGTGCAGTCATGCTTTACTGTTTCCCAAGTAAAAAAAGCACGATAACAAAATCGCCTGACACAGAGAAATACTCCAGATTCTGTGATATCGGGAGAGAGCCACACACTAAGCGGCCATCTCTTCTCCGCGGCTAGCTCTGCCCCCCTCAGGAAATTCTTTTTCACTGAAAGGGTGGTGGATGCTTGGAATGCCCTCCCGATGGAAGTGATGTGGGGCAAATACAGTGACAGAATTCAAAATGGCATGAGACAGACACAGTGGATCCATTTATAGCAATAGGATAACATAAAAATAAAGTTAACTATCTCTTATATCTCAACAAATAGGGGTGACCTTCAGTGGGTATACCCCTAAACAAAGGCATGGAGAGAGTTGACTTGCACCTACTCTTGCAGACTAGATTGACCATGCTGGTCTTTATCTGCCATCATATACTATGTTATGTTATAAAGTGGCATTTTAGAAAGAGTGTCCAAGTGCAGTCTGGTACATCCAAGGCAAAACATAAGAAAAATACCAGGAATGTCTATATTTCAGCCTCCCGACATGGCCATCCACACCAGCATCTACATAGGTGACCCCCTTACACAAAAATGGGATGGGGACATCTATCTCATGTTAGTTCGCATATGGGAATGTCCATCAGCATGGCAAAATGAAAACAAGAGCCCCCATTTCCCATCAGTGTTTATTGTCAACATGGAAAATATTGGGGATATAAGTGTACCTCCTGCTCCACACCCTCTGGATCTTTGGCTGGCAAAACGAGCACTTTTCCGATGTCTATTTGTGCCTGGAGCAGGTATAAACTTTGATGCAGTTTGGGACATGTAGGACATTTCTGAAATTGGACAGGGATGTCAACATTCTAGGGAATGCTCCGGACATGCCTACACCATGCCCCCATTCTGATGTGAATGTCCTCGCAGCGGGACGTCTTTAAAACTGCTTTCTAAAATGGCTCCAAGGATGTCTCCATGCTTTAAGCATCCATGTGCACATTTTTAGATGTCCAAAGCATCAATTTGGCTTCTAAATAACCCCCTTTAGTTTTAGTACAATATAGCTGAACATTATAACAATGCATTTCTATAGCAATGCCTTCATGCATACCGAGACTAAAGATCTAGCATAATTGCACAAACTGCCACTGGAGGTTAGCTGGTACAAGATAATGAATTGTGCAGTAAATTTAACCCAGCCATTGATAAAAGTTCCTCAGTGCCCTCATCCAGCAACAGAGTACAAAAAGATAAGCTGCTTACCTTATTTCAAACAAATAAAGTAATTACGTAAATCCCTTTAGGATTTTTATATTGGAAAGCTAATCTAACTTTGAGAGGAATTCCACCTTGCAGCCTCCTCAAAGGTTTTTCCGAAAGTGACAATCATCAGCAGGAGGGTCTGTCAGGCTCTTAAAGGGGCCTCAGCACAGATATGTGAGAAATCATAATAGGGGTTACATATCCATCATCTCTGTTTCATTTCTCATCTCTGTCATCCTTTCTTCTTCAGTGGGCTTTTTCAGTTTTCAATTCCTTTAGATCTCATGCATTTCCTTTCTTCCTTTTTTCAGTTGTTTTCCTTTTGCATTGCCTTTCAAGTCTCGCTCTTCACAAAAATACACTTTGCGTGATAAACCATGCAGAATATCTAGAAACATACAAAACTGCTTTTTTTATTAGCATTAATAGATTATTGGTGATTAGCTGTTTTATATTTTCCATATTTTTCTTTATAATTTGTCATAATTGGTTTTAGAAAATATCAAGCTTTGCTTTTTTTTTTAAATTAAGTTCACATTAATAATTATTTTTATACACACCGGATTCTTATCCTACTTCTGGAGTAACCATTTGAAGTGTGGAGAGGATCTATTTTTTGTGACTTTTCCCAACTACAGGGAAAGCTATTGTCCATAAAAAAAATTATGTATAAATTAAAAAAGGGTCACTGTAGGGGAGTTTGCTAGCAAACTAGGAAGATGGCCGCTTGAATGCTCCCTTTTTCTCTTCACCTCACTGAAACTATTAAAATAGGTGAAGGATTCCTAATATGGTGAAGAAATGGGCTCACCAGGTACCAAGCGAACAACGGAAAACATGTTTGAGTGGAATGTTTGGCCCCGCTGTGAAGTCATGGGGGCTATAACATGAGTGCACCACATAACCTTGAAGCTGCTGTCTGCACCAAATTCAGAAATTGGAGTATGTACTGCATGCAGAGAGGGAAACCCTGATTGGTATTGTAATTTGATAAGGCCAATGCATGAGGGTGTGCTTTATGGCTTTTAAGGCAGTGAGCTTCCAGAATTTGTAAAAATATCTTGCTAAGTTGAGACTCTTTTTATTCTACCTCTCTCTGGTATGGTAGTGACGACCCCCCAAGAAAGCAGCATGAGACTTACACTGCAGTTCTGAAAACTTTAATGTGGCACAATATGATGATGTTATGTCAAATAGTGAGTACAGTTGCAAGTTACCTACAGTATTTTATAGAATCACTTACCGACAAAGCAACAGGGTGCAATTACTATTACTTATGAACCCTGCAAACTGGTTACAGCAAACTGTATCTGGGTAAAGAATTTCTGCTCCCTAAGTTCCCCAGCTGAGTCAAACATAAATAAAACCAGTCTGAGACAAATAGAGGTACTTAGGGCCCAAGATGCTTGAAATCCAAGAATCTAGATGGTCAGCACTGAAGAGAATGGACTGTCTCTTACATGTATGTCTATATAGAAGCATAGAAAATGATGGCACATAAAGACCATATTGCCTATCCACTCTGCCCATCCTTGAGAACTATTAGGTTCTACAAACCCTTCCTCTCCCTTAGAGATCCTCTGTATTTGTCTCTTGCTTTCTTGATTTCAGATGTGGTTCTTGTCTCTACCAGCTTCACTGGGAGGTTGTTCTTTGCATCCACCACCCTTTCCATAAAGAAATATTACCCCATTTATTCCTGAGTCTTTCCACTTTTACCTTCATCTATGATCCCTAATTTCAGAGTTTCCTTGCAAATGGAAGAGGACTGCTTCCTGTACATTTATACCATGGTGATACTTAAATGTCTCTATCATATTATATCATCCCTTTCCTCCAAAATATACATTTCAAGATTTTTAAGTCTATCCCCACATGCCTTATAATGAAGACCACTGACCATTTTAGTAGCCACTCTCTGGAACAGCTACATCCTGTATATATGCTTTTGAAGGTGCAGTCTCCTGAATTGCACATAGTATTCCAAATGAGGTCACACTAGAAACTTACATAAAGGCATTATCACCTCCTTTTTCCTGATGGCCATTCCTCTCCCTAGTGCCCCAAACATTCTTCTGGCTTTTGCTGTCACTTTTTCCAACTTTTGGCCACATCAAGATCATCTCATACAATCACCCCCAGGTCCTGTTGTTCTTTAGTGCATTGAAGTACCTCACCCCTATACTGAACCATTTTCTTGGGGGGGGGGGGAGATGGGGTTCAGCCCAAATGCATGACCTTGCATTTTTTAGCATTAAATCTCAGACACCAAGTTCTTGACCATTCTTCAAGCTCTGCTAGATCCCTATCCATATTATCCACACCTTTCAGTGTATCTGCCTTATTGCAAATTTTAGTATCATTCATAAAGAGGCATACTTTCCCAACAGACCTTCCAAAATGTCACTTTCAAAAATGTTAAAAAGAACAGGACCAAAGACTGATCCCTGGTAATGCTCCTATCTTCAAAATGAACTCCATTTATTATTACCCTTTGGTGCATCCCACTCAATGAGTTTCTTACCTATTCAATCATTTTAGGGTATATCCCTAAGGAACTCTGCTTATGTATAAGTTGTCAATGTGGAATGGTGTCAAAGGCCTTACTGAAATCTCAGTATACCACTTCTAGTGCTCTTCTTCAATCCAATTCTCTGGTCACTCAGTCAAAGAAATCAATAAGACTGGTCTGATAGGACCTACCACTAGTAAAGCCATGGTATCTCAATTCTGCAATGTCCTGAATATACTGAATATGTCTACTTCTATTAAAATGATTAGTACTAAAGCTACTTAATTACTCTTCAGTCTTAGACAAATTCAGTTGCACTCCTAAAGAATATTCCAAGCATGACATGATGGGAAACAGAGCCACCTAAAATTACACCAAATGGAAGATGGTCTGGTAATCAGAGAAGACTTCATAGAACTGGTAAATCACCCCAAGGTTCTATCTTTACACCTCCCCTTTTCAATCCGTACCTCAGTCTGTTTGCTACTCTTGCCTATTTTATGGCATCAATGATTAATTTTATGGCAATGACATTCAGTTCAAGCTTTCCTTCCCCAAACTTTCCCCCTGAATAGCTGTCACAATGGCATTGCAGCATGGTTCTTCTCCCATAAACTTCTTAATATCCTGAAATCGTAAACTTTGGGCCTGATACTGCAAGAGGAACAGAAGAAGTTGATAACCTGCTAAAGAAACCTGCACAGAAAAGAGCGCAAATCTCAAGTTAGCCGACAGGCACATGGGCACGGATGGAAAATGACAGGCAATGGGAGATCCCCTGCTGGCTGCCAAATCCAAGTACATGGATGGAAAGAAAGTGCTGATATTTGACATACCTGTGCAAGGTGGAGTAAATGTGAAATGCATGGATAAGAAGTACAGAGTGCAAAGGGAAGCTCATAACTATGCATTGATCAAGGTCAATATCCCTTCATACCTGAGTAGTGGTGCAATAACAGTGTGCTGTAGAAAATATGCTGCCAGTGGAAAGCCGGGTGTACTAGTGGTCCCCTCATAGAGCTCATAACTGGTTACGATATCGCATGCACGAATGCATATTGTATGTGCAGTAGCCAATTCTGGCTGGGCAGATACACAGCAGCAGCATGGCGGCAAGGAGAGCAAGCAACTATCGCTGTAGATGCTCAGGTCCTGGCCAGAATTGTCCTTTGATGGAAGGGGGTACTATACCCCAGTGACACCACAGGGCCAACATGTGTCTAGCCACTGCCATTTGGAGGGGAATTCAGATTTGCCTGCGGAGGTGAGCAGCCAATGGGAGGTCAAGCTCCAGGGAGTATGGGCAGAACAGTAGGTCAGAAATGAGCATCTGGCACAGGCCAGGTTGTGAGAGTGCACATGCAAACAGTGGGAATTCCCCATGGCAGTTGCTGTGGACAGTGGCATGCGTTAGGTCACTGACCCTGGTAGGTTATGCAGTTCAAATAGTTAAAAATACACTTCCCTGCTATCTCAAAATGCATGAGGACCCCATCCTAGAATAGTATACAGCTGCAGATATCACTCAAGATGATGCAAGAGTCCCCCCCCCCACTCCTCCCCCCCCCTCCCAGTTAGGAGGTGTTCTGCAAATTCATGGGTCATAGTTTCAAGACTACCCAGGGGAATTGTGCAAAAGCAAAATCATGAGCAGGGGAATCCAACATGCACAAAAAATCTCACCATTTCCCTTCTCCATGTGTTGGACAGGCCTGTTGTGGGGGCAGCACCAGCTTTTGCATGTTGTGAGGGTGTCACCCTAATTATTGTACTGTCTTGTGGCCTGGTGCAACTGGCCAGACACAAACAGGGTCATTTGAGGCATGAATAGCGGGGATGGACATCCCGTTAGGAAGACCATCCCCAATATTCGGGCCCTCTTCCGACCCTGACTAACTTCTCTGCATGTTGTATGGGGAAGTTAGATGGGGGCGGGAAAGGGGCAGAGTGGTGGCAGTGTTAGGGCAGGCAGTGGGCGGTTGGTGGCCCTGGACATACAGGGCAAATTCCAATGTTGACCCTGTATGTCCAGGGCTGGCTGCCTGTACGGGGAAATTATTCCACGTCTGAGGTGGAATAAGTTCCCCTAGTCAGTGGGAGATGGCAGGTCTGGCCATCCGAGGAGGTAGGAGGGGGTAAAGGGGATTCCCCGCAGCCCGGCCCTGGCCTTGAGAGGCCAGATCAGGGGTCGGACTACAGGGAATGAACAGTTTGGTCCGGCAGCCAGGGACCTTGGATTTTGAATGGAGCAGCGGAGCCATGGCAACCAGATGCTAAGGCACCTCAGTTCCATTCAAAAGCCCTGACTGAATGATCTGGGCAAGCCGTGTATGTGCAGGCCGACCTGAATCAGGGTCCCAGCCTGCATGTGCAGGCCTGGATGCAATTCTGATCCCATGGGGCTAGATGTGCCCCGTGGGTTCAGAATCCTGGCTAACTCTGTGCATCCAGTTCCAACCGGGCGCACAAAGGGCTGGGACATCCAGGACAGAATCGGGCCCAAAGAGTACATAATGCTGCTGGCTATGAACATGCACAGAAAACAGAAGTAGATAGCAGAAACATCATCTTGCAAATGTTTGTTGCCTGTACAGTTATAGGATATGCCCCCTCTGCCAGCACAGGACTGGGTGTTAAAGCACCTGCAATGGTCCATTCCTTGTGTGGTATCACCTAAGTCCTTGTTCCCCTTATATCACCACCTGTTCCAGAGGTAGAACATGATGTACAGCATGACAAGGTGGCTCTGTGCAACAATCACACAAATGCAACCCAACAAACAGCACAACACACAAACCAAGGCCTGATGTTCCAAGAGTAGTACCATGAGAGGTAGTGAGAGTGGGATCATAAGAATGAGGTGTACAGAAGGGGTGGGGATGAGATAGGGAGGACAATGGGGTTAGGGGAAGTGGAAGAGAGGGGAAGAGGGGCTGTATAGCAGAATCAGGGGGATGGTGTAAACAGGCATGATGATTAGGTATGCGACAGAGTAGGATGCAGATTGGGAAAAAAAAGAGATGAATAGATGTGGTAGTGAAAGTGGAGGCATAGAGTACAGGCATTGAAGGCATTTGGAGAGGGTAGTAAGAGGGCAACTTCTGAATGGAGATGGCCCTATGGGGTCTAGAGGTGAAAGACAGGTATGTGAGGTAGCATATGCAGGGCCAAGCTGGCACCCACAATGTGCTGATGCCCAGAAGACTGGGAAGGGATACAGGTGATGTGGAGATGATATGTAGCGGCATACACTACAGAATGGCAATGGCAGTGTCCTCACTGCACCATCAGTGTACAGTTCAGGGGGATACTGTCAGATGGCATCTACTGATGGTAGGTACTGCTACCTGCATATGGCTAAGCACAGGATCTGTCCCTGTCTTGGTGACAGGGTTGTGGGAGAACCTGGGTATGGACCATTAGATGGGAGCCACAGTGCAGTGACAGGCACCTACACACATGTCAGGAAACAAGGTGTAGTAATATGGGTGGTGAGGCAGCCCTGACAAGCCCCAGAGGAGCCTCCAGGGTTCTGAGGCATCAACATTGTTATTGGTTCTGCAGACCCCTGTCACAACTCTGTGGTACTGTATGGGGCCATGAGCTGTGCTCCCTCATGCTGTTTCACTGGCCTCCCAGTTCAGTCTCCTGTGTGGCATGTTGTGTACATTCCCACTAGGGCCATAGCTCCCCTGCACATTGCTGTCCCCCACACAGAGTACTCCAATGCCTAAAGGTTGTGTGTTGCTCTGTGAGTGCACACATCAATATTCCTTCCCTTGCTTTCCTCCTCAACCACACTGCTAGCCATACACACCTGTCTCTCACCCAGTAGCCACATACCTCAGAAGGTACAGGTATGTTTCTCCCACTATATTGGCCCAATGGCCAGCATACACCCACCCATACCAATGCATTGGGAGCACGGTCTGGCTGCCTGGTGCATGGACCATTCCACGGCAGCTGATATCACGAGCAGCGGCTCTGAGTAGGGATGTCTAGTGCACAATAACCAAGAGTCCAATTGCCCAGTTTTATCCATTAACCACATAGTAAACGAGATATTCCATTTACCCAGGTTTTGTTGGCTAACCGCATAGTAAACAGGATAATGCATTTACCCTATTTTGTTGGTTAACCACGTAGTAAATGAGATATTCCATTTACCCAGTTACCTTGGTTGACCACATAGTAAATGAGATATTTCATTTACCCAATCTTGTTGGTTATGCATGTAATCGACGGGATATTCCACTTACCTGGTTACCTTGACTCTTCATTCCCAAATACCTCTCTTATCAACCTTTTCAATCCCAAATCCTTCATGCATCCTTTCTTACTTTTCTGAAATCACTGAGGAGGAAACTACAAACTTTCTCTCTTCCTCCAAATTGACTACTTGCTCCTCTGATCCCAGTCCCACTCTTCTACTGTAGCTCTATCTCTTCCACCATCATCCCTTCCATCTGTCATATCTTTAACTTATCATTTTCCACTGCAACTGTTCTTGTGGCCTTCAAGCATGATGTCTTCACACCTCTCCTCAAAAAGTCCTCACTAGACCTGCCTGTCCTTCCAGCTGTCAGCCTATCTTTCTCCTCCCCTTTGTTTCAAAACTACTTGAACGAGCGGTTCACAGCCATTGTCTTGAATTTCTTGCCTCTCAAGCCCTTCTGGATCCACTGCAGTCTGGCTTTTGTCCTCTATAGTCCACAGAAATGGCTCTTGCCAAAATATCCAGTGACTTGTTATTCACTATATCAAAGAGTCTTTACTCAATCCTCATCCATCTTGACCTTTCTACTACTTCTGACACCACTTTCTCCTTGATACCCTGTCCTCGCTTGGATTTAGTAGCTCTGCTTTGTCCTGGTTTTCTTCTTGTGTCTCCCAGCGCACTATTAATGTATTTTCTAGTGGATCCCAGTCCAAAATCATGGTGTAGAAGGAACAGAGCTATTTTAATATACCATAAATACAGGGGAAATTCGCCAAAGGGACCCATAATTTCCCCTGTATTTATGGTATATTAAAATAGCTCTGTTCCTTCTACATCACGGTTTTGGACTGGTTTCTACTATTTATGTGGTTTTGCTGCTTTTGGTGGCCCCTTTTCTAGTGGATCCTCCTCTATTGCTATCTTACTTTCAGTTGGTATACCTCAGGGCTTTGTCTTGGGACTTCTACTTTTCTCTCTCTACTCTCAGTCCCTTGGTGCACTTATTTCCTCCCATGGTTTTCAGTACCATCTTTATGCTGATGACTCTCAGATCTATTTCTCTTCACCTGAAATCTCTCTAGGAATCCAGTTCCAGATCTCTGCCTGCTTATCCAACATTGCTGCCTGGATGTCTCACCACTGTCTGAAACTGAACATGGCCAAAACTGAGTTCCTTATCTTTCCTCTAAAACCCACCTTCCCCATTCCTCCCTTCTCTACTTCTGTGGATAACACTACAATCCTCTCTGTTTCCTCAGCTCACAACCTTCGGGTCATCTTTGACTCTACTCTCTCTTTCTCTGGGCATATCCAACAGATGGCTAAAATATGTCACTTCTTTCTCTATGAAAGTATCTACCCAGAATGCTGGAGATCAAAACAAACATCAAATATAATATAAGGATCCCAGCATGATAGAGAATCCATAATAATTTTTTTTGTTTGGTACACTGTCAAAGGTGGAGGAATCAAATCTCTCTCCCCGCAGCAGTGTGCCCATTTTAATCAAACCATAAATGCATTAATAAAACAGCTACTTAGCTGACAAAATGCTCCTTAGTTCATTTAAGAAAATGTAGAAAAGTCCCGCACATGTGACATGAACGTTTCAGGTTGAACAGCAACCCTGCTTCAGACTTTGCAGGACAAGTCCGGGACAACTTTCAAAATGGAAAACATACATAGTCGGATTCAGATCTTTAGAAAAAACTGTGTCTAATGTTGCAAAAGCCAAAGTCAATCATAAACAAGATGTTAGGAAGCAGTCCACTACTCAGGGAGTTCCAAAAGTTGATTGCACAATAGAATCAATGGGTTCAAATGAAGGGACATCACAAGGACCGCCCTCCAAATAGGGAATTTTCCACATGATTTTAAGATGTCACAGAATGCTGGGCCAATCCAATTCCAAGTTTAGGCCCTTTGGTAAAATTGTGTCTAGATTGCAAAGCCATTTTTGTTCACAACATTGAAATTTATAAGTACGATTCCCGCCTCTGGGGTCCATGGGGATGTGATCTATGATCCTCCAAAATAGATGGTGAAAAACACGGCCTTTCTCCAAGCAGTGTTCCACCATCGGTGCTGATATAGTATCCAATTGCAAACGGAAGGCTTCTTTATAACATCAGCAAAATTTGTCCCTTCCTTTTTACTCACACTACTAAGACCCTTATCCACTTACTAGTCACCTCCTGCCTTGACTACTGTAACCTGCTGATGGTATACATCTGAGTGTGTTAAAAGAACTGAAAGGTGAGCTTGCAGACTTATTATTAGTAATCTGTGAACTATCGTTAAAATCATCTGTAGTACCTGAAAACTGGAGAAAGGCCAGTGTAACGTCAATTTTTAAAAAAGGGTTCCAGGGATGATCTGGAAAACTACAAGCTGTTGAGCCTGACATCAGTACTGGGCAAAATGGTAGAAACCATTACAAAGAACAAATTTACTGAACACATAGATAGTCATTGTTTAATGGCAAAAGGTTAACATGGATTTAGCCAAGGAAAGTCTAGTCTTATTAATCTGTTATATTTTTTTGAAGGTGTAAATAAACAGGTAGACAAAGGTAAGATGGTTGATATAGTATATCTGGATTTTCAGAAAGCCTTTGACAAGGTCCCTCATGAGAGACCTTTGGCAAAACTAAAGAGTCATGAGACAGTGTACTATTGTGGATCATGAACTGGTTAAAAGGTAGAAAGTAGAGGGTAGGGCTAAATTTCAATTTTCCCAATGGAGAAAGGTGAATAATGGAGTAACCCAGGGATCTATGCTGGACGTTCAAATGGCAGATGGAATTTAATGTGACAAGTGCAAAGTTATGCACCTAGGAAAGAACAACTCAAACTATGGTTATACGATGCAAGGTTTCACATTAGGAACCACCACGCAGGAAAACGATTTAAGTGTAATCATGGATAACACATTGAAAACCTCTGCCCTGTGTGCAGCAGCGGCCAAGAAAGCAAATAGAATGCTAGGAATCATAAGGAAAGGAATGGAGAATAAAACAAAGGATATTATAATGCATCTGTATTTTTCCATGGTGTGACCGCACCTTGAATATTGTATGCAATTCTGGTTGCCATATCTTAAAAAGAATATGGTGGAATTAGAAAAAGTACAGAGAAGAGTCACCAAAATGGTAAAGGGGATAGAAGGATACCCCTATAAGGAGAGGCTTAAAACGTTAGAGCTCTTCAACTTGGAAAAGAGAAGGCTCATGGTAGATATGATAAGGGTCTATAAATTAATGAATGGAGTGGAATGGGTAAATGTAGATCGATTGTTTATGCCATCAAAAAGTAGAAATACTAGGGGACATGCAATGAAACTACAATGTAACCCATTTAAGATTAATAAGAGAAAATATTTTTTCACTCAACACGTAATCAAACTCTGGAATTTGTTACTGGAGGATGTAGTAAATCTGTCAATGTAGCCAGGTTTTAAGAAGGTTTAGACAAGTTCCTGGAGGAAAGGTCAATAAACCATTATTAAAAAGGACCTGGGAAGTCCACTGCTTGCCCTGGGACAAGCATTGTGGAACCTGTTTATCTTTTTGGGAACCTGTCATGTGTCTCTGACCTGGACTGGCCACTGTTGGAAACAGGATACTAGGCCTGATGGACCTTGGTCTGGCCCAGTATGGCATCTCTTATGTCCTTATGTTGTTATGCTCCTCGCTGGTCTCCTTCTGAATCATCTCTCTCCCCTTTAATCTTTTCTACCAGATTTGCTAAGCGCAAGCAACCCCTCTTCTCAAGTTACTGCACTGACTCCCTATCAGTTTCCGCATCCAATTAAAACGTCTCCTATTGACTTACAAGTGCATCCATTCTGCGGCTCCTCACTACCTTTCCTCTCTTATCTCATTCTACACCTCTCCTCAGGAATTCTGATCCTCTGGCAGATCCCTTTTATCTGTGCCCGTCTCTGCCATTTCCAACTCCAGACTTTGTTCATTCCATCTTTCTGTTCCATATGCCTGGAGCAAACTACCTGAGTCTGTGCATTGGGTTCCCTCTCTAACCCTATTCAAATCCAGACTAAAAACCTACCCATTTGAAGCTTCTTTTGGATTCTGATGCTCCTCACTCTCTTGTCCACTTCTTATGTGTATCTTACCATACTCTGGACCCCAGTTTCTCTATGGCCCTGATTCAGCAAGGTGACTTGTGGGGCTGCATGTCTCAGCAGGATGTGCAGCCCCGCAAGCTGTCCTGCCCATATTCTCCCCACAGGCTCCCCCTGCATGTCCAAAGCAGCAGTACAGGGAGAGCTGGTGGGGGGTGGGAGGAGGCAGAGTGTGGCAGAGTGAGGGTGGACCAAAATGGCAAGAAGTACAGAGCCAATTCAGGCCATGGTCCTGTATGTCCTGTGGGTCAGGGGTAGAGGCGCTGCTTATTCTACCTTAGAGGTGGAATAAGCAGTTGGGAGAGAGGTGGTTGGGGCTGGAACACTCCCGCAAGGTTGGGACAGGACCCAAGTACCCCGGCCCCAGTGGGGTAACGGGGGGGGGGGGGGGGTCAGCACTGTGGGGGGCACACAGGCATGCAGGGAGGATGTCCCTGCCTATATGCAGGGGCATGCCGGGCCATCCCAGGGCCCAATCCTGCACCCATGGCAACATCTGGCTCCTGTTCTGCAGGATCAGGTCCTAACGGGCCCATCCTGCTTGGGGCCATCCAGACAGACCGAACGTGCCCCTACTTGGATTGGACTTCACGTGTTTTGTCTTGATTAGATTGTAAGCTCTGCTACGCAGGGACTGTGCGTTACATTTATATGCAACCAGTCCAAGGCGTGATGAAAGTGGAAAGACAGAATCTTTATTAAACCATTGACAACCCGACATAGGCCATGTTTTGTTGCCCTTCATCAGGGGTTTGTCAGGCACATACTAAAAACATAAATATAAAAATATTTAAAATCATAAAAGAACAGTTCACTAATAGCACAATCTGCAAATAAATAAATAAATAATAAATAAAAACATAGAAACACATCAGATAGTAAACAATAAATAAATCACCAGAAATAAAATATATGTATATGAGACCTGTCGTCGGACAGACCACATCATTTGGAAGACGACAGGTCTCATATACAACAGAATTATCACAGAGGACGTGGACGCGGTCGAGGGGGAAGAGGGGGATGGAACATAGAAAGATCAGAAGAGAGGAGGTATTGACAATAGAACCCCCCAATAATGTTATCAATATATCTAATTACAAGGAGACAACACATAACCCCCATCCTAATGGAGCTTCACTGCTCCCAATAATTTGTAGATTATCTTATAAAACACTTCTTATGACCTTCAAAGCGTTCCATAATATTTCACCTCCTTCAATCTCTGATCTACTCATTCATACCCAAAACAACAGATCAAGAAGATCTACAACTGAAAATACTCTAGTGATTCCAAATAAATTAGTAAAATGTACTCAAACTACCATTAACAGATCATTTTCATCCTTTGCTCCAAGGTGCTGGAATAAGCTTCCATTAAACATCAGATTGATAAAAGATATATCACAATTTAGAAAAGCTTTAAAAACCCACCTTTTTTACAACACTTCTCTTACATCAATATTTCCCCCCTCTCACCCCATTATCTCAACTCAGCAATAATAGTTAAATGATGATGTTAGACCGTTCCACCTTATGATATTTCACTGTATATACCTGCTCTGTTAAATGTTATTTATGACATGTCTCTATACCCACTCAAGATCTCTAGTCTGATGTAATTGCTTTTATTTAATTATTCATATGCTATTCCCCAGTTAATCCTTGTTTTATTCCCCTGTTACCTGTAACTTGGACAAGTTCTCTAAATCTGAGTGTATTTTGTTTAATGTAAACCGCACTGATGTCAAATAGCGCGGTATATAAGAGCTGTTAAATAAATAAATAAATAATAAATCTAAATATACATTTTCACCAGATGAGTTATCCATATTAAATAAAGGTCTGTCTTTTGTGCCTAAGAGAAGATTAGACTCCTTTGATATCCAGATGGACCTCTATAAGTTTTTTCGCAAAGTGCGTATTCGGCATTTTTTTGCAAATCACGATACTAATCATTCAGGAGATATATCTATTATTAGCAAAAAATCTACATGGATCCCCCCTCCAAATACAGATCCTGTTATTGAAGCTTTTGAGAAGATCGTAACCAAACAAGTCACAGACGTTTTAAAAAAACACCGCTCCTCCTTTCACAATATTACATATAATGAAAAGAAAGCCATTTTTTCATTACAAAAGAATAATGATATCATAATAAAACCGGAAGATAAAGGAGGGGCAGTTGTTATAATGGATAAAGAATACTATGTAACTGAGATTAACCGTCAATTGAGTGACAGTGTTTTTTATCAGAGACTTGATGGGGATCCCACCCAGAACCTTAAGAGAAGTATAGACAATCTAGTGATTTCAGCCTTTGAAATTTGATATATTACTGCAAAAGAGAAGTCCTTTTTGATTGTAGATAAACCCATTATTCCTACCATATATATTATTCCAAAAATTCACAAATCCTTAGAAGCTCCAACTGGTCGCCCCATAGTTTTAGCTATTGGCTCCCTTTTGGAATCTATTTCAAAATTTTTAGATTTATTGTTACGTCCGTTTATTCATGACATGAATATGTTAGAGATTCAACACATGTCATACAGATACTGTCTACTTTTGATCATTATAGTTCTGATATTATTTTAGTCACACTTGACGTTGAGTCACTATACACTAATGTACCCCAACTTGATGCACTTCATATCATTGAACAATGTTTTCTCAAGAGAACAGTACATAGATGTATGCCTACAGTCTTTTTGGTTACTCTAGTGCGACTAGCATTTGTGAAAACTTCTTTTGCTTTAGGGACTTATTTTATAAGCAGATCAAGGGCATTGCTATGGGGTCCTCCATGGCCCCTGATATAGCGAACCTATATATGTTCAATTTTGAGGAAAGCTTTTTAAAGGTTCATCCTTTTAAATCTAATATCGCCCTTTGGATACGCTACATAGATGACATTTTGATTCTTTGGAAAGGCACCTTAGATGGACTCACTCAATTTAATTCATGGATCAACCAATTGGATGGTAATTTGCGCTTTCAGTTGACTTATGATTTGCACCAGATCTCTTATTTAGATTTACTTATTAAAAAAGAAGAGGACGGTTTTTCCACAACATTGTACAGAAAAACAACAGATAGAAGTAATCTATTACATTACAAAAGTTTTCATAATCCATCACTCAAAAAGAACTTACCAGTTAGCCAGTTCCTTCGAACAAAGAGGATTTGTACCAAATCCCAAGATTTTGAAATACAAGCCAACAAAATGAGAGAGAGATTTTTAGCGAGAGCATATCCTATTTGTCATATTGACAAAGCGTATCAAAGAACTCATAATACCTCTTGTGACGACTTACTTAAAGTTAAAATACGGAAAGATGATACAGGCATGGTATGCCCTCTCTTATATTCTTCTCAATCTGCTAGCATCATTAAGATATTACAGAAAGAATGGCATTTGGTACAAACCCTTCCAGCTTTTCAGGATTTAAAGTTAACTATTGCACACAAGTGCAATATAAATTTACAGAATCTTTTGGTTCCTTCGGCATTCACAGAAAGAAAGCTTTTGTCTAACTTTAAAGGGCAATATCAATGTGGTAAATGTTCAGTGTGTTTGAATTCTCTACCTGTGCGCAACACTTTTATCCATCCTACAATTAATCAAACATTTCACATTGACGATTTTTCAAATTGTGAAACTAAAAATGTAATATATGTGGTACAGTACCCCTGTAAAAAGTTATATGTAGGGAAAACTAGTCACAGTATCAGAACTAGAATAGTGGAACACAAAATTTGCATAAAAAGAAATTTGGTAGACAAACCTCTTGTTCAGCATTGGCAAGAGGCTAATCATAAGGTTATAGATTTAAGATTTTTTGTCATTAAAAAACTAAAAACCAATTGGAGGGGTGGTGACACTGACAAAACCCTTATGAGGCTTGAGCAGAGATATATTTTTCTTTTGGACACAATGGTACCCAATGGACTAAATTTAGACAGAGATTTATCAGTCTTTCTTTAGTTTTTGTATTTTATCTTATTTATTAGTATTTATTCTGTTTTTTACCCCCTTGCTGCAATTGTCTGTTATTTAATTGCAGAATGGTGAGTTTGTGTCTTTTGGTTGGACTGGCAGTTTGGTTTTACGGTTGTTGTAAAGTTGTTTTTCATTATTTATGTTTTTATTGTTTTATGGCATCATTATTTTATCTGTATGTTAATTATTTATTGCCTCCCCCGTTTGGTTTCCTGGTTTTATCACTTTCCCTATTATTATTATTTTTATTGTTTTACTCTTTTGCCAATTAGATGAGCTAGTTGTGGTTCTGTAGCTGCTATGCCTAAGTGCGAGTTTAAAAGGTGTTCTTATGTTTTATATATGATTTACAGCGGTGGATATTCACATCCCTATATGTTTTGAATTATGTTTCTATACAGCATGATGTATCACGGTTTTATTATCCTTTTAGTCATTTTTATTTATAGACGTTATGGCTGCAACTTTATGCGGTGTTTATGGACAACCTCCTGATTATAATTACCTCTTTTTAATAAATGTTTCTTCTGGGTATACATTATTGAGTCCTTCCATTAAACATAGGGGTATGTTTACTAAGCCGTCTTAATGTGCGCTCTGTGACATTATCACGCGATAAGGTACCTTTTCGCGTGATAATGGCGCTTTTTAAGGCACACGGGTACCTTATCGTGCGATAACGCGCGAAGTGGCGCAAACGAGCGCTGAAGGCGGGGAAAGGCTCCCGGAGGGTGGAGGAAGGCTCCCCAGGGGCGGAGAGAAGGGTCAATGGGTGGAGAGTGAGAGGGGAGAGGCTCTCTGCACACTAACGCTGTGAAATCCGAGGCTGAAAACTAACGCTCGTGAAACCCTGGCATTAGAGCTGATTTAAAGGGAAGAGAAACCATTTATGTCAGCAATGTACAGCAAAATCAGGGAAACCTACAAAAAAGTGATAAGTGTGATACATGTGCACGGAACAAAATTGCAAATAAACATTGAAAATGACCCCAACAAAATATAAAAAAAAATCACCAAGCTGGGCAATAGTGATATTAATGGGAAACATCGAAAAACACTCCCAAGAAAGCTCCAAAAAATGGATATGAATTTTGGAAGGGTCTACGCTCCATCCCCATACAAGGTGAATGATCCCACAGTGAAATAGCGCTGATCAGGGTTTCCTTCTCCATTGGACAGGTTTCCTATGGTGTGCACATGTCCCACAACAGCAGGGTGGGCATGTCAGAATGGGCAACTGGACAGATGCTGGGAAAGGGGACACAGAGGGCTGCAGACGGCACATGCTGTGCTGCAGCTGGGCCACAGTGCGGACTAGGATGATGCCTAGGTGGCCCATAGGACTACTGAAACAGTAGAGCAGCCAGACAGCAACTGATGGGGCCCAGCATGGGCATGAGTGTGCTTCCCACAGTGTTACAGGGGATAGTACCCAGCAAGTACTGTGGGACCTGGCACTGCAGTACCCCCAAGGGCACAGAACATTGGCAGGCGGTGCTGGGGGGAAGCGTGGACAGCTATGCAGGCACCCCTACCCGAGAACCTGCACCATAGGCAGCCGCATACCCGCACAATGGATGGCCTGAGACTGCGCTCCACCAGCAGCATCAGCAGACGGGCATGTCAGCAGGGTGGCAGAGGGGTACTGGTGGTGGAAAGGGCAGTGGCAGCTGCCCAGAGCAGACCGTGGCTTAGCCCTGTGTAGGTTGTGCCATGCACTGCAACAGACAGGCCCTGTCTGACGAACAGTCATGGTATCTCCAGGGAACGCACTGTCTCTGTGGCAACACGGTGGTGCAGTGCACACAGCCAGTGTGTTCAGGAGCAGAAGGTCACAAGTTCCAGGCCCAGCTGTGGTTCCTGCCAACCAATCCCCCATATTTTACCCACTACTACAACATGCTAATACAGACAGAACCTGTAGTGCAGATGACGTAGGCATGCCCAAAACACCTACATTTTACCCTACAGAGCACAGACACCATGAACATGCGCATTACCTAGAGCAGAGTCTCCCAAATGCAGTCCTAGAGGGCCAAACACCATTCAGGTTCCATGCTGCCTCTAATAAATGTGGCTGTGCTGCATTGCTATGCACCGCCCCCATGGTATGCAGATGTATCTCATGCATATTCATTAGGGACAGCATGAAAACCCGAACAGTGTTTGGCCCTCCAGGACTGGAGTTGGGAACCTCTGCCCTAGAGCAGCGGCCAACAGGGCAGACACACCTGCACCCACAGGCTCCATTATCCCAAGCCTCCTGGAGAGGCAGGATGGTGGGCCCTGCGTGCATCTCCCCATATTAGCACTTGCATACCTTAGCAATGCCACCCTAAACATGGGAAAACTGTACACAGCTATCAAAAGGTTGCTGTGATAACTGGCAGATAGCAATTCCTACGTTAAGCACAATTGGCTGATTGAGCTGCATCATAGCAACTTTTCTGATGTCTGGGGAGTGTGCCTCAGGTCTGTTGTCTGACAGAGTGACCCCAACAGTATTGCGTACCATAGCCATGCCTGCACGGTGCCTAGGACTGGTGTGGTGGCCAGGGCTCCCAAACACCTCTATAGTTGCACAATGCTGGCATAGGTGTGTGGAGTGTTTGTCTGTCTATCCAGTGTGTGGTGGCTGCCAACACCCTCCACAGCCCACACTGCTAGCACTGTTGCCAGTATTGGCCTGCCAATGTGCATAATGAGGAGCAACGTACTGTGTGAATAGCCTGGATATGGTGGCCTGGCCTAGCCGCATCTGCACAGGGCATAGGGCAATGGCTCGGACATTGTAGTGCCCGGCCACCACCTGCACGGACAGCATGGCCACAGCATGTCCTGCTGGGAGGTCACTCTCACCCTGATTGAGCAGTGACCACGGCATGGCTAGGTTCCCCCATAGTGCTATATAGCATTTTTCTCATGTGATTGTTGTTGTTGTTGTTAAGTGCCGTCGAGTCAAAGTCGACTCATGGCAACCCTCTGGATAGCCATCCTAAATTGTGTTCGGTCTTCAGTCAGGTGGCTCATTGTTGACAGACTGGTACCCGTAGCTGCTGTTATTGTATCGATCCATCTCATTGCTGGCCTTCTTCTTTTGCGTTGACCTTCTATCTTGCCAAGCATGATGTCTTTCTCTAATGATCTCTCTCTTCGCATGATGTGTCCAAAGTATGAAAGTCAAAGTCTTGTCATCTGAGCTTCTAAAGAAACCTTAGGTTTGATCTCCTCTAGTACCAACTGGTTTGTTCTTCGGGCAGTCCATGGTATACACAGTATTCGCCGCCAGCACCATAATTCAAAGGCATCAATTTTCTTCCTGTCTGTCTTGTTCACTGTCCAGCTTTCACAGCCATATGATGTTATTGATAGTTATGGGTCCCTTTTGGGGCCCAATCACTGACCTATCTGCTTGGTGTGTATGCTGACATCCCAGTTCTGGGTACATGCATCTCCTCCAGGACCATGCACTATGGACTAGCTAGCAGACTGTCTGCAGCTAGTATGTGTCTTGCTGGAGAACCTTGCAGGGTGCAGCGGCTGGAGGCTTGCTGCTGGCGAATGTCAGATAGTGGTGGGGGGGGGGGGCAGCTGAGCATTTCCAGGCCTACTGTCTGTCTGTTATTGCTTTATGGATGTGTACAGCTCTGCATTGCCTGCCCTGTAGGGTGTCTGTTTCCCCAGCAGGACTGGGGTTGATGGTCCCCTCTACTGCTACCATTTCAGGGAGGTAGAATGTGGATTTACTGGTGGGTGATCCTGTTTCCCACCCTGAGCCCCATAGGGTGGGTTGTGTGGTGGTACATAATCTGCCTATGGGTCCAAACACCCCCCCCCCTTCACCTACACATGTAACCATGGCACCAACACAGGATATGCACTATTCTGGGTGCATCATAGCCCATAAGGGCTAGACATGACTGAGAAATACAAAAGGACACAGATGTAATCTAGGTTTGTCTGCAGGAACTACCTATCACACACAGTAGCACTGATGGAAACCAGGAGCATAGCATATTTCAGCCATGAAAGGTGCTGTGGACCTGTTGCTTGGCGCCCCACCTCACCCTCAGGGTGAGCACAGTACCTGCACAATGTGACGGTCTGTGGCTACTCTGTGCCAGTACCACACACGGTCAGTTCCCCCTACCAGGCCGATGTGCTGTGGGGGTGCATACCCCATCTTGTGCCCCTCTGTCGACTCTGAAAAATCATGGGTACGGGTGGGTTGACTCTATCCTGGTAACCACAGCAGAATATTTGTGTGGTGCCATGCAGTCCTTCTGTAGCCAGTCAGGGGTTTGTTAGTAGCTGTAGCCCACTGGTTACTTCACTGCCCGTGAAACCAGAGGTCATGGGTTCAAAACCCACAGTGGGGTTCATTGATAGGCCTGTCTGAGGCATTGTCTATTTTTAATGTACATTAGTGCTGCCAGCAGAAACACCCTCAGAGTACTGTCACCTTAGGGTGCCTCATAGGGCGCCTTATACAGCGCCCTATAAAGCACCTTATACGGCGCCCTATAAAGCACCTTATACGGCACCCTATGAAGCGCCTTATAAGGTGCCTTATACGGTGCCTTATAAAGCGCATAATAAGGTGCCTTATAAGGTGCCATATAAAGTGCCTTATAAGGTGCCCTATAAGGTGCCTTATAATGTTTCCTATAGGGGACATTATAGGGTGCCTTGGCGGACAGTGCACTTTATAATGTACCCTATGGAGTGCCTTCTAGGGTGCCTTATGCGGCACCTTAGGTTACGCCACTGTGAGGGTGTGTTTGCTGGCAGCACTAATTAAAGTAAAACTAAAATTTCTCACAACCTAATACTTAAACATAATGCCTCAGCCAGCCGTATTCATTAGACACACTGGGGAATCAAACCCATGACCCCTGTACCATCAGTCAGTGTAGTAACCATTGTGCTACAGCTCTGTTTCTGTATTTGCATGTCTGCATGCCTTCTTAAGATTAACGTGTGGTAACGTGTCACGGCTCTATCATGTAACGCTCGTTAATTTATGGCGCCTTGTAACGCGCGTTATCGGTAACGATGTACCGCCCATGTCCTTATTTGGGCATTTCTGCCTTTACCGCGGATCCTAATGTGAATGGCATTACCGCAGTTTAGTAAACATACCCCAGAGTCTTTATTAAACCATCGACAACCCAACATAGGCCGTGTTTCGTTGCCCTTCATCAGGGGTTTGTCAGGCACATACTAAAAAACATAAATATATAAATATTTAAAATCATAAAAGAACAGATCACTAATAGCACAATCTGCAAATAAAAAAATAAAAAAATAATAAATAAAAACAATAGAAAACACATCAGATAGTAAACAATAAATAAATCATCAGAATTAAAATAATAATAAAACACATCATATACAATCAAAGTAAAACAAACTGAACAATATGCTCAAGGACATAAAAAAACAAATACCTCTGTTGAAGAACATTAAAACAAAAGGTCTTGTACCGTACTGTTATGGGGCTAAATAAGAAAACATTCACACTGAAGGAAGACATAAATAAATAGGGTTAAAAACATTTCAATTGTAAATAATACATACATCAATGTTCTAACCATAATGTAGTCAGTGGAAAAAGAGGAGAAGGAGAGAGAACATACTAGTTAATTGAAATTATCTCTCTATATGAAACTCTCTCTCTATGTGGAGAATACAGGAGTGAGTCAGTTAGAGAGCAAGGACCATAATGGGGATCAAAAAGGGCTTAGAATGACTAAAATTAACAAACAGAACATAGCATATCAGAAACCAAATTAAAAAAAGACAGTTAACAATCCCTTTTACATTGAAAAAAATATATATATATCATCAGTGTAGTTAATACATACGTGCATACTGCCCATTTATAAACGTGGCGTGTAATATGTATAGAACAAAAATGAATCGCCTCAGAAATTAAAATAATTGGAGCAACAAAATTAAGCTAGAATGCATCATTATTTCTTAAAAAAGGAAAATAGACTGCATATCAGAAAAACACTCTGCCAAAATACTTCCAAACCAATGTAAAAAAGGAAATAGACTGCTGTCAATGCAGGACTACGTCGGCATATCAGAGCAGCTTCCAAAAATTAAAAATTAAAAATTAACTTTAAGCGAACAAAGATCACCGAAGGCATAACCAGAAACATCAGTATTTTGAAAAAAGGGGAAGAAAATATGCCTATCCCTGATGAGCTATCACTGTAGCCTCTTTGAATTGATCAATTGTGATACAACATCTGTCATCTATACAGGAATATGCCCTTGTCAGCTACTATATGTGGATAAAACTAAGGATGGTACAACATAGAGGTTCTATAAAGGAGAAGACAATTAAGTCATTAGAGGAACACTGTATAAAATTTGGGCACAGATTTGAACATTTTTGTTTCTTTGTGATCAAGAGGATTAATTTATGTTGGAGGGGAGGACACATGGGGCCCTTTTACTATAGTTTGCTAAGCAGTTAGAGCAGTTAGCTAACCGTACAGTGTGAGCCATGGTAACTGTTAGCATGGATCTAGCACAGATAATGTTTTCTGATTTCCATGGTAACTGTGTTGCACATATTGGGGTGGTAAGTGGGCGAGTTAGGGTTGAAGTGTGGGTGAGGTGAACACCTTGAAGTCAGCTCCCTCTGTGCTAACTACAAGGCATGACATTAGTGTGGTGCACTTACAGCCACCTCCATAAGTGGAGGTAAATACACCATGTTAAATTCTGGGAACATGCTTTCCACTCCCCCAACAGTTAACGCAATAGTGTTGCACTTATTACACCATGACTTTGACTATTATGAACACGTTAGATGTGACACTATAGCATCCTTTAGTAAAAAGATCAAACCCTTCTCAAGATAGAAAAGAATTGTATATTTGATATGAATATCATATTGCCCTATGGGCTGAATCAGGATATAGACTATAGGGTGTTTCTTTGAAGTAGTATGACTAAGGGATATGTTTACTAAAGGGCATTAAGGTAGCAAGTATGCCATTAACACCTGTTATCAACAACTTTGCGCCCTTAATGCTGCGATAACGCTGCATTAATGAGCATTAAAGGCTCCTGCAGCATTAAGGGAACAGGAGGCGGAGAGTGCACATTAATGGGGTGGAGAGTTGGCGCTGACAGTAGGTGCTCCCCTAATGCCTCTTGCGCAATGGTTGTTAAAGCCCTTTAATGCTGGGAACCCTAACACCAAGTAAAACCTTGTGGAAAGAGGGTATTATGAGGGAGGAGAGCCTATGTAAATGTCTGCAATGTGATGCACTGACAGGGGAGCCGAAGATAGTGATAGTAGTGCTCCATTAGCAGAAACAGCATAGTGCTCAAGTATGAAAGGGCACTATGTTGATGGTGCGAATGTGGCAAAAGGGGTGGTACTTAAGACATGCAGTGGAGGTTTCTGGTGTGCAAGGCACACCAGGCAGTAGCCCAGTTTGCAGATTTCTGATGTCTGCCATGATCCCACAGTGATAGTAGCAGCACACAAACATGCTGCTGCTGTGAAAAGGTGATGCACAACATGGAGTGGTCCAAGGGTCCCTGGCACCTAAGCAGAGACTCCAGATGTCCCCCTCTTGCTGATGATGCTATAGGCTCCAGAGGAAGAAGCCGGTAGTGCCAGCAGATGTAGCTGTACAGGGGGCTGCAAAAAGCAGTCACCCAGAGACATACCACTGCTGTGGCTGTCCGCCTCCCCTAAGACGTATCTGTGGTTAGTATGGATGAGGTTATGCCAGCAGCAGTTGTTTGTGGGAGCAGCGTAGCCATCCAGGTGTGCCTATGCCCCTCCATCCAGAAATGGCACCCTAGGTGCATGCCTAAACCGCATGGTTGATGGGTCGGGACTGCACAATACTCCCACTGACAGCATGCTGCCAAGTCAGCATGGTGTGAGGATGTTGGTGGTGGGGGCAGTGGCTGCTGCCAGCAGCATACAGAGCCATTGCAACATACTGAGCAGACATCATCTCCCCCTCCAACACCCACCAAACACACCTTGTCAGACAGGTATGGCGCAGGGCATGCAGAGTTCACAGCAGACAGGAAAAACCCTACTCATGCCTGCAGTCACCCTTCAATGACCACAGCTCCACATAGGGACTGCTGAATCTATATGGCAGCTCTGTGGCACAACACACAATGCCAATGTATATATGGGAGGAATCTCTCAGGTTCAAGACGCAGCTGTGGATCATGTCTTGCATGTCCCTGTGGGTTACCTTTATTCTACAGTGCAGGCATAGCACCAGCATTTGCAACCCCCAATTAATCGGCCTGCAAGGGTACAGACATCCATCAGCCACACAGACAGCCTCCACTATCCACTGCTGGATAGAAAGGTAGGCTGATAGCATCGGCACACTGAATGATCATTAACATCAGGGTGCGCTAATAGTACCTGCACAATGAGTACCCGTTAACGATGCTTGAGCTGATATGGTGACCAAAGTGGCAGGCAAGAATGCCAGCCATCTCCACTTTTGCACAGCACTGAGATATGTGTGTGTTTGTGTGTTTCCCTCCAGAGTTTTGTGGCATTTGGCACTGCACTTTGCCTGGCATTGCCTAAGTTGTTCCCTCTGTTCATCTGCAAATGTGAATGATGAGGAGCAGGGGATTGTGGGTATGGCCTGAAACAAAGAGTTTTGGCCAGGATGTGTGTGCATCAGGGATTGGGTCACTGGCTGAGATGCCGTAGTGCCCATTTGCTGTGTGCATAGCCTGAGTGGCCAGAGCACTTCATGCTGCGAGGGCACACTCACTCTGATCGAGCTTTGACCGTGGCACAGCTATGTATAGCCTGGATTTGTGTGCATCAGGGATTGGGTCACTGGCTGTTGAGAGGACTTCATGCTGCAAGGGCACTCTCACTCTGACCGAGCTTTGACCGTGGCACAGCTATGTATAGCCAGGATGTGTGTGCATCAGGGATTGGGTCACTGGCTGAGATGCCGTAGTGCCCATTTGCCGCGTGCATAGCCTGGGTGGCCAGAGCACTTCATGCTGCGAGGGCACGCTCACTCTGACCGTGGCACAGCTATGTATAGCCTGGATGTGTGTGCATCAGGGATTTGGGTCACTGGCTGGTTTTAGAGGACTTCATGCTGCGAGGGCACTCTCACTCTGACCGAGCATTGACCGTGGCACAGCTATGTATCCACATAGGCACAGATCGCCTTGCCTTTAAAAAGCAGCGTCATTGGGCACGAACCCCTCTTGTCATTGCAGCACTCCGGTCCAACTTCTGCTATCCCAGGAGGGGATTAAGCAGCTGGAGCACCGCCGAGCACCCGGAAGTGGAATCTGCCCAATCGGGGCAGATTGCCTTGCCTTTAAAAAGCAGCGCCATCGGGCGCAAACCCCTCTTGCCACTGCAGCACTCCAGTCCAGCTTCTGCTCTCCCAGGAATGGATTGAGCAGCCGGAGCACCGCCGAGCACCCAGAAGTGGCATCTGCCCAATCGGGGCAGATCGTCTTGCTTTTAAAAAGCAGCGCCATCGGGCACACCTGCGCCTGGCGGGCCTGCACCTGAGGGCCTCGCCAGAGGGCCCTTTTGCGTGGCCCTCAGGCAGAGGCCACTTGCGGAGACCACATTCCAACAAACTAACAAAGATCCATCACGAAACGGAGCTGTACCACCTGGCAGGAAAACACAAGTAAAAGCAACACTCCACTTGGCTTAAAATCCTTAAATACTAAGCCAAAGTCATAAGACCTATCACTAGACGAATAACCTGCTTGAAACATTGACTGTCTAATAATACTAGATGTATGTCTGTTACTAAGATATCACAAGCCATCTGTTTGTAGCCTGATACCCATCTAATAATACCAGATGTATACTAGATGGCTAATAATACTAGATGTATGTCTGTTACTATGATACCATAAGCCATTTGTTGTAACCTGATACCAGTAATAACTGCCCTGAAGTGCATACTTTGCTATTTGCCATTGTAACCAAACCTTGATACCTGAATGCTACAAGCCAATCCTATATTTGCTGCCTGTGACAAGCGATCTGTTTAGCTGGTATACCTGCAGTATAGTCACACATAGACACCTATAGGTCCACCAGTACATGGCAACAACATAACATACACAGGTTTAAAATACCCAATCCACCAACCCATCCACCACCACCCAGTCCTGACCCAGACCACATTCAACAGGGTAGACAAATAAAATGGCCCTATCAAGCATCATTACAGTTGCCCTATATCTCCTCTCCATCAGCCTAAGCAGTGTTACAGACTTACTTACCAATCACAATCATATACCAATTCTCCAGAATCACAGGAGGAGATGGCAAAATGCTCCCTTCCACAAATCAGAAGAAGCTACCCGCACACTCCACCACCACCTAGTACATATTGCACTGCAACACAATAAGAAAACAAAACATGAAGAAAATCCCCTCCCCCAAATTCTGAGGTGTGCGCTTATAAATGCCTGATCATTACGCAAGAAATAGCCAATCATCTCTGACATAATATCACTCCATGACCTAGACATACTCCTGATCACAGAGACATGGCTTTCCAGTGATGATAACGTCCTCCTCAACCAGCTCCTGCCCTCCAAATTCTCAATTCATACATGCCATAGAACCAGTAAAAGAGGGGGAGGAGTGCTCACCATCACCAAGTCGGACCTCCTTTTCCACCTGAGCAACGCAACCAGTACATCTCTCCTGGATACAATCACGATAGCAAACAAGCACTGCTCTATCAACCTCCTATACAGGGCCCCATCAGCAGAACCAGATGTCCTCTCAACAATAATCGACCTCGCCTCCAATACCAACAATCCACGCACACCAAGCTGGATTCTAGGAGATTTCAATTTTCCTTCACTGCAATATTCTCACGTGTCAGCTTTTCTCAAAGCCCTTAAGGATTTAGGATATACACAACTGATCAAGGAACCCACTCATGTAAAAGGAGGCACGTTGGACCTGGTATTCACTCCACAGGCAACCCTCAACCCACCCACTATCCCGGAGTTGTCCATTACCACAGTTCCCTGGTCTGACCACAAGTTGATCATATTTCAAATACCCTCACCCAGCTGTGCTCAGAAGGAAGCCAGACGAATGAGTTGTGGCACCAAGGCACCACCACGAAGATTACAGGCATTCAACAAGGACCTGATTCTGAACACAATACACCCATTACGCACCTCGACAGCACACAATCCTGAGGATCTGGTTTCCGACTGGAATAAAACCCTCAGTTCAACCCTTTGGCGTGGCCCTTAGGTGAGGCGTGAAAGGCCATTGTCCAGGGCTATCTCCTGAACCAACCCACTGAGATCTGCCGCTGCCCAAACCCAGCATCTCTCAGCATTCCGAATGAGGTACTCTCAGTAACTTTGTTTCCTCTGCTGTGTTTTTTTCCGAGCACTTCCCTCAGCAATACCGCTACAAAGTAATTACCCTTGGGCTACAAAGTATTATTCCATTGTGCTACCGTGTTACTACTATCGTGTGTTAGGTTATTACACCCATGTTACAACGGGAATGCACCCAACCACCTTTTAAAGTCTCTTATTGTGTTGCTATTTTTCATGCTGTTTCCACTGCACGTTTTCTCTAAGTGCATACACTATTTTACTCACACTTGCTAACTTGATCCTGCACAAACTGAATCACCACACCTACACCTTAGACCTGACTCAGCATCCACCAAGCCACCATGGCCCTCCCACTACTTACCCTCACCTTCCTATGCTTCTTAGCAGTTACCATACAAAACTCCATTGCCCTCTCAAACGGATATAGCCATATCCCTACCCTACCTCCCTGGGCAAGAAAAATCATGGTAACCCCTACCACTCTGCCACCAGACTCCCACACCACTTCCGACACTCACACCTACTGTACGTGGCCCTCAATCATCCTGATAACACCAAAACAGTTCCTCCAAAACCACAACACTTCCTGAAATGCGCCCTCATAAATTCACGCTCTGTGCGCAAGAAGTGGCCTGTCATCTCTGACCTTATAACTGTCTATGACCTAGATCTCCTCATGGTGACAGAATCATGGCTCACTGATACTGACACAGCCCTCGTAAACCAACTTATCCCTCCCAACTTTTCCATCCACTCCTGCCATAGAACCAACCGTAAAGGTGGAGGAGTCTTTATCCTTGCAAAAACAGAGCTAAAATTTCAACTGCTCTCCTCCAAGAGCACCACACACACAGACACTGTCACCATTGCCAACAAATACAACACCATAAACCTCATATATAGAGCTCCCTCCTCCCCACCAGAGGACGTCTCTACTTTCATCGACTTAGCCTGCAACCCAGCTAATCCATGCAACCTCAACTGGCTGCTTGGAGACTTCAATTTATCCTCCCTGCAGTCCAACCAAGCAGATGCCTTCCTGGAAGCAATGCAAGCTCTTGGGTTTGAACAACTAGTGAGGGCCCCCACCCATCTCAAAGGAAACCTGCTAGACCTAATCTTCGCTCCCCACTCTGCCGCAAGCCACAAGTCCAACCTTAACATCAATATCACCCCTGTCCCTTGGTCTGACCATAAGCTAATCACGTTTCAGATACCCTCTCATCAAGCTCAAATTTCACCCAATGATGCCACAACAGAATCCACAAAAATTTCCCATTTCAGACCTCTTGATATAGAAGAGTTCACTAAATATGCTCTTCCTACTCTCAAACTAACGCCACCTAACCTGGACAATGCAATCTCCAACTGGAACATCACACTGAAAACATTCGCCCAACTACCAGCCATGGACAATTCAGCAACCCCCAAAAAATGTAAAAGTAAAAGACTTCCAGCTCCATGGTTCACAGCAGATCTTTGGACATCTCTCCTCTCCCTCAGGAAGCATGAAAGGAAATGGAGACGCTCCCACTCCCAAGCTGACAAGTCAACATATCTGAAACACCTGAAGTCCCACCGTGAAACAATATACCTCAGAATGAGTGAATACCATGCCAAGCTCCTACTCCGATCACTCAACAAACCTAGAGATCTTTTCAGCCTAGCAAAATCACTAATTAAGGAACCCTCTCCTACCCAACACATTCCAATACCCCCCCAGTCATATGCTGACTATCCCCAATCCAAGACCCTCATGACTGATAAAGCTTCAGTATCCACACGCCTTACTCCCACCTTACAACCACCAATCACAAAGTTTACCCCACCAACCGAGAAAAACATCCAAGACCTCATCACCATCATCAATACTTCTACAGCTCCAAATGACCCCTGCCCAGCATACTGGGTTAGAACCCTGCGCGTCGAGCTCAGTCCAATCCTAACGAACATCATTGGTCTTTCCTTTGCAACAGGCTCATTCCCCTCACTCCTCAAACAAACATCAATAAGACCGCTCCTGAAGAATAACAGACTTGACCCACTGAAGTCTGACTCCTACCTCCCAATCTCGAGCATACCTCTGTTAGCCAAAATAATCGAGAAGGTTGTAAAAAGACACATCCAGCAACACATTGACATAGCGACCCCTCTCGACCCCTGTCAACACGGGTTCAGAGAATCTCATGGAGTAGAAACTCTGCTCACCACTTTAACCAATACTTTGAATAGAGGAATAGACAATGTCGAAAATGGCTTTGCTCTTATTTTCCTGGATATCGCTGCCGCCTTCGACTCCGTCAATCACAATCAACTTCTCACTCGTCTCCACGAGAAAGGTATCCATGGCCTCGCCTGGGAATGGTGTAGGTCTTACCTAACTGATCGTTGGCAACATGTACAGGTTGGGTCCATCACATCTGCACCTTTCCACCAACAACAAGGTGTTCCACAAGGCTCCTCTCTATCTGCGCTGCTATTCAATATCTACATGCAGCCGATATGCGATATCATCCGCTCCTACAATATCTCTACCCTAATTTATGCAGATGACGTCCTGCTGTTTATGCCATTCAAAGTCAAACACCCAGACTTCACCAACCTTATCACCTGCTTCAACGCAATCACTGACTGACTACTAACTCAAAATCTCCGCATAAACTTCAAGAAAACCGAAGTTCTGTTCATCTCAAGGAACAAAACATTCTCCCCTCCATCTTCCCTAAAGGTAAGAGATGTGGAGATTCCAAGTAAACTCACCATACGCTACCTGGAGATTACACTGGACCAGCACTTCAACTTTAAGGAGCACATACGAAACACAACCAGGACCATATACAATAAAATCAGAACACTTAGGCACCTTAGACCCATGCTACCTCCTAACGATTTCCGAACCATCTTCCAGGCCCTCATTCTACCACACTTTGATTATGCAAATGTAATCCTGTATGGTCTCCCCAAGAACACTCTCAACCCACTGCAACTCATGATGAACGCTGCGGCTCACGTCCTCTGTGGTCTCGCCAGAACGGATCATATCACCCCGATACTTAAGGATCTCCACTGGCTACCAATATACTGCAGGTTAACATACAAAATTCTTCTCATTATATTCAAGATCATTAATAATCTAGCCCCCACGACACTCAAGGACCTCATCATTCCTACCCCGAAAACAGAACAAGGAGGACAATAACGGAGAACACTCTGATCATCCCTAAAGACTCCATTAAGTGCACCCAAACAACTAGGAGAAGAGCCTTTGCCTTCTACACCCCTAAATGCTGGAACGATCTCCCACCTGAAATAAGATCGATCAAAGACCTCATTCAGTTCCGGAAGGCAATCAAACACCACATTTTCCTGCTACACTTCGCACAAGCATCCACTCCGCCCCCGATCAATCACCCACCGACCCCCACAAACTCCCCACACACTACATAAACAAAGGGGTCTAGAGTAATAGCTGCCCCGTCTATAGTTTTATGACAATAACAGCCAATTCATAATCTTATGCTCTATGTCAATATGTATATAGTTACCCTGTATTGTTCCAAGTTTTATCTCCTGTTATAATGTAAGCACAAAACAGTTTTGACTGAATTGAGCAACCTTTGTTAAATGTAAACCACACTGATAATAAATAGCGCTGTATATACAAGATGTTAAATAAAATAAATAAATAAATAAATTGCACTACGCCCACCATCTAACAAGCCTCCAGGGAAGCAAACCTCCACAACCTAGTACTCCACTGAGCTGAAGTCTTCACTCGCCCTCTTAAGGAAGCTGGAAAGACGCTGGCGCCATTCACACTCGGCAGATGATCAAAGAGCATATAACTCCCACCTGGCAACATATCGCGAAGCAATAACAGAGAACATGAGATGATTCCACACAGACACTCTAAAAAGATCACTGAACAAATCACATGACCTGTTCGCTCTTGTCAAGAACCTAATAAAGGAACCAGTTTTGGAACAAACAATCGAGATCCACCTTCAAGATTTTGCTGATTACCTGCAATCCAAGCTAGTTCAGACCAGCAATACCCCAGCACCCGACATCTCTCTCAAGCAAAACTATCAAACACCGCTCACCATCTTCTCCACACCACCCAAACAGCAAATCGAAGACACTATTGCTGCGATCAACATGACCACTGCTCAAACCAATCCCTGCCCTGCGTTCTGGATTAAAGAGCTACGGTCCGACTTTAGCCCTTTTATAGCCAGACTCATGGGCCAATCCTTTGCAATGGGTACATTCCCACAATCCCTCAAACACACGTCCATAAGACCTTTGCTAAAAAAACAGCAAGCTTGACCCCCAGAAGGTTGACTCTTACAGACCGATATCAAGCATACCTCTACTGGCGAAAATAATTGAGAAGGAAGTTCAAAGGCAAATTCAAGAACAAATAGAAGCCTCCGCGCCACTTGACCCATGCCAACATGGTTTTAGAGAGGCTCATGGAGTTGAAACACTCCTCACCACCCTCATCAATAGCATAATAGCTGGAATTGACAACATCCGTCAAGGGTTTGTCCTCATTTTCATGGACATTGCAGCTGCGTTTGACTCGGTAAGCCATGAGCTTCTGCTGGAGCGTCTCAAGGAGAAGGGAATCACCGACAAAGCACTGGATTGGTGCAAGTCCTACCTTTCTGACAGATGGCAGCACATACGATCAGGGACTACATCATCAGATCCTTTCCACCAGAAGCAGGGTGTCCCGCAGGGATCCTCCCTCTCTGACCTGATGTTCAACATATACATGCAGCCGATCTGTGACCTTATCCGGTCTTTCAGTGTCAACTGCCTGATATATGCAGACAACATCCTGCTCTACATGCCTTTTTCAATTGAGAACCCTCTCTCCACTGACGAACTGCTTTAATGCAGTATCCAACTGGCTCCAAACCCAAAACCTCAGGATTCAACACAAGAAAACAGAGGTCCTATTCATTACAAAGAACAAAAATTTCTCCATGCCGCCCTTTCTAATAGTCAAGGATGCAAATCTCCAGACCAAATCCACGATCAGGTATCTCGGAGTCACTTTAGACCAACGCCTGGACATGAAGGTGCACATAGGCAACATAGTGAGAGCAGTGTATCATAAGATCCGATCCCTCAGGCATCTACGATCCTTGATGGAACCGGACGACTTCAGGATAATTTATCAGGCACTGATCATACCACATTTCGATTATGCAAATTCAATCCTGCATGGACTCCCTCAAGTCACTCTGAACCCGCTGCAACTTGTGATGAATGCAGCAGCAAGAGTCCTACATGGAGCATCCAGGAAAGATCACGTGACGCCCATCCTGAAGCATCTCCACTGGCTCCCGATACATGGCAGACTCACGTACAAAATTTCACTGTTGACGTTCAAAGCCATCAATGGGCTCTCATCCTCATCTCTAGCAGAGCTGACCCGAACTATACCCTCCAATAGGTCCAGAAGATCAGTAGCAGTCAATACGCTGATAGTACCGAAATCAATAACCCAATGCACCCAGTCAACAGCTAGCCGGGCCTTCAAATTTTGTGCACCCAGATGCTGGAACACCCTACCGCCCTGCATCCGAGCAATCCCAGACCTAGCCCAGTTTAGGAAGGCCTTGAAGCATCATCTCTTCCTCCTGTACTATCCGGTAGACAGTGCGATAACAACCCATCCTCTATCTAGCCAGGGAAGTTTTAAGTAAACTGTACCTTGCAAAACACCCATGACTAAGACTAAGGATGTAAAACCTACCGTGTTGCATATATGTACATAGTGTGACGCTTGCGCCCCTACCAGGCGGTTGCCTAGTAGGGACGGCTGGCCATCTGATATCCCTTCTAGGATTTTTGTAGTTGTGTACGAAAAGAAGAGCCAAGTGGTAAATAAAGCGCACAGGAAATTTTATTCGGTTTCCATGCTGGTAAGTGGTGAACATAAAATTCTTCAAGCATAACTTTTGTTTCTCCCGACAAAAAGAAAATACAGGATAATTTCTCCCAGAAATCAAAATGTCCAAAACAGTGTAACCTTGAACAAACTTATACCAGCTCCTGTTCCTTACTGCAACTGCTTAACCTTAGCATCAGAAGAAAAAGGCATTTTAAAACTCTTCACATAGTGAGTGAGGTATCAGCTTCAATCCTGCTGTTGCCACACAAACAGTTTCAGCTGTTTGAACCTCCACTGAGCTCCTGCAGTTTCAGCTTCTTAGGAGAGATTCTTAATCCTTTACATTCAGGCTTTCCCCTCTCTTCCAGCTTCTGAAACTGTCTTTAGGCTAGAACAGCCCCCTTTTTATGTTCCACTGTTTCTAGCTCACACTAATACCTTAGTGCACAGCTCACATTCCATTTCAGAGACATCAGAATTAACAACACTTTCCTCAGGGCCTACCTCCATGCTCTCTATTGAGCTACAGCTGGGTGCTCCTTGAAAGTGTTCCGGGCTCTTTTCCTTAAGAGTCTTCACCAGATTAAACAGCCTCTCCCAGTGCCTGGCCTTGCCTTCTCCAGGCCGGTCTCTTGGGGGTCTCTCCTGTTTAACTTCCCTAGTGAGATATTTCTTTCTGTGCTGAGCCTTCTGGGGTATGACAGTCTCCTCTGAGTCAGAGCAAGAACTATCCTGCTGGCAATGCTTGGTCCCTGCGTACCTTTCTTGGCTGCCTCTATAGTGGTTCCTCCTTCTGCTGCTCTCCTTGGCTGCAAAGCTTCTCTTCAGTTTGGTCACAGAACTTTCCGGTCTGTGCCTTCTGAGAACTGGGCTAGAACCTGGGCTAGGCCTGGAACTGCAACTGCCGCTTGTGCTTGCTCTTGAATTCCTCCTGGACCTTCTTCTCAAAGCCCCTTCCAAACTCCAACTGGCTCTCTCTCTTGTGTTTGTTTTCTCCCTGTTAACTGCTGAGCAGGGCAACTCCCTTCCTGGCTCCGCCCACTTGGACCTCCTACTCCTATGCAGGGTTGTCCTGTGGACTGGGATTGGTTTACCCTTAGCTCTGCCCCCTAGGTTCCTTTCAGGGCTTTTAGTATGGAGTATGTGATTTTGTGCACCCATCCCCCGTAAAGAAGAGAAATTCTTCTTTTTTTCAGTTTTCCCTAGCTGGGCTGCACCCTCCTTACCACATATCCCCCCCCCCCCCTTAGACTATTTCGGGCTGTCGCCTTATCCCGTGAACAGCACGAAATACGTGATAAGGCGTCTGCATTTGTATGAAGCTTCCCGGCCCTGTGCTCTATCTTAAAATCGAATTCCTGCAGGGCCATGTACCACCTCGTTAAACGAGCATTACTATCTTTCATTTTATTAAGCCATTTAAGTGGGGAGTGATCAGTCACCAGTAAAAACCTCCGGCCGGTTAAATAAAATCGCAGTGCATTAACGGCCCACCTTATAGCAAGGCACTCACGCTCTATGGTTGAGTATTTTTTTTCCGGCAGAGTTAACTTGCGACTTAAAAACATTATCGGGTGCTCAGAGCCCTCCTGCTTCTGAGACATCACAGCCCCTAGGCCTGTTTCCGATGCATCGGTTTGGACGATAAAGGGTAGAGTAAAATCCACCCCACGTAATATAGGTGCTTCACACAATTTCTCTTTTAACCTCACAAAGGCCTGTCCCGCCTCCTGATCCCAGAGTAAGTTATTAGGGGCATTCTTTCTAAGCCTCTCGGTTAATTCTGCTGCTTCGGTTGCAAAGTGTGGGATAAACTGCCTATAATACCCCACTAACCCCAAGAAACCCCTAAGATCCTTTTTGGTCACAGGTCTCGGGAATTTTTTTTTACACTCTCCACTTTATCAAAGAGAGGTTTTACCATACCCTGTCCAACCAGGTGACCTAGGTATTTTACCTCAGATGCCCCAAACATACATTTAGCGGGATTTACAGTAAGGCCGGCTTGCTTCAATGCCTGCAACACTGCCCTAACCTGGGTCAAATGTTCATCCCACCGTGAACTATGAACAACGATGTCGTCCATATAGGCGGCCGCGTATCGCTGGTGGGGGCGGAGGACCATGTCAACTAACCGTTGATAGGTTGCGGCTGCTCCATGGAGCCTGAAGGGCATCCGGCGAAATTGAAAAAGCCCTATTGGGGAACTAAATGCTGTTTTTGGCCTAGACTCCCTGGTGAGGGGAATTTGCCAATACCCCTTTGTTAAATCCAACGTAGTCAGATACTTGGCTTGCCCTAGCCTATCTAAGATCTTCTCTATCCGAGGCATAGGGTAGGTGTCAAAACGTGAGATGTCATTCACTCTACGGAAATCTATGCAAAAACGCATAGATCCGTCCGGCTTAGGGACCAAAACTACAGGATTATTCCAAGGGCTCTTGGAAACTTCAATCACACCCATCTTTAACATTTCCTTTATATGGGACACTATCTCCCTCTGCTTTGCCTCTGGGAGTCTGTATGGTCGCTGGCGCACTATTTCACCGGGCGGAGTCACAATTTCATGCGCGACCAGCCCGGTTTCCCCTGGTACCGGTGTAAGGACGTTCGAGAGGTCCTTTAGCATTCTGGACAACTCCTTTTGCTGGGTCCAGGAGAGCTTTTCTCCAATCCTATAAACAGGATCCGTATTGCCGCTCGCTAGTTGGGGTCCTAGTTCGTCTTCTTCCTTATCAATACAACAGGCAGTTAACCCCTCTATCTCACCTAGGCCTGTAGAGCCGAACCCCTTGGAGTCCCTGGTGGTAGATGAAAGCTCGTCTACTTCTTCTACGGGCGGAAAGCCCACCCTCTCGCAAACTAATTGGGCCACTCTGTCCTATACTTACTAAAGGCTGCATTCTTTTCCTGCACACCTGTACCCTGGAAAACGCCCCCTTTCTTTAGGCTCAATTTCTGGGCCTCCAGAAAGCAGTCTGCCAAGACTATGGCTTCCCGGGTGTTTTTACAGTTTTGCTTTATCAAGAAGCTTTGCATATCTACAGGAACAGCTTCAATAAACTGTTCTAGTATTACTGTATCAATAATGGAATCTATATCCTCCTTTCCAGGCAGTAGCCATTTAAAGACTAAGCTCTTTATTCTATAATACAAAGCTTGTGGTGTTTCACCTTCTCTTAACACAGATGCCCTTAGAAGTCTTCTATAGGCGGCGGGACTTAAGCCCATCCGATCCCTTATGGCTTCTTTAACATGTTCATAGTTATGAATTAAATCAACCGGCATTTCCCTGTAGGCGGCTAATGCCTCACCGCTTAGGGTAGTGGCAAACCTTACAGCCAACTGTTCTTTCGGCCACTGAGCCAGACCAGCTATTCTTTCAAAAGCCTCTATGTGGTCGTCAAGGTTGTCCTCCTTGGTTAAGCGACCACATGAGAAAGGTCCAAAGGCTAATCCTTCCCCACCTGTACCAACAGGCTGTGTCTTTGGGACAGTCTGTGCTTGTTTTGTTGCCTCTTCCTGGGTCCGGATCCACTTGGACATCATCTCCAGCAGGGGTTGCTGTTGGGCCCGCAGCATGGAGCTCACCTGCTCCTGGCTCAACGCTGCCATCTCCCTCTGCTTAGCGAATTGGTCCGCTACCCAAGCCAATACGTCCGATGCCTCCATCCCGGATTGCGATCTCTGCAACACAAACACACAGAACACACCCAAAGTGCGGCACCTTTTCTTTTTTTTTCCACACCCACTTCTCCTAGTGAGCAGCTGGTGGCCCCCTTACACCAGAATCCAGGCCTACCCCTTCTAGTCTACGGGTTACCTGATTCTGATGCAGGTCTCAGCATTTGCCACCAGTCACAGCGCTTCCGATCCGAATCCGCTCCGGTTTTTTCTTCCGTTGCCTCGGTCCGGTCACCGCCCTTCCAGGATTTCTCCGTCCAGAGATATGGCTCGAAGACGCTCCCCTTAACCACTGGAATACTGCATCCAAGAACTACGCCACCTGTGACGCTTGCGCCCCTACCAGGCGGTTGCCTCTATAGTGGTTCCTCCTTCTGCTGCTCTCCTTGGCTGCAAAGCTTCTCTTCAGTTTGGTCACAGAACTTTCCGGTCTGTGCCTTCTGAGAACTGGGCTAGAACCTGGGCTAGGCCTGGAACTGCAACTGCCGCTTGTGCTTGCTCTTGAATTCCTCCTGGACCTTCTTCTCAAAGCCCCTTCCAAACTCCAACTGGCTCTCTCTCTTGTGTTTGTTTTCTCCCTGTTAACTGCTGAGCAGGGCAACTCCCTTCCTGGCTCCACCCACTTGGACCTCCTACTCCTATGCAGGGTTGTCCTGTGGACTGGGATTGGTTTACCCTTAGCTCTGCCCCCTAGGTTCCTTTCAGGGCTTTTAGTATGGAGTATGTGATTTTGTGCACCCATCCCCCGTAAAGAAGAGAAATTCTTCTTTTTTTCAGTTTTCCCTAGCTGGGCTGCACCCTCCTTACCACAATAGTTACCCCAAGTTATCCAAGTTTTAATACCTCTTTATTGTAAACACAGATCACCCAATGAAATGTGTAAGCTTCTATGTTCAATGTAAACTGCACTGATACTGAATAGCGTGGTATATAAGAGACTGTAAATAAATAAATAAATAAATAAAATAATAGTGCCTATAGCATGCAGCTCCAGTGATGTGGGTGTGCTCCTGGGAGGCCTATCACTGAGCCATATTCTGGGTGTCCATGCTGTTTATCCCAAGCCAGTGTGTACATGCATTGTGAACTTATCAGCAGACTGGCCACAGTTGGTATGTGCATGGCTGAGACAGTCCTGTAGGGGGCAGCAGGTGCAGTCTGACTGTGCTTGCTGTAGTGATTGATAGATACAGATGGTTGGGAAAGGAGCTGTTCCTGTCCTGCTCACTGTGGCCATGGCAGGTCAAGCAGGATGGTAGCATTTGGCATCCCTAGGACCACCTGCTGCAACACTGGACACTGTCATGTGCTATTCTAGGAGGCTCCCTGTCCAAAAGGGGCAAGACATAGAGCCTAGATATCATAGGTGCCTATAGTAGGTGCAGGAAACAAGGTGACTAACATAACACATTGCAGGCAATATCTGCCACACACTGGCAGTAATGTGGATCTGCAGCATGGCCGGCAGAGACCATATCTAGCAGTGCAAGTTCTAGGAACAAGGCGCTGGGCACCCATCCTCCCTCAGGGTGACTGCTGAATCTGCTCAGTAGCACGGTTTGTAGCTGTTCTGTGTTTGTATTACACACTGTCAGTGCATCTTACTGTCAGTGCGTCTAATGGGATCAGTGCATTCTTTATTTGGTGATCAGCTGCAGACTACTGTTCTGCATGTGCAGTGCAGCATGGGTACTGGAGGGGCTAACCAATACTGGCACACACAGCAATCATTTTAGGCAGTGACCTTCAATCTCTTTGAATCCAGCCATTGCTATGCAGTGAGGTGTGGAGGTGTAGCCTATTAGTTAGTGCAATGTCTCCATAAGCAGTCAACAGTTTGATTTGCACTTATTCTTTTTGTGACTGTGTGCTACTCAGTTCATTTTCATACCTGTAACAGTCTGGGCTCTGTTGTGACTAGCAGACACACATTCTTATTGTTTGTCATGCATTCTGGTCACAATGTGGGTCAGCAAAAGAAGTATTCACCATCATGCCCTTCTGAGAGCATGACTTTATTGGCTCCTCTGCAGCCCATTGCAGGAGCTCAAACATGTTCACCCTGCAGATGTCTGTCAATTGCTTTGAGGTATGCCGTAATGGTCATAGCAGTGGCTTAGGACCCAGGATAACAGGGTATGAGACGCACTAGAACTTGAGGCCCACTAGCACTCCTTTTGCGACAATTTGGAATGTTTTACAGTGGCATTTTATGAATGCCGCAAGCACCTCCTTGTGACCTTGGGCAGGTCACCTTTCCCTCCATTGCCTTAACTGCCTGCAGGCTCTTATAGTCTCTGTTTTTCATCAAGCATTATCACTTTTTCGGTACAACGTAACCCGTGACTACACTGATGTAGTGGTATACTAGCAGGAAGTTACATGCATAGAGCTGTAACCTACTTGTGCAACATTTATTTATTTAACAATTTTTCTATACTGCTTTTCTTAAATTCAAAGTAGTTTACATTCAACAATAAACAAGGAAACTTTACATAGAACAAGGATATTGAACTTGGATGAAACAGGGGTATAGTCTATGAAGAGGTGTAGATCAGTTCATAATTTACTGTAATGAGTATGTTCTGCCTGATATTTCAGTCTCTGGACCATAGTATTCCAAAAATAGGTGAGTTTTTAATGCTTTCCAGAAGTCCCATAAATCATTGATTGTTCTTATGCTTTCTGTGAGTGCGTTCCAGAGTGATGGAGCATATATTGAGAAGGCTCTGCTGCAAGTTGTTTGTTTTGCTTTGGTTTTGTTTATTGGTATTAGAACCGGGTTTTATTGCTTTTCCTTTTTCTTTTTCTTCTGCTTTCAGATTCGGGTATGACATTATGACTGTGACGGTATAGCTTTGGCTCCATCACATCTCTGCATTTCATGCAGACACATCCTACTCCTCGGATAGCCACTAGCAGGTACCAAATCATGTCCGTATGTGCCCCTTTTGCCCAGTTTGAGCAACTCCTGTCCAATTGTTGTATGCACTTTTGTCTGGGTTGTTGTATGGTGGTTGGGTGGCTGGGACAGGTGTGAGATCCACATGTCTGGTATCAGGCCGTACACATGTCACTGACACACATTTTTCTCACATAGTACAAATGCGTTGGGGATGGTAAATCTGGTACGTCGGTGCAGCCAGTTCATGCCACACTCTCCTCTGCCACCATCCTTCCTGCAGCCCATCCATCAGTCTCTGGTGGCTACGTGCAGTCATGTCTTCTCATGCAAGCTGCTACACTGTGGTCTACACAGGTACTCTTTTCTGCATTTGGATGTTTCACTCATGCCTCTCCTGTGCCTGATCTGCATGTCACCACTCTTGCTTCATCCTCCTTCACTGCACACATTCTGCCATTTCTGACTCTGCAGGGGGACAAGTCTTCCCCATCCTATGTCACACACTGACATTACAGCATTATAGGAGGGCACCCCCCATGCATAGGTAAATCTGCCTCCCACATGCTCGTCCACATTACTGGCTGGCACGTAGGGTTCCATGGATCTGGCAGGCCAATCAGCTTTGACCTGTCCTTCCATCCATCACCTTTACATTGACTTTTCTTGGTGCTCTCTTATCCAGCATTAGGGTGACAGCATTTTTCAGATGTTAAGGTGAATGCTTGACACCTTAACATCCCATGTCCTGTTAATGCACGTTAACTGGCCCATTGAGTCCTTAATGCAGGAATGCCTCCTACCCACCCAGAACTTTTTTCGCATGTAATGCCCCTTATTGCTGCCATTAACGCCTGCTACCTTAATGCCCTTTAGTAAACATACCCCAAGTATATTCTCTGTTATCATATTTCTGTAATCCTTCAATTTTATAAATTTAATATTTTTCTATAATTTTAAGGTGGCTTATTTATATTAATTTATATGATATAGATGCTTTTAAAAAAAATATATGATAATACTATGGTATTTATTTATATTCTTGATTCCTATATGGTTTAAGGATGATTTTATTGGGATTATTTTATTTCATTTTTATCATTTTTTACCTTCTTTAAAGTTCTTAAACAAGGTTTTTGGTTTGCATATGTGAATATAGGCATACATTTCTCTATACTAAGATTATAGCAGTTTTTATCACTGAGCACATCGATGTGTGACATCATGATGAGCTTTTTTCATTATATGGAAGGTTTTGGGTCACAAGTGTAACTAGGTTTAGAGTACACATTATCATTTATAAAACAAAAAGAAAAGCCTTGTATACAATGGCTAAAAGAAGTTTCTAATTGCTGTAAAGTGTTTCCATCATATGATAGGACGATGATCATTGCATATCAATTGCCATTTTCAAACATGGAAAATACTTCTTTTAAATGGTGCTGTCATGGAGAATGGCATTTTGCTTTGCCAGCTGTTATTCTTGAAGAGCTCAAGCTGTGCTGAAGGAATTTGAAAGCACTGCGACTTCAGAGTCACTGTAAGTTTTGGAATATTTATTATGTTTTTCTCTTTTTATGTGGTCGAGAGTGTTAAGCTTTTATACAGCAGAAGAGTGAGCTGGCTTTGTTAATTCTGTGATACTTCTTTTTATAAGTAATAACTTTAGGACTTCATTATTTCTAGTGATAAGAAGAGATTCTCAATAATAGATTTTTTATTATAGCTAATTGTATTAAAATATTTATGTATTTCTAAATTAATTTAATTTAATTTCTATATGAGATAATGTTTGTATATGGTTTCAGTGCTTTTAGTTGGGCAAGTTTCCATACCTCTACAGCATCAGAAGGTGCAGGTGTTCCCGGTTTTCATCATAAAGAATTTTATTGCTAACCAACATAGTTTTTAAGATTGTCATTTATGTAAATATTATTTAAACATTCTTAAGCTTAAATAGGATATATGTTATAATAATAAAGTTGGTAGGTCACTCTGTACAATATAAGATCGGATTGGTTAACATGTATGGACACTCTTGTTTTTATAATATGTTTTTGTGTAGTCATTGGATACAGACCATTATCTAGAAGACCATTATTGGTTTCTGCAGGTTATTATAATGAGGTGATATCATATATATATATATTATATAACTTATTATTACTTGCTTTACTTTTTATAGGAGGTATATTATATAATTGTATGTATTATGTTTTACAGTTATAATTTGTGTACCTCTCAAGAAGATGATTGTCAAAAGATGGAAATGCAGGGTGTTTTTATAGATGGTTCCATTTTTGTATAGTTTTATATGTGTGTATTTCAATATTTTATACTTTTAAAACTGTTTTATTTCACTTCACTCTTTGTGACATACTTATGAAAGTGACCTTTGAGCAAGGAATGGGCCAAACCAGGTTTCTGTTGTGGGCAACAAAGAGCTGTAAAGGTTTGACAGTTTTGTGGATGCCTATTCATAATAGGATGTCCAGCTCCTTGTATGGCTGGGCAGAATCAGGCCATGAAAAGTTAGACCTGATTCTGATCCTGCGGCCCCTACAGGGTCAGAATTGGGTCTAGCACCTGGACATGCAGGCTGGGACATGATTCTGCCCAGTTGTACGTCTCAGCGACTACCTGGCTAACTCAGCTGGGCTCGTGAATGGAGCCACAGTGCCATGGTGTCCCGTCACCATGGCATCGCAGCTCCATTCACGAGCCATGATTGTCAGCTGCCCCGGAGTGACTCCAGTTCCTCGCAAACCGACCCCCGATCTGGCCTTCTAAGACCTGAGTCAGGTTGTGGGGAACCCTCTGAGCCCCCTTTCCTGCCTGCCCATGTCCCACATCACAGTTCTCCACCATCCAGGGGAACTTAGTCCACCTTTGAGGTGGAATAACTCCCCCGTCTAGCCTGAAGGCCCTGTTTGTACAGGGCTAACCTTGGAATTCGTCCTGTATATCCAGTGTCAAGGGCTGCCCATGTCACATCCTCCTCTGGAATGCCCCCTCCCACCCCCATCTAGGCATCCCCGAATAAACCCGCTGTTCATAAGGGGAGGTTAGTGATGGGGATGGCAAGGGAATGAATAGCAGGACAGAATGACACCATCCCCCCCAGTGTTCAAACAGATTAAATGGGAGTGAAATATACCAAATAGGCATTTATTGTATTAGAAGTCCATCACTATTTTGATACATTCAGAAAGATGCCCACAGCATTTTGGCGCATAGACTAGATGAGGAGTTTATTTCCTTACTAAAAAGATACAATAAACAAATGTACTGGAAAAGTAGTTGTCAGAGGGACAAAATAGATCCTCATCTACATGTATTGGCTCAGGTGTGGACTGGGGAATTTCAAAATTTCATGGGCACTATTGGTGTATATATGTAAAGATATATAAAAATTACTCACCATTGTAGCAAGAGGTACACTTTAAGATTATGCATAGGATATATATCAAGAAAGCGAAGGGTCAAAATATGAAATTATGGGAAGGGAACACTTATCTGACATGTAAAATTGGTAGGGAGACCATGCTGCACACCTTTCTTGAATGCCCTAAATTACAGGATCTGTGGTCATGATAATTGAGAGTTATAGAAGAGATTGTGGGAGTGAACATAGACTGGACATATTGGGGTTGATTTTATAAGGGTGGTGCAGAAAGTTGCATGCTATTTACATGCAGAAGTACCTATGGGCATTTATGCACGTGTTTTGGATGGTCGCTATTCTGTAAGCATGCATGCAAGTCCCATCGTCTGCACTTTCAGTTGGGATGCACATGAGGACGGAGCTTGGGCAGAGGGCAGGCAGGGCTGCAATGCCCAGGCATAGGTGACAAAAGGCTATGACCTGCAAGTGTATCTGCCCTAATCTAGGCATGACCAGCTACGCCTTCTCTTTCTGTGCCTAGTTTGAAGTGTGTCCATATGCCAATATTTTATACAGTAAAGCACAAACAAGTTTCATTTTATAAAATAAGCCCCATATACATAGCCTGCACATGTATTTATAAAATTGATAAGGCACTCCTAAATTAATGAGCATTTCTACATGCATATTTCATGACCAGTTTATAAAGTAAGGTATGCGTGTACTTTGTGAAATAAGGACCTCAATTTTCAAAAACGCAAATTGATTTAAACCTCAAGCACTTATGCAAGCCCTATGGCTTGTATAAATGCCTGTGCTGAGATTTTTAAAGAATAAATGTTTATAATGTATGTGTGTAACTTTGCACTCCACCAAAACTTTACACATCCGCTGTGAAAGTATGCATGATCAGTCAAAAGCACATACATTCAGGATAGAGACCATGTCAGATACATGAGTAAATGCCCATTTATGCATGCATATGACTAAAATCCTTAGATTTCTGCATGTAAACATGTGCATAAATTTTGATGTCACTTATAAAATTATCCCCCATAGAGCCCAATCCCAAAAGGGGCACGTCCGAGCTATCTGGATGGCCAAGCACTGGACGGGTTGTACCAGATTCTGCTCTGCGGGAGCAAGATGCTCCCACAGTAGCAGGATCAGGCACAGAGACCCCCTGGCATGCCCCTGCAGCAGCCATGGGAGACATCCAGGCAGCAAGATGGCAAGGCCTCCCTCTGCTCTGGCTGGTGTGTTGAAGCTGTTGTGTCCCATTGCCATGGCACCAGGATACCCAGCGGCCAACAAGATCAGTTTTCCTGCTGCCCAGCCCTTGACAGGGTCTGCCAGGGCTGGGATTGGGCTGCAGGGTCTCACTTCCTATGGCTCCATTGCTTCTGGGGCGGCTGCCAGGTTGGAACGCATGGGTGTTTCATGCTTATTCTACCTCTGAGGTGGAATAAGCTGGACATCCTCCTGGTGATCCCCATACATACAGGGTGGTGACCTGAATCAGCCCTGTACATCTGGGTGCCTGGCCCATCCACGCTCTGCCTAGTCTCTGCCCCGTGTCATCCTCTTCAAGCTCTCCCTGCACAGAGGCTCTCTGCATGCGAGGAGAGAGTTTCTCTGCATTCAGGCCAGACAGCTAGCAGGGCTGCACATCCTGCTTGGATGTACAGCCCCACTATTCACCTTACAGAATTCGGCCCATAGTCTTCTGTTGGACCTTAAAGGAGGCACCATGTTATCAGTGCTGGACACATCTAATGAAGGTATGGCTGCTTTCAAATCATGATCGTGGGAATGCAATATAAACAACAGCAGGATCATGGGGATGCACTATAAACAACAGCAGTTCAGATGTTCTCAAAAGTATAGGTGCCCTTCAAATAAGTAATGGGTATTAAGAAGCCAGGCCCTTTCATTTATTGCATGGATTCAATATGAATTTCCCCTCTCCAGCAGTGATACAATATGAATCTACGAGAAAAATTGCCTTCTTAGTCGCAGCCCCAGCACACTGAAATATTTACCTGCACCCCTTCATACAAAGTAAAATTTTAGAAGTTTTAAGAAGGCACTTAAAACTTTCCTCTTTGTACCCCGATAGATGCTGGGGAAAAGCTGAAACCAGTGATATGGGCGCCCGTTCCAGATGAAGCCAGGGTGGTCCCGGATGATCAGGTCACCCTGGCAGATATTTGGAAAGTGGTAACCCGTATTGAAAACACCTTGGTGCCCACTGTAATACAGCTTTGTGGTTTCTCTTCTGAGATTACCACTAGGCTGTCTGAAGTGGATAATAAGGTTGAGACTATTTCTATACAGGTTGCTAAGTGTGAAACCCAGTGTCAGGCCCTCGCAGTTGTTAATTCTTCTCATATAAAGGAAAGTTTGTATGTGCACAATAAGATGGAACAGTATGACAATATGTTTTGAGCAAAAAATGTTAGATTGTTGAATTTCCCCTTTTCTCATTTGCTTTCTGCTGAAATTTTGCTGAGAAAGTATTTCAAAGAGGTTTTGGGGCTGGCTTCGACTGACTCCATTGCTCTCTCTAAGTTATATTACCTTACTGGTAAGAAGTTGGTTACAGGCTCTCTGGTTGGGTTTGATGAGGTTAAGGGCATGGATGCCCTGGACCTTACCAAGTTCCTAGAGGACTCAAGGGATAATATTTCCTCTAGAGCCACATTGGTGTTATCTTTTCTTTCAGACCAGGATAGAATGCTTGTTTTTCGTAGTTATTTCAAAAATATGTCAGCTCTATTCTGTGGTGCCAGGGTTCAAATGTTCCCAGATATTAGTAGAGCGACTCAGACTAGGAGACAGGCCTTTTTGGCCCTTAAACCTAGACTGCTCGCTATCTCTGCTACTTTCTTTCTTAGATATCCTTGCAAATGTTTGGTTTTGTATCAAGGTTCAAAGTTTGTTTTTCTTGATCCTTCTCAGCTTGAGGTATTTCTTGCTGACAAGGAACGACAGGGTAATTAGTAACTGGAGGTGGGTGGGTTAAGTTAGTAATGCTGCCTGATAATTTAGAGTTTCCTCTATTTATTCTTTGTGGTGATTTGTTTTCTTTTTAAGTATCTCCCCGGATTGTGGGCTATGATGATGTATTGCTACTGATTGTGTGTATTGCTTAATGTTTGTTCGATTTTGCCTTTATGAATACATCTGTGGTTTCTTTATGCTTGCTTTGTAAGTTGGTTGAAATTTCAATAAAAAAAAAAACTTTCCTCTTTGAAGCTGCCTTCAATGTCCATCTTAATTAATCTTGTGATATCTGTCATCGCCTTGGGCTAGCAGAGTCCGTCTTTATCCTATTCACCATCCTATGTGCCTATGCCCTCCCCTTTTCTTATATTGGTTCTCTCTGTCCTATATTATATTTGAATGCACTGTAAACTGCATAGATTGCATGCATATTGCAGTATATCAAATAAACTTAACCATAACCATAACCTGTTGGGGATGTGTATGGGTGTTGGTTTGTGAGAGATAAATTATGGGGGTTACTTTTAAAAGTGATAGTCATGCTTTGGACATCTTCCAATGAGCACACAGATGTCCAAATCACAGAAACATCTCCAGGGGCATTTTAGAAGCCAGTTCTCGAGATGTCCCTGGCACAATGACATCCAGGGTGTGGTGAGCATGATGGAGGTGTGTTAGGAGCATTTCCAGCAGGATAGAGATGAGCAGACAATTTTAGAAAGGGTGATCATATCTCCAGCACTCACCAGCAGGAGCATCCACATCTATTCAGTCTCCAGAACATCATAGGCAGAAGAAAAGCTCTCATTCCACTAAGACAGCACATGGAATACACAGAGAAGGGGGTAAATTGCTATCCCCTAAACTATTTTTTTTTCAGTAAGAGAAAACTGATGGGAAATGAGGGCACATGTTGTCACATCAGTACACCAATGCACATCGCCGTATGCAAATAGCAGGTATGAACACGCATGCCGTATTATGGGGACATCCATGTGGCCACTGGCATTACTATTCATGTCAGGAACATCCACAATTCTAAAATCAGGCCAAAACTTGAACATCCCCAGCGTTTTCTCAGACGTTTTGCCTTGGACATCCCAGATTGCACCTGGGCATCCTTTATAAAATGTCACTTCACAGGACAGGGAGGGTGAGTGTTGTGGACAGGGTGTGAAAGAAAATGACTGAGGGTAGCTGTTAATAGAATGGTAAAGATAAAAATGATCAGCAAAGGTTACAAGCTTAAACCTGATCTTGGTAAGAATCAAACCAGTGTGAGGGACGTGCTAGTTATTGGTTGACGAGGGATCTTTTAATTGTTTGTATATATAGTGTTGGTCAAACTATAGCTGTGGACATTAAAAATTGCCTATTTTGGTTAATAGTTGTGTTAAATTAAAATATGGAACCTGATAATGTGGATGTTTGCTTATACCTTTACTAAGGAATAAATAAAATAGTTTTAAGACATAAAGAAAATATTGTCTTTTTTTCCAGGGACATTCTGGTCTGCAATAGAGTGAATGCACCACAGGGAATAGATAAAATGAAGTATGATCAGAGAGCTTAATGAGCTGGAGAGTTCTTAGTAGTTAAGACTGAATGGAATACATTGCAGAATTATATTTGAGAAACAGAATTCAAAGGTAGCAGTGTACAATGGAGGATGAGATACCAATGTGTTTTAACCTGGAGAGGGAATCCAAGATAGACTTGTCTGATTTTCTCAAGGTATTATAAAACAAAACAGTATTATAAGACAATGGCTAGAGCCAGAAGAGTGCCCAGATATATATGAGGCATAATCAATAGAATAATGAAAGTGATAAAGTCTCTGTACAAATAAATGACGAAACCTCACCTAGAATATTGTGCCACATTTCAGAGTCCATTAGTGGAATATTTACACTGGCTCTTCTTTTTTTTTAACTTCTTTATTTATATTTTCCAACAAAATACAAAAGAAAAGAAAACCGAATTACAGTAAATCAAACTACAGAATACTTCTCTGTAATAAGAAAATAAGAAAAGAAAAGACTATTCATAGCCCACCCCACCCTATTCCTCCCATCCTGCGATCATCAGGGTCTATAGTAACAAAACAGCTGAAGGCTTACATGGCCTACAAGGGCTATAGAAGATCAATACTCCACATAAGAAACAAAAGGATTTGACTAATAACCCCTTATTATATCTCATATCGTGCTTTAGAGATGTAATTCTGTAGGGGTTTCCACTTAAGAAAAGTGGAGGGTGTAAGGGTTCTACCACACCATGGCATTTGTTCATATTTGCAGCATAAACACAAGCGGGTCCACCATTCATGCCAACTAAGCTCTGTTGTATGTTTTCAGTTAGAAATAACAAGATGTAGGGCCACTCCCAACATGAAGTCAAGTAAAAACTGACAATCTCTCTGTAACGACGAGATGCCAATTGCTGATCGAAAAACGACCACAGACCAGGAGAGAGTGGCCTGAAATCCCAGCACCTCTTGAATGCGATTCCATATTGAAACCCAGTAAGACTGAATGTTAGGGCAATCATACACCACATGTCTCAAAGTGCCGACATCGCCCCGACAAAACCACCACTCATTCCCAGCTGCCTTATCCCATTTAGCAACCTTTACCGGAGTAAAGTGTGCTCTGTGCGCAAAGAAGTACAAAGCTTGTGAGACAGAGGCAGACTGAGAAACCCTATTTATCTTACTCCAGAATTTTGTTCAAGTTTCCGGAGAGAGGACTTCCCCAGTGTCATGTTCCCATATTTGTTGAACACCAATGGCCTGAGAACTATTGTTCTGAGCCACTAGTTTATAATATTGAGAAGCCACCCCAGAGGTCATATGTACTGAACTGATCTTACTCATCAACCCCCATTCGTCAGACAGTGAAGTAATATCTAACTGGGATTTTTCTATACAATGCCTCAGCTGAATCCACTGAAAGTATAGGGAATGAGGCAAATCAAATTCCCTTTGCAAAATGGGAAAAGGTTTCCACTTACCATCCATTATCAGTTGGCCAATGTTCCAAATGCCCTTGCTAAACCATTTTTGCCATGCAAATGAGCTTTGATTGATTTTAAAGAAGGGACTATGCCAGATGGGTATTAATTTTGATAAGCAATCCTCCCTAGGAAGTGCACTTGCTAATTGCTGAAAAGCCTTCTGAGTGTCCAATATGATTCTATGAGACTTCAACCTCTTAATAGATACCATGCCGGGAAGAAGATTCAAGGGGAGTGAAGCACTTAATCTCTCTTCTAGGTCAAGCCATATTGGGCATATACCTATGGCCCCCTCCACCCATCGTGATCCTTGTTTTAGCAAAAAAGCACAGTGATAGGCCTGAAAGTCAGAGAAATTCACCCCACCCCCTCCTCTTTTTTAGATTTGAGTTTCCTAAGAGCAATTCTAGGCGGTTTATTTTTCCATAGAAATTGAACCAGAATCCTTTCAATTTGATGATACACTTTACTTGTAAGAAAGACTGGAATCATTTCAAATATATAATTCACTTTAGAAGTGATAGTCATTTTTATTTATTTATTTATTTATTTAATGGTATTTATATACCGCCTTATCAAACAATCAAAGCGGTTTAACAATAAGTACAGAGGCAAAGAGAATATGAACAGGCAGTAATGATAAAATACATAGTTACATAAAATGGTGAGTTTTACATAGATGTAATGTGCTATATACATTGTGTACTATAATACAATGTGAACTATAATACAGCTAACTATGTGATTGCTTTCTCTCTTACAAATTGAATTACTTATTCAATAGAACCATAATGCTCAATAAACAGGACAGTTTTTAGTTGCTTCCTAAAGTCCTTAAGGTCCTGAGCCGCTCTTAAATCGTTTGGGAGAGAGTTCCATATATTTGGTGCCGCAAACGAGAATGCTCTATCTGTTGTATCTTTACGTGCTTTTCTAAAGTCAAGAGATGTGCTGACTCTGTTGGTAGATCCTAATCTTCTAGGTCTTATGGTGTCTTCTGATTGAATGAGAGTAGCCAGACTGTTTGCCGAACAGTGATGTTTGATTTTAAAAATGTATATAATAGTTTTATATTTTATGCGATGTTCTATAGGTAACCAATGCAGCTCCTTCAAAGTGGGTGTTATGTGCTCCTGGCTTGATACTCAGAATATAATTCGAGCAGCAGTGTTTTGAGCAAGTTGCAAGGGTTTAATTGACTGCTTATGAAGACCAAGGTATATGGGATTACAAAAATCAAATAATGGTGTGATTAAAGCTTGGCAAACGTTACGGAAGTGGGATTTTTCAAGTAGTGGTCTTAATCTTCTAATAATCTTCATTCTATAATATGCACTCCTGATTGTCTTACTGATATGTGTTCTAAGATTCATTTCTTTGTCAAGAGTGACTCCAAGATATTTTACTTCGGATTTTATAGGAATATTAGAATTTTCTATCATGATATCAGGAAGTGGAGGGAAATCATGATTACGGGAAACAAATAAGGCCTCAGTTTTGTTGAAATTAATTTCCATATTATTGTCTTTACACCATGCAGACATTTGTAGGAGACAATCCGTAATTCTGTGATAGTCAGGGTTATTAATTGAAAGAAAGATAGACTGGCAACCACTTTGCTGTTATATTACGAACTGTAGATAGGATCTCTTCTTCATTGTACTGTAGGGTTACACTAAGTGGGTAGCAGTAATGAACTCCCAAATACTTCACCAACTTAGGCTCCCATACAAAAGGAAAATCTTCCATATCCGTCCTACATACTCTTGAGTTCAAGGGGAAAGCGACAGACTTTGACCAATTAATTTTATAGCCAGATAATCCTGAATATTTATCTATCAATTCCAAAATGACCTGTATGGAGCTAGGTGTGGTGAAAAGCAGCAAATCATCCGCATATGCAGATAGTTTAATTTCCATGCCAGCAATAGAAACACTCCCTTAACCACAAGGCTTTGCCTTATCAGTAAGGCCAAAAGTTCCAAGGCCAGATTGAAGAAAATGGGAGAAAGAGGAGAACCCTGACGGGTACCTCGCCCTAGAAGAAACTCTCTAGATTGAGTCGCATTCACAGAGATTTTTGCACTTGGTCTCACAAACATAAGTTTAATTAGATTGCAGAAACCCTCACCAAATCCAAGCCACTTCAGAACCACAAACAGGAAAGGCCACTCCAACCAATCAAACGCTTTCTCTGAGTCTAATGAGAGTCCCACAAGAGAGTCTTCTGTTTCCTTTGGGCCTTCCAACACTTGACAAAACACTCTGGCATTATCGGCTGTAGAGCATCCCTCAGTAAAGCCACATTGATCTGGGTGGATCAAAGAAGGGATCAATTTGGCAAGACGACCAGCTACAATGGTCGCAAAGATTTTATTGTCTGCGTTTAACAATGAAATTGGCCGATAATTACTAACTAACTGAGGGTCCTTCCCAGGTTTTTCTAGAATAACAATGTTTGCAGAGGCAAACGCTCCAGTCTGTGTCACATTGTCCAGAAGAAGTCTATAATTTTGTTGAAGATATGGCTCTAAAGTTTTGGAAAAGGCTTTATAGAATTCAGCCGGCAGACCGTCTGGACCGGTAGCCTTGCCAGCTTGTGTAGAGTCAATATCCTGCATCATTTCCATGACTGTTAACTGCTTGTCCAAACCCGCAGCAGTTTCTTGATCTAACATCGGCCTTTGGATGTTATTTAGCAAACCATCAAACTCCTTCACAGAGAAATCTATCTCTGGGGAGTATAATTGAGCGTAAAATTGGCAAAAGGTCTCTGCAATGTCAGGATCCTGGACAATCAATTGTTGCACCTGAGGATCCCTTAAAGCTGTAATGAGCGAAGATTCCTTATGACCCTTTAATGAGTTAGCTAGCAGCCGTCCAGCTCTATTACCTTCCAAGTAATATCTTCCTTTCTGCCCTTGAATATTTTGTGAGGCCTCAGAAGTCAAAATCGAATTATATCTAAATCTAAGGCGCTGTAGTCTTATCAAAATGTTAGGATCAGATTTCTGGCATAAGATACGTTCTCCCGCTTTAATCTGCTTGTCTAGTGTACAAAGTTCTGCTTTACACTGCTTAGCCTGCTTTATAGCAAAACTAGTAATGGTGGCTCATATACTAGCCTTAAAGCTTTCCCACCACGCCCACCCCGAGGAGTCTTGCGGTAGATTAAATTGAAAATACTCTTGTATAGCCACCAGGATGGTCTCCCAAAATTCCTGACTGGCTAGAAGAGTCCTATCAAATTGCCAGCGTGAGTAAAGTTGATAGCTCATTGAGTCAAATAGGGTGAATGAGATTGCAGAGTGATCAGAGATGTGAGCCACATGAATATTAGACTCACAAATTCAAGAACAAAGTCCCTTGGAGACTAGGAAGAAGTCTATACGTGATAACAAGCCATGAGGAGGAGAAAAGAATGTGAATTCTTTATCTGTAGGGTGTTGCAACCGCCAAATGTCTATCAGGCCCAATTCCTGCATTAGAGATTTAAGAACTGAGTGAGCCTTGGGAACCCTAATGGTTCTCATTGGATTCCTATCCACCAATGGATCTACACAAAAGAAGAAAGAGAGAGAGAACAGGAAAACATCTTGACCAGGATAGCACCCTGGAGTTCCTTCAAAGAAAACAAAATGAATGTTCCAGTATATAGTGATACTGCATGATTAAATGTTGCTTCTGCATGGATGTCTCCTTTACACGACCTCAGACCAGTCAAATGCCATGATAGCAAGCGCCGTAGAACCGCACCAAATGAAGCTGCAAAGTAAATTTCACCTCATCACCGCTGCCTCCTTATCTTCCAGAAATGCATATAACTCCCCTGGGTCATCAAAAGTCTTGGTCTGGTTATGCAGTGTGACTCTCATGCAGGCAGGATAGAGCAGCCCAAAATGGGCCTGCAGCTGTAACAAGCGTGAATGCAGTGCCAGAAAACTCTTTCTCCGATCCACCATCGCCTTCGCGAAGTCCGGGAAAAACAGGAGTTTATGTCCCTGGTATTCCAAAGTTGAAAGTGTTCTGGCAGCTCCCATTATTTGCGCTACTTGCTGAAAATGTAAAACTTTCAAGATGATTGGGCGTGGATGCTTGCCATGACCATGGACAGAGTAGGCACTCCATGGGCGTGTTCTATTTTGAATGGCATAAGAAACTGCAACTTTAACACATCCAGAATCATGGCCTGTAAAAAGGACACCATATCAGGACCCTCTGCTCCCTCATGTACTCCTAGTATTCTTATGTTGTTCCTCCGTGAGCGATTATTGCCATCTTCCACCTATCTTTGTAATGAATGTATCAACTTGGCCTACTTCTCAATGGCCTTGAGCCTTTCCCCATGTGATGCCACCACATTCTCTACCTTCTCCAAATGAGCCATAATTGACTCCATAGAAGTTCTCAAAACATTGATATCTTCCTGCATTGCAGATAGCGATTCACCATTAGATTTGACCAGGTCTTTGACTGCCCGAATCTCAGCCAGGAGCTCCTGCAAGGTCTCAGGACAATCTCGGATGACCGCCATCTTATGAGGAGAGAGAGGATCTGTTTTGGTTCTCTTTGCACTGGCATTTTGAGATATTTGATAATCCAGCCATGTCAGTTTGGGGCCTGACATATCCGAGATTAAATGATATCCAAGTAGGTAGGACTGTTTAATTAGAGACAGCAGAAGTCAGGATTCTTGCCAATTACCCTCTGGAGCTCTGTTCTTACACTTCCATCTTGACCAGAGACCTACACTGGCTCTTCTTGTTTCCCTGGATATGTTATGGCTATTCTGCATAATCTTTCTTGTTTATCATATCCACATACTGCTTTTTATGATAGTTACTATGAATATCTTTTCTAATGAGTGCCTTTTGGAATCCAAGGGACCGATATTTAGTGCCGGCAGCTAGCACTGCTAAAGCGGATAGCCGCTGGTGCTGAACTTTAAATCCAGTTATTCAATGTCAGGGCCATATCTGGGCTATCACATTGAATATCCCAGTTGCTCATATTGCAGAGAAACTAAGTGGACATCTGCGATATTCAGCCAGTGCATCCTGCACCTGACATTTGCTGCATGTCACTAACCAGACAGCGGCTCGATGTTACTGCTGCCTGGTTAGAAATGGGTGCCACCAAGGAACACCCCAGCATGCCTGATGCTGACTCTTCACATCTGAGCATGTAGCGATGGCACACACAGATATTCAAAAGCACTAATAGTGTTACTGCCGCTGAATGTCCCACAGAGCAGCATTTACATGCCACCTTGTAAATGCCTCTGAATATCCCCCTCCTAAATTATTCTGGGTTTATCTTGCCCTGGATGTATCCAATAGTACAGTTGGGGTCAACATTGTTGGCACCCTTGCAATTCAACTCCTTAATGTCCAATACCCCCTAAAAAAAAGTGGCCAGTGAAATGGCTTTGGATTATATATGCACACATATTTGACTCATAAAAGAGTTAAATAAAACAAGACCAATTAAAAAAGGAAATAATAGGAAATAGTATAAAAACTAATATGGGCTTGTGAAAAATGGCTCACATTGTGTTTTTATTCTGTCCTTTGCTTGGCTTTATTTATTCTTAGGGGTATGTTTACTAGATGGTGTTAAGGGAGCATTTGTGTCGTTAACGCCTGCTATCAGCACCTTAGAGCCCTTAACACTGCAAAAAGGCTGCTTTAACTGATGTTAAAGGCACCAGCAGCGTAAAGGGTGCATGGGGCGGAGAGTTGGCATTAACGGGGTGGGGAGTGGGCATTAACAGCATGCGCTCCCTTACTGTCAATTGCACAGTGGCCTGAAAAGCCCTTTAATGCTGGGAACCCGATCGCCAAGTAAAACCTCACGGAAAGGGTGTTTGTAGAGGGGAGAGAGACTATTTAAGTGTCTGCAATGTGATGCACTGACAAGGGAGCACAAGATTGTGATGGTAGTGTTCCATTTAGCAGAAACAGCATGGTGCTCAAGTAGTAAAGGGCAAATGGGGCACAGGGGGTGGCATGATGGGCATGCAGTGGGTGGTGCTGGTGGACAGGGTGGACTAGGCAGCTGCCCAGATTGCTCAGAAGAGCATAAGAACTTAAGTTCTGAATATATGCTATACTGAGGCAGACAAAGGTCCTTCAAGCCCACTATTCTCTGTCCAGTGGTGGCCAATCTAGGGCACAAGTACCTAGCTGAGTCCCTAAAAGACCACAAAGAACCCACACCAGGGATAGTAACAACAAACCTGGAAAAAAACAGTCAAAACTACCACTAAACTCAATAAACAGTAATCTTCCACCTCTAAAGGGAAATCACACTCAGTACCTCACTCCAAAAAACACACTTCCATCTCCCAAGCAGATCTATTCCACAGTTATTATACAACTAATTTTTTAGTGGGAGAAAAAAGGCCTCAATAACTTACAATAGTATCCCTCTACACAGCAATCACTTACCCGAAGGGGAACTCTTTGGGGTATGTTTACTAAACCGTCTTAATGTTACCGGCGTTAGTTGCAGTCTTACTGTGATGAATGCCGTATAAGGTAGTGGGCGTTCTGGTCTTAAGGTAGCATTTAGGATTATCACGCGATAAAGTCTGTTATCGCGCGATAGAGGGAGCCGTGGCACGATAATGCGCATTAGCCTTAATTAGGCGCGCTGACCTGCAAACACAGCTACAGAGTTGTAGCACAATGGTTAATACATTTTCTGATGAAACAGGAGTCATGAGTTTGATCCCCCAGTGGGCTTAATGAGTAAGGCTGTCTGAGGCATTACCCTTTATTTTAAATCAGGGCTGTCTGAGGCATTTTCTTTTTTAATTTAAATTAGTGCTGCCAGCAAACACACCCTCACAGTGCTGTAACCTAAGGTGCCGAATAAGGTGCCTTATAAGGCACTCCAGAGGGCACATTATAAAGTGCAGTCTGTCACAGCACCTTATAATGTTCCCTATAGAGCGCTTTATAGGGCACCTTATGAGGCACCTTAAGGTTACAGCACTGTGAGGGTGGTTTTGCTGACAGAAACTAATTTAAATTAAAAAAGGAAATGCCTCATACAGCCCTATCAAATAACACCACAGTGAGATCAAACCCATGACCTCAGTGAAGTAACCAGTGGGCTACATCTCTATAGCTACTAACAAGCCCCTGGCTGGCTACAGAAGGACTGCAGGTCACCACACAAACTGTCTGCTGTGGTTACCAGGATAGGGTTAACCCACCCGTACCCATGATGCACTGCACATGCAGATCAGCAGTCTACAGATGATCACAAGATGGGGTATGCACCCCCACAGCACTTCGGCCTGGTAGGGGGAACTGACCATGTGTGGTACTGGCACAGAGTAGCTACAGACCGTCACACTGTGGGGGTACTGTGCTCACCCTGAGGGCAAGGTGGGGCACCTAGCACCAGGTCCGCAGCACCTGGCTTAGCTGAGATAAGTTATGCTGTAGGTCACCATCAGTGCCAGTGTGTGATAGGTAGTCCTTGCAGGTACACCTAGGATACACCTGTGTCCATCCATATTTCCCAGTCACATCTAGCCCTTGTGGACGATGATTTTTATTTATTTATTTATTTATATTCTCTTATATACCGCGCTATTCTGCATCAGCGCGGTTTACATTGAACAAACTGAAATTACATTGAACAGGGCATTATAACTTGGAGATAACTATTTTACAGGGAACATGGGCTATGGAGGGTTAAGTGGTTTGCCCAAGACCACAAGGAGCACCTGTGGGACTAGAAACCCCAGTCCTTCCGGCCCAAGGTTGCTGTCCTCTAGTGGGATTTGAACCTCCGACCTTCCGGCCTGAAGTACCTTGCCCCAACCACTAGGCCACTCCTCCACTCCATGATGCACCCAGAACAGTGCATATCCTGTGTGGGTGCCATGGTCACATGATTTAAATTAAGGGGGTGTTTGGACCCATAGTCGGATTATGTAGCACCACCCAACCCACCCTCTGGGCTCAGGGTGGGGGACAGGATCTCCCACCAATAGATCCACATTCTACATCCCTGCAATGGTGACAGTACAGGGGGCCATCTTCTCCACTCCTGCTGGGGAACAGGCACCCTACAGGGCAGTCAATGCAGATTTGTACGCATCCATAAGGCAATGGCAGACCGACAGTAGGCCTGGAAATACTCAGCTGCTCCCCACCACTATCTGACATTGTCCAGCAGCGAGCACAGTGAGTCTCCAGCCGCTGCACCCTGCAAGGTGTTCCAGCCATACACATACTAACTGCAGACAGTCTGCTAGCTAGTCCATAGTGCATGTTTCTGGAGGAGATGTGAGCACATCCACCAAGCAGATAAATCAGTGATTGGGCCCCAGAAAAGAGAACACATAAATATCACTTGAGAAAAATACTATATAGCACTATGGGGAAACTTAGCCATGCCGTGGTCACTGCTCAGTCAGGGAGAGAATGACCTCCCAGCAGGACATGCTGTGGCCACACTGGCCATGCAGGTGGTGGCCAGGCACTACAATGTCCCAGCCATTGCCCTATGCCCTGTGCAGATGCATCCTGCCCAGGCCACCCTGTCCGGGCCATACCCACAGTACCTTGCTTCTCATTATGCACATTGGCAGGCTAACACTGGAAACAGTGCAAGCAGTGTGGGCTCAGTAAGGTGTAGGCAGCCACAACACACTGGATAGACAGACACACACTCCCACACCTGTGCCAGCATTGTGCAAATATAGAGGCTTTTGACAGCCCTGGCCACCACACCAGTCCTGGGCACAATGCAGGCATTGCTGTGGTACGCAATACTGTTGGGGTCACTCCCCGGGGTGGTAAACACTGTCAGAAACTAAAACTGAAACACACTCCACAGATATCAGAAATGTTGTTATGATGCAGCTCTATCAGCAAATTGTGCTTAACCTAGGAATTGTTATCTGCCGTTAGTCATAGCAACCTTTTGATATATGTGTAATGTATTCCAAAGTTTAGGGCGGCATTGCTAAGGTATGCAAGTGCTAGTATTGGGAGATGCTGCTGCGCGCAGGGCCCAACAGCCTGACTCTCCAAGAGGCTTTGGATAGTGGAGCCTGTGGGTGTGGGTGTTTATGCCCCTGTTGGCCGCTGCTGTAGGGCAGAGGTTCCCAACTCCGGTCCTGGTGGGGCAAACACTGTTCAGGTTTTCATGCTGTCCCTAATGAATATGCATGAGATACATTTGCATACAATGGGGGTGGTGCATATTAATGCAGCACAGGCATATTTATTAGGGACAGCATGTTTAGTCCTCCAGGACTGAAGTTGGGAAACTCTGCTCTAGGGATTGCACATGTTTATGGTGTCTGTGCTCTGTAGGGTAAAATATTGGTATTTTAGGCATGTTTATTTTATCTGCAATAAAGATTCTGTCTTTATTACCATGGTTTAGTACTGGGTGAAATGTTGGCAATAGCCACAGCTGGGACTTGAACTTGTGATTTTCTGCTCCTGAACACACTTGCAGTGTGTACTGCACCACACAGACAGATCATTCCCTGGGGATACCATGACTGTTCGTCAGACAGGCCCTGTCTGTTGCATTGCACGGCATCCACCTAAACGGGGCTAGGCCATGGTCTGCTGTGGGCAGATGCCACTGCCCCCTCCGCCACCAGCAACCCTCCGCCACCATGCTGCCATGCCATTATGCCAGTGGTGCTGGTGGTGCGCAGTTCCAGGACATCCAGTCTGCCGGTAGGCAGCTGCCTATGGTGTGGGTTCTCGGGTAGGGGTGCCTACATGGACATGTGCGCTCCCCCCCCCCCCAACACCGCCTGCCAATGTTATGTGCTCTTGGGGATACCTGTTTGGTAATCTCCCCTGTCACACTGTGGGACACACACTCAAGCCCATGTTGGACCCTCATCAGTTGCTGTCTGGCTGCTCTACAGTTTCAGCATTCCTATGTGCCACCTAGGCATCAGCCTAGTCCGCACTGTGCCCCAGCTGCACCACAGCATGTGCCACCTGCAGCCCTCTGTATTCCATTTCCAGCATCTGTACAGTTGCCCTTTCCTACATGCCCACCCTGCTGTTACGGCACATATACACGCCATAACAAACCTACCCAATATAAAGGGAAAACCCTGATCAGCGCTATTTCAATGTGGGATCATTCACCTTGTAGGGGGACAGAACATAGACCCTTCCAAACATGATATCTTCTTTTTTATGCTTTCTCAGTAGTGTTTCTTTATGTTTCTCATTAATATCACTATTGGCCTGCTTGGTTGTTGGGATTTTTTTTGTGTGGTTCAGGTCATTTTCTATGTTTATTTGCCTTTTTGTTCCGTTCACATGTATCACCACTATCACGTTTTTGGGTTTCCCTGGCTTTGCTGTACATTGCTGACTGAAATAGTTTCTCTTTCCTGCAAATGTGCCTAGTGCGAGGGTTTCACTCGTGCTAATTTTCTGCCCTTCATTTCACGGCATTAGTGTGCAAGGAGCCACTCACCGCCCACTCTCCACCCATTTACCCCTTCTCTCCGCCTTCTGGGAAGCCTTACTCCACCCTTCAGAGCCGGACTTCAAAGCCTTAGGGTACCTTAGCGCCACAGCCGCGTTATCGTGTGATAATTTAACATTATCACGTGATAACATCACTTATCACGCGATAATACCACTGCTGCGATGTTAAGACGGTTTAGTAAACATACCGCTTTGTTCCTTACCATCACTGGCCTGAAAAAAACTCAGCTTTATTTCTACAATTATTTACTTTTATTATCACAATTATTCACTAGAATGCTTTATCGCAGCAATTTTATACATATATAAAAATGGCCCAGAAGAACCTTAATAATATTTCACAACCAACTAATTTTAAACACAATAATGCACTTTTTCATAGACAACAAGACTTAACCATCAAGATCTCTTACAAACAGACACATTGTAAACCCATCTGGTAAACTATCAAGGCTCCACAGTATTCCTAGAATAAAAAGGAAAAGCTTAACTGGAGGATAGAAATAACACCAGCATACACAGTGCTCCAAAACTTATCTTAAATTGCCAGCTCTTCAGATGGAACAATAGCCCAATAAAGATCTTCATTTCACTGGAAAACCATCTTCATCAGGGGCATACCTATAAAAGAAATCACTCTGCTGGAGTGATTTGCATTGTTTCTTTTGTTGAAATCATATTGACTCAAAAAACTACAAAAATACTACAGTAAATGTACCAGGATGTACCAGAATTATTCTGCAGTACAGTCTAGAAACGTGGTAGTAAAGACCAAAGGGTAGAATATGCCAAAAGCTTTATTTGGATTACCAATAAAACTCAACACGGGCCGTGTTTAGTTTAAAACTTCCTCAGGGGTAAAAATGCAAACTCAATGATGAGATAAAACTCTTGTGCTTAGAATGTGAATACTAGAGACACTTCATAGGCCCTTATGCAAAAGAAGGGGGGGGGGATATTAGCAGTATGCCAAATATTTAGAAGAATCAGTGCCAGCGCTGCAGCAGAAACCGATCAACAAACGGAAAGTGAAAGAGTTGATCGGTTTCTGTTGCAGCTCCAGCACTGATTCTTCTAAATATTTGGCATACTGCTAACAAACCCCCCTTCTTTTGCATAAGGAGCTTTGAAGTGTCTCTAGTATTCACATTCTAAGCACAAGAGTTTTATCTCGTCATTGAGTTTGCCTTTTTACCCCTGAGGAAGTTTTAAACGAAAAACATGGCCTGTGTCGGGCTTTATTGACAATCCAAATAAAGCTTTTGGTATATTCTACCCTTTGGTCTTTCCTACCACATTTCTAGACTGTGCTCCTTTATCTGACGTGGCTTCTTGCTCTTTGTTGGACCAGAATTATTCTGTTCCATTCTGAGAAATAAGAGCAAATCTGAGGAGTATTGAGTATTTCATTATGCTTCATAGCATAATGAAGGAGCATTTCAAAATTGTTTCCAGCAGTGGCAGGAACGCTGGAGGAAGTGTGTTTTATCGGAAGGGGACTACTTTTAAGGAGACTGAGTGCAATAACTATCAGTGTTATACTTCTTGTGTTATTGTACAAGTCTCTATATTTTTTGATCACACCTTGTACTGCCATGGATGAGGAATGCAACTTTCATGTCTCCGCCACCCCCAACCAGAGCTGCAGCTATAAATGCCTTACTACATCCTTCAAAACATCCTGAATGGAACTAAAAAATATATTCTATTCAGTATCCAACAGTATCTGGGTCAGTATCCGTCTGAGTGGTACAGACCCGGACAGTCCACAGAAATTAACTCGTGAACCAATACCAGCCCCTTTACTAGAACCACACATTTTGAAACCTTGCCATTCACTTGCTTCTACAAGCACTCAACTGCCTTTGGCTTGATGGCATCATGCCAAAGTCTTCCAGAAGGATCTGTGACCATATGAGAGTTACCAAAGGAAAATAGCAATGTATTAAGAAAACATCACACTTCATTTGTCAGATAAGGTCATCCCCTTTGACCTTACAAAGATCATTCCCACCCAAATGAATAAAAATACATTGCTGCTGATTGTACTGACAAGCCTTCAATAACAGTGGTATAAGCTGGGACTAACGCATCCCCCCTCAGGCCCATCCACTGCAACAGCACTGTATCCTCAGCCAGACCAACATTCAGACCCCAATTTTATTCTGCTGCTCTCTTCTGGGCCCAAAAAATGAAAGAATGCAACACATCCAAATCAGGAATTCTCTCCTCACCAAGCCTGTGGAAAAAAATGAAAAAGGAAAAAAAGATGAAGGGGCTACCAAGACCCCTAATTTAGTGAAGATATAGTTTGTAAGCATTAGACTGCCAGAGTCCCACACGCTGATTCACCTGTGTAGAAAGGCCCTGGGAGCCACACTTCAATATGGCAGCAAAATGAAATCTGTTGAAAGGACTTTCCCCTTGTGGCATAACCGAAGAAGACCTACTCACAACCGAAAAACCTTAGAAGGTATGTGCACAATGAATTGAGCAGGAAATAAACCCAGGAGCCTGCCAGAGACAAACCCAAGAACCTCAACCCAACTGATCCATCTTACTCGGTGAATGTATAGCTGCACCTCCTCCTCAAACACCACCACATCATCAGTTAATAAATCCTGGTCACCACAAGACGTCTTACTCACTGCCACTAACCCTAAGCACAGCAAAGAAGGAAAAGGAAAAAGCAGTCCTAAATCATTGCACCTCATACAAGGAAGAACACACCTGAGGTAGGCTGTGCAGAAGTGCACAAAGAATATCATACTGAATGGGTTGCCGAAGCGGCTGCACAGAAGAGGGTGTCCTGGCTCTCACAAAACCCCTCACCAGCTTCCACACCAAAAATGAAGCACTGAGATCCTCATGTCCCTGATCTTTAGACACAAAGGCCACACCTGACAGGGCACCGAACAGGGCATGGGGTGACAGTTGGTGCTCAAAAGCATGCTGTATGAAATGCAAAATATCTCTCTTCTCGATCCTGCATCCTGGATCAAGAGACGCAACCAACAGCAAGCCTGTAAAATGGTGCCAACCCGCCTCATAAACCTTCCACATCTTCAGTGCCAGCACAGACCTCAGCAATCTTGCAAGTGGCTTGAAAGAATGTCCTAAAAGTGCTTCAGCATCCGTGAAAGGAAGTATTCTGCTCCTCAAGCCAATGCTCGAAACTGAACCAACTACAAATGAGATAAAGATTCCACTATCACATTATCCACTCCTAGAGCATGCTTCTCATCAGCGACATGTTCAACTGCAAACACTGCAGCACCAGCAAGTGCAGCAGTCCTACTGCCAATGGGGACTTAATGATCGACGACTGACTGCTTGGCCAACTGCCATGTCGTCTGCACACAAGAGCAAGCTCCAATGACTCAGGCACTCTCCCCAGATCAACTACTTCACCCACAATGGAAACAGTTCCAAGAAAGCAATATTCTCTCTTTGGCATGATGCAAGTATTATGCCTAGCATTAGTAGTAAATTAGATCATATTGCACATACCCTGGCATAGAAGTGAGGTTCCCGACTGCCATAGTATGCACAAAACTAACCCATTTGGAGAAACTACCCTGAATATAATCTGTTCAATTAATCTGATAAAAAAAATCCCCCATTAAAAGTATGCTCCCAACTCAATCATGCTGTTTAACTCTTCTGGTTCCAAAGAATGCAGATTAAAAATCCATTTTTGTTCTTGTATGAACAATTTGCCCTGTCACCTTCACGCACATTGGAGTGACAGGGGCCTATCTTTACACGTGGGAGCTAACTGGGCAGCAGCTCAATATGCCGTTGCCTGGTTAGCTTCTGCAGCGGTGGAGGCTGTGCAGCAATCCAGATATTCAATGTTCCAGCATTGAATATTGATGTTATCCCTTCAGCACCAGCGGCTAGCCATTGTAATCATGCTAGCCGCCGGCACGGAATATCAGGCTCATAGAGTTTATTCAGGAAACTGGAACAGAGTTTCAAAGGAGACCCATTTCAGAATCTGTGTTGGAAAGAATGCAGTCAGTAAGTAAGTGTGCATAACAGTGTTACTACTAAGTCAGCGATCTCTACAGATACTAAGATCATCCTGCATGCATGACTACTGGGCCACCCCCAGTGATGCTAATAAAAAGCAATTACTGCCAGTAGTCATTTCCCCTCACCCGTATACTATGGGGTAGATTCTGATCTTCTATTTGCTGGGGGCCAATTCAGTCATCAAAGCTCCCCACACATACATCAGAGATGTGCGGGGAGCTCTGGATGAGGGCAAGAGGGCGAGGGCAAGATGAGGAGCGTGGGTGGGGCAGAGGCGGGACCATGACCCTGGATGTACAGGGCCAATTCCAGCCATGGCCCTTTATGTCTGGGGTTTAGAGGATAGAAGGGGGACTTGTTCCACCTCATTGGTGGAATAAGTCCCCCCAGTGTTGGCGGCCAGCATGGTGGGACTCCAACCATGACCAGGTGAGCATGACAGATAGATCCCCATCTGATCCCGGCTTTGGCAGGCCCATCCAGAGGTCAGGCAGCAGGGAAATGCACATTTCATGTTCTGTAGGGCAGTGGGGCTCCTGCATGGCATCCTGGTGCCATGGTGATGGGACGTCACGGCATCAAGGCTCCATGCAAGAGCATTGGGAGGATTGAATAGGATGGGAGCTGGATGTGCAGTGGAGTGGAATCGGGCACGTGCTGCCTGTCCAAGCCCTTTGTCCTGATTCTGCTCCCACAGGAACATCTAGCTCTCTTGGGCGTAGAATCAGGTTTAAATCTGGCCCTTCCAGATTTTGGATGTCTGGACAGGCCAGATGTGTCCCAAATGGAATTGACCTCTTTTGGTATGGAATATTTGCTTTTGCAAATATAGACTTGCACAGGAGGTACTGTGTAAAGTTGTAAGTGTGCCATATTTTAAGCACAACCAGGTTTATAGGGACAATTTTATATCAGATCATCTAAGTGGGGAGATAAAGTGGTTGCCAATTTCTAGCTCAATTTAAAAAGACACCTAGGTATCGGGGGGCGGAGCCTGATGTCCAGCGGGATGGTCGCATAACGCTGAGGCTCCCGAGAGGCCTACTCAGAATCCTGAATTAACACCGTACATACTTAGAACTTCTACTCTGATCTTGCCGGGGCACATTGGTGAGATGGCGGGGACCAAACCCACGCGCCTGGAATTTGGATCTCCAGCGGCTTCTCACGGCAAACGTTCTAAAACTGAACCTCCGTCCCCGCAGAAGGGGCTGGCCTTGCGCGAGGGCCCCGAAATGCAGCAGGAAATCCTCGCAGAGATTAGAGGGGTCAAAAACCTCGTGCAGTCAAACGGTGAAGCACTCCGAGCGCTGCGGGAAGATTTTGGTGTGCTGCAAAGCAAGCTAGAAGGGCTTTCTTCGCGTCAGGACAAAATGGAGAGCATATTGGACTCCCACGCGGCCCGGTTGTCCAAACTCGACAAAGTTGAACGTCAGGTGCGGGCCTTGCAGAAAGAAGTGGAAGATGGCAATAATAGAGCGCGCCGCAACAACATACGACTCGTGGGCATACCGGAGGGAGCGGAATCGGGAGACATGAAAGAGTTTTTATGCAAAATCCTCCCTTCCCTGCTCCACATCACCTTTACCAAAGATTTGGAGATCGATCGCGCTCATCGTGTACCCACAAGCATAACGCTCAACAGGAAGACCCCGCGGCCTATCATTTTTCGACTTTTGAGATATCAACACGTGGAGCAAATTCTAAGTGCCTCTCGGGCAAAGGGCCATATGGAGTTTGAGAGCCACAAGATCTCCTTCTATCCCGACTTGGCTAAACCCACAGTCGACCGCCGAAAGCGCTTTCTGGAATTCCGGCCGAGGCTTCAACAACTACAAGCACGCTATGGCCTGATATACCCGGCCAAGCTCCGAGTCACGCTTCACAATCAGACCAGAACATTTGAGGACCCTAATCTACTAGCGGAGTTTTTGGATTCCAAAGAAGCCGACTTGATGCGCTGACTTCCAGAATATTCCTGCAAGTATTCTCATATCCGCTGTACCTGCCATATTGGATCTGCCGCAGCCCAGCAAAGAGTCTGGCGAGGGCAGTTTGTTGCCTTACTTTTGATGATATCTGTGACCCGACTCCATCTACCCACAGTAGCCTCGATGCGTATCAGAGACAGTGTTAATTATGGACTCTGGTGTTTCTTTTCTCTTTTTCATGTCTTTCTATTTTCCTCTCTAGGGCCTCCTCCCGCAGACATATGGTCGCCATATTCTTTGGGGGTTTTGCTTCTTCTCTAAGATACTTTGGTACATACTTTTCAATATGGGGTGTATTAGCCAGAATACTCGGTGATTATGTCATTGGCACAGATTCTGATTATGTTGTATGTTTTCAAGCGCCCTTACCTAAAATGTCTATTACCGATTGATGGCACCATGTAAGATTTTCTCATTGAACGTAAAAGGAATCAATAATCCGATAAAACGGAAGAAAATCCTAAGCTACCTAAGTCAGGAAGCTGCGGATCTGATTTTTCTCCAAGAAACGCATTTAAATTCGAAGGAAACTCTTAAACTCAATATTAAACCTTACATGGTGGCCGCCTATTCCCCAGCCGTTTCTAAGAAATGTGGGGTTGCCATACTGGTTAGGAAATCTTTGCATGCTACTATTATTGCGACTAGCTCAGATACAGAAGGTAGATGGTCCAGAGTTCACCTCAAGATAGGTAGCCTTGAAGTTACATGTATATGCCTTTACGCTCCTAATGTGGATGACCCTGCCTTTTTGCTACCATTGCTCAGGTTGCGCAGGCCTCTGCTAATACTTCATTGATAATTGGGGGGGATTTCAATCTAGTCCTTGATCCCCTGATTGACAAACAGCCGCCTAGGACAAGTGGTCCCCCCAAGAGTCACACCACGCTTACCTCCCTGATCAAAGATCTTGCTTTAGTTGATCTATGGAGGTTACTACACCCCAATGAGCTTGACTTCACCTTCTTCTCTTCCTCTCATAAATCCCAGTCTCGCATAGACTTCTTTCTAATATCAAAACTGTTAGTTCCTCAGGTGGACACTGCAAAGATTCACTCCCAACATATTTCAGATCATGCTGCCATTTCCTTTCAATCACACACTACTGCACCCCAAGGGAATTCGGGGGCCTGGTTCTTTGATAGAGCCCTGTTAACTCAGCCAGAGTTCCAGTTAGAAATTCGAGCAGCCATACAGGATTACTTCCATTTTAATCTACACCTTCACGAACTTCTCTCTTGGAAGATCGTGAGACTCCGCTCTGTGGCGGAGGTCCCCTCTCTTCCTAAGAAGGGTCGCTTTCTCCTTGATTTCATGCTGGGTATAGCCATATGCTTAATCACGAGGAATTGGAAGGATAGCTCTCGATTTACTGTCAATGAATGGTGGAACCTCGTCTGCTTATATAGTAAATATGAGCAGATACCTCGGAGAGCTATTCCCCATGCCCAAACTCACTCTCGCTTGTCTAAATGGCAGATGCTTAATGATTATATACAATCTGCTCATTGTTCCAACATGCCTGTATAATGTGCACTCATCATGTTTCAGATTACCTTTTGGTTTTGTAACACAATAATGTAAGTACATGCCCGCTTCGGGAATGATTAGTTTTCTAGAGAAGAAGCAGGGGGGAGGGGGGTGGCAGGGGTTTACTTTGGTGTATGTATTACACTTTATGTATCTGTCTTTTAGCTGTCTGTCTTCCTTTTCCTTTGTTGTTATAAAACGAAAATAAAGAATTAAAAAAAAAAAAAAGACACCTAGGTATCTATGGGGCATGTTTACCAAAGGGAATTAGTCTTTGGCAGCTAATGTGCCACAATCATGCAAATAGCACCATGTTAGCTGCAAAAAAACATGTACTATATGTTGGGGGCGTGCATAGCATTCCCCCAGCAGATAATGTATGGAACATGCAAACAATGTGGCTCAACAGCATCATTGATGCAGCTACCACTACCCATTGAGGTGATAGTAGTTGCACCCGCAATGTCTGCAAAGTGTGTGGTTACTGCACTCTGCTGATGTGCGCAGTCACCACACATTGCATACATGCCTACTTTCTGCCCACAGCCCACCAGTGCATGTACCTACTATGCACGCTACAGAAAGTGCAGAAAATCACTGCATATATGTTCCCAAGCAATGTCTGCTTAGAGTTGCAAGGACTCCTGTCACCTTCTGTAAAGAGGATATTTTCCTTGGCCAGCACAAGCCTGGCCTACAGCAGGCAGTCCTCATGAAAATCAGCCTGTCTTCTCGATGACATTTTTGTTGAATGATTAAATCTATCGTAGGGGATGCTGGACCCTGGGGAAAGAGGAATGCACATTGCCTGTCCTATACAACAGATAGCAACTTACATGTGTAAAAGACGAATACATGTGTAAATAACAGAAAAATCACTTTGTTTACATGTGTATTTGGAGCATATATAAACGCCTAGAGGGACGAGGTAGCATCTATATGTGTAAATGTCAATGATTTTCTGTGACTTAGATGTGTATCTCTTACTGGTGCCTCTTTCTACTGCGGTACCGATATTTTAGGAGATACAGATGCACATATTTTATAAAAGATTCTGTGTTCAATAAGTCTGCTGTAAAACATGCAATGAATTCTGAATATTCCTACTTTGATCTAAACAAATGTGAGGTTTTGGGGTAATTTTATAATTTTATAATTTTTGGGGTCATTCTACATGTAAAGCCTATTTTATGCACAGGGAAGGCCTTTTTTTAAAAAAATTAACCTGGGGAATATGCAAGTATAAGTGCATGTAGAGACAGGACAGTGCTTACATATATGCATGCCACATGTGGGTGTTCCTGGAGGTTTGAATCCTTTCCCTCAAATTAGCATACAGTCAGAGAACGTGGTGTAAAATTAAGGACAAGGATATAAATCAATAAATTTCAAATAAATTTTATTAACAATATCAGCAAATATTGTTGATATTGTTAATAAAATTTATTTGAAATTTATTGATTTATATCGTCCTTAATTTTACACCACATTCTCTGACTGTGTGCTCATTCTGACGTGGCTTCCTGCTTTTTGTTGGACGTGACCTATCCCTCAAATTAGCATTACAGATATATTTTTTAATGATGTTTGTATATAGATGGTCCTAGGTTCAGGATTGTCACAAGGGTCGGCATTGTCAGCTGAGTTGTTTAATATCTACCTTCATCCACTTTGTGATTTATTGAAAGAGCATGGCACAGAGTTTCATTTATATGCAGATGATATTAAGACATTTGTACCTGTGAGACTGGATATGAATAAGGCATTATCCTGGTTGGCAGATTGTTAGTAGATGGCTTGAAATAATTACCTTGTATTCATTTTCTTATTCCCTTTCTTTTTACATGTACAAAGTTGAAAATGTTCAATAAAAGAAAACATATCTAAATATATATCATTGGAAACACCAACGTCAATCCTGTTGATAATACACAAGCTGTGGAATCCCACACACTCTAAGAACATAAGAACACAAGCCAGAATCGAAAATAGCTTTGGACATTTCCCTCAAATGGGAGAAAACCATTCGTACATCAAACCCAAAATGCGGAAAATTCATTACAACTTCTGGGTCTTTTATCTACTAGCATTATTTGAATGGAGAGACTTACTTTTAAATTTTCTTTTGGGTAAATGCTTTTAAGTTATTAGCTAAAATTGAAATATGCGAGGGCAAATAATAATGACCAGGGCAACATTAAAGATCAATAACTTCAGTGTCCATATTGTAATGATCAGTTATGTACCATACAGAGCAATAAACTGATAGAAGAGACTATAATCATGAAATAAAGGAATAGAAACTTAAAATATGAAACAGATAGCCATAGCTACAGTGGTACAGCTTAGTACAGTTTAGGAAAATTTTATAGATATTGACATGAATTATCACCTTTTTTTTGCTCATTTTATTCTACAGTACTACTGTGATTGAAATTAGGTGGCTACATTTGAAAGGTGGCACCTTTATCCAGAAACAACTCAGCCTTGTCATGATGACAGGTCATTTAGAGAATCTATTCTTTCTTTAGACCAGTTGAGAGAATGTATACAAAATATTTGATTTACCAGTCATTTCATAAGAAATATTGGGGCATGCTTACTAAATATGCTAACCATTAGCTCAGTTTGCTGTGTGCTAAGCGTGCTGCATTACAAGTTAGCATTGGTAAAAATCTTGCACTTACCGATTAGCACAAAATTTGGCAGGCACTTGGTAGGATAGGGGCAGAACGTGGTCAGTAAAGACACATCATAGTTAGTGTGGCTGTTATGGGTATGCTGTAACCATGAATGCTGCTGTTAGCATGGGTACACTTGATTCTAGATAGTGTAGTACCAAATGTCAGAAATGTACAAATGACAGGGGGACAAATGCACATGTCCCTGGAAGTTGCTTAGCCCTCCATGCTAGTTTCACAATCCAATCACATTATACAGGGCAATATTTAGTAAACATGTTCCATTGTCTTTATTATACAGCTAAGTTGAATATTTTGGAACAAATCCATTTTGGGGTCTATTCTGTCCCACCCATTCTTGCTATTTTACCCGCTTGCCATCCCCGACTAAGCCTCCCCGTCAGGGGCGGCCCAAGGGGGGTGCGGGGTCATGTGCGGAGACTCGGTGCGGGGCCTCGTTTGCATAAGAAGCCTCATTTGCATAAATATTTGCATAATGTTACCATACACTAACTTTTAGTAAACATGCTTCTTCATGAGTGTATGGATAAAGAAAGACTAAAAGATTTCTGCATTACTATAATACAGTGCCAACCGCCAGGCGCATTAGGAACTACTACAAACACTGCCCATTTAAACCCATAGCAAACCTGCCGTATCCTAACAGCACTACAAGGACTCATAAAACACCATACCATACCTATCAAAAGGCAACACTGCAAATATTAAACCAATACATTTCAGAGAATAACAATACATGACCTACTGGGGAAAGAGAACAAGTGGCAATGTCAAATAGGAATTACATAAACAGAATACCTCAGCTCAGTTACACATGCAGAACATAGACCATCACCAAACAAGGAATCACAATTTAGAAACAGGAAGACAATAATTAAACTGGGAACCCCAAAAGCCAAACTTGGAATGTACAACACTGTAGAAATAAAACTATAAATTAATTTCCTCTTGTACTAAACAAAGCACCAACGTTAATGATGCACATTTCCCAGAACTGACATATTCCAGTTAATACATTCAAAATAAAGAGATATCTTTGTACCTTTTGTGCATTTTTTTCAGTTGCAATTGTTCCAGCCACTTTCTTCTGGTTTATTTGTGTCTTCTGCTAACTCTCCATCGTCTGCTGTCCATTTGACCTTTCTTCACTCTTCTAGTTTTTTTTCCATTCTACCTCTACATTTGTTTTAACATACTAATCTTTCTCCTTTTGCTCTTTCCTCATTCCTATTTCATCCACTCAAATTTTACCCCTCCATCCTCAATCCCCACTTACTCTCCCAACACCCGGCCAATTGTAGATTTTTCTTCCCTCCCACACAAAATATTTTTCCCCTCTCCATTTCACTCTCCCAGCCCCATCCCCTTCTAATCTCCCCCAACATCAGCTCCCTTCTAGTTCCAGCCCCACCCAGTATCCGCTCCCTTCTAGTCCCCCCATCAGCCCATTTCCAGTCCTAGCTCCCCCATCCATTTCCAGTAGGGTGGTCCACTGCCATAGGGGAAAAAATATAAGTAGGAATTTCTTTGCCCCTTGGCCTGATTCTGGTTCCATTTATGTAGAAAACAATGTGTGCAAAGTTTGAAGCCAGTCAAATAATATTTAGGGGTGGCTCAAGGTCCCTATCTATCAGGCCCCTGGATCCCCCCAGGGTTCGTCAGACCACTGGGTATTATCCGCTCATATACGGGGGTATCATGCTTGCCAAGCACTCAATGTGGTCCAGATGCTAGTAAGGACTTTGATGATGTGGGGAACATCTTACGGTGTTGCGAGACAACACCCAGAAGGAACTGGAGTTGCTCTTCTTTTGTGGTGTGTCGGCCGTTGAACTCCTCAATGAGTTTGACCCCTCGCTCAGCCACATCGTTGATCACTGGAAGATTTTTTACTTTCTTCAGACCGTCTTTGAATGATGCATTCTCTTTCCAGTCTTCTGGGTCTGCATTAAGAAAATCACTGTTGATGTCGAGGTGTTTCAGGAAACGGATTGACTTGCGAGTTGCAAAAGATTCAAGTGGTGGAATCATGGAACTTTTCAATTCGACCCGCTTTGGGGGATCTTCATCTTCATCATCATCCTCATCGCTTTCATCTGATTCTGCCGGGATCATGGCCGACACTATGGCCCGCTTTGTCGGTGCTGAAACAGCTTCATCGAACAGTGACAGTGCCACAAGCTCCTCTGACACATACCACAGATGCTGTTGCAGTTTGTCTCTGGCCACTCTTCCAACACGGTCATTGTGGTAAGAGTGTAGTTTCTTCAGCATCTCCAAATCTGTTCGAGGAGCAACTGCGGCATCAGGGGCAGAAAACCAGGCTTCCACATGAATCAGGATGGAGAAAATGCTCACATCACGAACACAGGACTCCTCCCGTTGGGTAAGATCTTTGAGTTGTCCTCGGAACAACCAAATCTTGAGACAGTACAAGACTTTTGCCATCCATCTGGCATGATGGAAAGTTCCGGGTTTCTTGAAATTGAAACTAGGAAGATTCCCTCCAAGGCAGACAATAGTTAACTCCAAGAATTCCAGGTAATCATCTCGGTGATTGCCCTGTGCCAACTTGGATTCCGCAAACTTCATGATGCGATCCCTGTCAGGTTGCAGCACCTCCAAGTCTTTTCCAGTTTGATAGTTGGACTTGTCAAGGGAGCCCCAATTCTTTTGGAACCGGAGAAAGAGTTGAACATCGGGACCCGATGAAGCTCCAGAGTATGTAGAGAATACTGTACCAAGAATTATTTCGTAAATGTGATGGCGGCATGCCAAATGAAGGACTGTGCAACGGAGTCTCTGTTCTAGAAGAATGCATGCTCCTGATCGACGTCCCGTGTTCGATGCAGTTGTATCAAAGCAGAAGCCTGCAACCTTTTCATCCAAACACCATTCCTGTAACAGTTCATAAACTGCTGCAGCTTGATTCTCGCCCATTCCTGATGTCAGTTTTGGTACACCAAGAAGTTGTGTTTCTCCAGTGGAGACAGCCGTTATCAAAACTGGAAGGCGGTCAACGGATGTGGTTGAACAGAGGAGAGATGGCAATAACTTGCTATCCCAATGCACAATGCATGTTTTGCCTTCAGCTTTGAATGCGTTGTGCAGGTCCGTCCATTGTTGCTGACGGTGCTTTTATCTATGGCGCTTGACACTGGAGCAGCTGATATTGAGCTCCCCAGGATAATGTCCCAGACTTCTGGCGGTTTCAGCTACCACAAACAGAGCATTGCGATCCGTTGTCCCTCTCCGATCCAGGGCTGCTGTAAGCTCTGGGGTCCAGACATTGTTAGGTCGAAACTGCTTCGTTTGTGGAGTTGCTTTCTTCTGTCCATTATCTGAATCCACAGATGTCGACGAGTCTTCACCTGACTCTGCTGAGGAAGAAGATCCTTCCAGCTGAACTTGGCTTGTAGTTGCCTCGGCTTCGGCAACATGTTTTTGTCTGCGCCTTTTCAGTTCTTCTTCTCGCTGTTGCGATCTTGCTTCCGTGTTGGCCAGTTTCTTGTCCATCGCGCACATTGAGCCGCGGCGCCCTGGTTCTCGTTGCGCTATTAAGAATTCTTTGTCTTCTTGAATATGAATTAAAGACATTGCATTGGCATGCGCCACATCAAATAGGTTTTTCATTGCAACCTGGAATTCTTTTTCATTTGCCTCTTGTTTCCCTCCTCTCCCTTTGTTTTTCTTCAAAAGTTTCCACTGATTGAACAATTTCTTTACTTTTTCTTGAATTTTGTCATTTCTTTGAACAGGAAGCCTGGCCTTTTCCCAGTAAACTTCTACTTCACTTGTTACAATAGATGCACTTTCACTAACGCCTTTGTTTAATGTCATATAGTGATGTAAAAATACACTTAACACTTGCTCCTTGCTGGGGAGCTTGGCCCCCAGAATTGTGGTGGACATTTCTTCAATGAGATAAAAACCATGTTTTTTCGCCATCTGAAAAGAATAAAGATACAAAGATAATAGTACAATGTCTTTGCCACCTCTCAGAGACGAGATTAGTTCAAATATGACACAATTAAATGTAATCAGCGTGGAACTGAGTGGATGATACAAGATGATGCAACATTTCGTCATCTGCTCCCAGGGGGAAATCTCAAGACTTGTTGAGCCACCCCTAAATATTATTTGAATGGCTTCAAACTTTGTACACAGTGTTTTCTACCTAAATGGAACCAGAATCAGGCCAGGGAGCAAAGGAATTCAGGAATTCATTTTTATGGACCACCCTAATTTCCAGTCCTATACGAGTCCCTTCATCAGCTCATTTCCAATACCAGCCTCCCATCAGCCCATTTCTAGTCCTTTCCTAGTCCCACCATCAGCCCATGTCAAATCCTAGCTCCCCTCCACTCAGCCCATTTCCAATCCAAGCCCCCCATGAGCCTACTTCCAGTTCTAGCCCCTCCATGAGTCCATTTCAATCCAAGCCCCCACCACATCCCATTTCCAATCTTAGCTCCCCCCAACACCCAATTCCCAGTCCTATCCTAGCCCCTCCATCAGCCCATTTCCTGTCCTAGCTCCCTCCCATAAGAGCCCATTCCAAGCCCCCCTCCCCATCAGCTATTTGCAGTTCAAGCCCCCCACTTCCCCTCAGCCCATTTCCATTCCAAGCCCCGTCCCCATCAGCTATTTAAAGTTCAAGCCCCCCTTCCACTCAGCCCATTTCCATTCCAAGCCCCCCTCCCCATCAGCTATTTGCAGTTCAGCCTTCCCTTCCACTCAGCCCATTTCCAGTCCTAGCAACCCCCCCAACCCATTACCAGTCCTATCCCCCCATAGCCTATTAACAGTCCTAACCTCCCCATCAGCCCACTCCCAGTCCTAATCCCATCAGCCCATTTCTAGTCCTAACCCCCCATCACCCAATTTTCAGTTTAAGCCCCCCATAGCCCATTACCGGTCCTAATCCCATCAGCCCATATCCAGACTTAGCTCCCCCATAGCCCATCACCACACCTAACCCCCCACCCCCCAGCCCAGGGAAAATTTAAAATAAAAAAAACTGTCTGCTGCCAAGGCCGGGGCCGGGGCCGCAGCCGCCACGGCAGAATCGAGTGTGCTGTGGGGCCCCCCTGCCCGGCAGAGCCTGACCTCCCCTGCATCAGCTCCCTCTTTGCAGCTGCAGTCACACACGCCGGCTTTCAGAGCGTGAGGGGAGAGTTTCTCCCTCGCGGCTCTGTTAAGCCCGCTGGGGCTGATAGGAAGTTCCCATCAGCCCCCGCGGGCTTAACAGGGCCGCAAAAGGGAAACTCTCCCTTCGCGCTCTGAAAGCTGGCGTGTGTGACTGCAGCTGCAAAGAGGGAGCTGATGCAGGGGGGGCCTCGCGGCACACTCGATTCTGCCGCGGCGGCCTCGGCCCCAGCCCCGACAGTGGCAGCAGTTTCTTTTTTTATTTTAAATTTTACTTTTAGATCAGAATGTTTTTTGCGCGGGGCCCCCTGAACCACGGGGCCCTGTGCAAAAAACATTCTCGCTCAACGGATGGGCCGGCCCTGCTCCCCGTATGAACAAGGAGTTTGTACAGGGAGGCTTAGATGGGGAGGGAAGGGGAGGTGTGGAGGCAGAGTTAGGGCGGGCAGTGGATTGTCTGCGGTCCCAGATGTACAGGGCCAATTCTGCTGATGGTCCTATACGTCCAGGGCCAGCAGACTGGATGAGGGACTTATTCCACCTCAGAGGTTGAATAAGTCCCCCTAGAGATCGGGGGTGGGAGGCCCAGCCAGGATCAAAATGCTGAGGGGGTGCAAGAGATTCCCCGCAGCCTGACTCTGGCCATGGGAGGCCAGATTGGGGGCAGGCTGTGAGGAAAGTGGAAAGTGTTTGGAAGCCGGGGATCACAGCTCCTGAATGGAGCCACGGTGCCTTGGTAACCAGATGCTATGACACAGCAGCTCCATTCAGGAGCCTGACTGAGTTAGCCAGGCAGCGGCCTTTATGTGCAGACCAATGAGAATCGAGTCCCAGCTTGCATGTACAGGCCTAGATGCAATTCTGATCCTGTGGGGGCTAGACGTGCCCCACAGGATCAGAATCACATCTACCTCTATGGGTCCGGTTCCGACCGGACGCACAGAGGCCGGAATGTGCCTCTTTGTGTTTATAGAAATCTATTAGGCTTGTTTGTATGTAAAACATCCTTGAGAAGTGATGAATTATAACAAAATTACTTAAAATACAAACAATTTTAAATTGTTGTTTAATTGTTTTGTTAATCATTTTCATTTTGTTCGGTTTGTTTTTGTTATTTTATGTCATTATTGTGCATGTAATGTCATGCATGATTTTGTGTATACAAATATGATTTTACTTCTGTAAAAAATTTGTACATATAAGGTAACAAAACAAAATTGGTTGAAAGTATATCCTTAATTATAAATGTAGACATTCTATTAAAATTTGTTCAAAATACTGTAGTAGACAAAAAGGTTTATCAAGGTCCAATATAGATACTAGAAATCTGTACCGTAGTACATAGAAGGATATGATACTGGAATATAATGTTTCAAGGAATTATAATTCTCCTAGAACCCAATAAGATTATTTCTGAAATCTGAAGAATCATTACTGATTAACTTTACTTATTTAGTTTCTCTGAATTATTGGCTTCACAAGACCAAATGTAGGTCAATCCTGCACTAGTAGAGCTTGTAGTACTCAACTCTTGTTGTAATGTAATTAGTCTGGAGGTTATATTTTATGTTCCAAAGCATCAATACATTGAATATAACCTAGGTATCCATGGTAATGGACTAGTGATTAATGACAGATGCTCTAATTTGCATAGAACTAAATCTAAAACAAATCACAGTGGGGATGTGAATTGGCTTGAAAGTGATTGTAGCGACTAGTATTGCCAAAATAGTCAAATGCAGTACAGAGCCCCCAAATTAAAGCCTATGGGCAATATCTGGCTCACTGAAGAATTTAATCCTGTCCATCATGCTGCATGCTAGCTTAGATTTTAGCTTAACAGAGGACTGAAGGTGGGAGGTGGGTCCAGAGGAAGTAGCATTGCCATACTAGACTGACCTCCGTCACTGAACTCAATCATGACGGGCGGGAGTATCATAGGTAGACTGAGAACCAGGGCTATAGCAAGGGCTGTGTGAGTGGTGGGGCAGCACAGGGCACAAGTACAGAAAGGGCACTGATATCACAAACGGGTTTCCAGCAAGCTCAAAAAGAGTGAGTTATTGCATGTGTTTGGGGTAAGAAGAGGGCACCAGATTCATTAATCACACAGGGCACATTTCTAGCTTGGAAAAGTCCTGCTGAGAACACATATTCTAAGCTTTCTTGGGGGAGAGAATTTATGGGATGGGGCAGGAGTAGCTTTCATGAATTTGAGGAAATGTGCAATTGGCTGCTGTACTCCACAGGTGAATAGAAAGATTAGAAGAAAGGAATGATGCAGAAAAAAGAGGAGCTTGTGAGAGATGGTGGGACTAAGGAAAGAATCTTTGAAGATAGGAAATTATGTACTTTTTGGAGAGAAAGCGATAATCGGGAGAGAAAAAACAAGAGTGATGTAAAGGTGTGTGTGATATTTTTATTAGTTCTATGAATATCAGGCTTTGTGTGTGTGTGTGTCAGATGGTTTGACTGGCTGTGTGAACATCAGATTTTGACTCAACATTTGAATATGAGGCTTTGGGGCCCTTTTGCTAAAGCAGGTTAATGTGTACTTTAGTGTGCATTATAAGTGCAACCATTCTAACTACTACTGTGCACTAAAAGCAGTTACAGTAGCATAGAAAAAAAATCCCTTTTCTGAAAAAACAATTTTAAGATCCACTCTTTATCAGATAACAGAGCAAAAGTTATTAATAAAGTAGAAGGCTCCTGGGATTCAAGACCCGAATTTTCCAATAAACATTGAGAGCCTCCCCATGCATTAACCCACCTACTAAATTCCCGATTGTTTGATTAAATATCAATCTACTTCTTATATATTTTTTTGACCCCTCTCAATTGGTTGCTTTTATCAATGCCAGACGCTTAGAAGCTTCTATTGACTCCATTTAGTAGCTCATGTATGATATCGCCTAGATAGTGACTTCAACTATATTTCTTATTATGTTTTGTGTAATTGGTGTGATGCTCTCCCCCCCAGTAGTGGACTGGAGAGGGTAGACACTTAAATTGAACTTTTGCCTTTTGAATTAATGCTGTACTTTATATCTTGTTTGAGATATTTTCTTGTGTTTTCCCTATTTCTTAAGAAGGGTTCTGGTTTGGAACCTTCTTGAATTTATTGTAAAATTTGCATTAAAAAAAAAAATCCCAAGCTAACTACTAAGGGTAAAATGGGGCAGAGAGTTAGTGTGGGGATAATTAATGCCTAGGGAAGCATAGCCTAGTGGTTAGAGCAACTGCCTTGTACCCAGAAAATCAACAGTTCAGTTCCTACTGGCATGCCTTGTGATCTTGGGCAAGTCATTTTACTCTCAATTGCCTTGGAAGAAATGGCCTGGCAATCTACTTCTGATGATACCTTGCCAAGAAAACTGAGAGGCAGCTGGGTCGCCAGGAGTTGGCACTGATTCAACAGCACAAAAAAAAAATAATGCATGCTAATTGCCAGTGTTGCAGTTAGCAGAGGTGCTCTTAACACCACTTTAATAGGTAGCATGACGTGCACCTGCATTAATTGCAAACGTCACTGCCACACGTTAGGGAACCTTTCAGTGTGGTAACTGCCAGGGAACATGCCTAATGCATGGTAAGTGCAAATATCTTGCACATTTTAGTAAAAGGACCCCTTTGTGTTAGCATGTGAGACATTTTGGATGGGTGTATAAGTCATAATGATAACCTTTTTCAGCATTAATGCATGTTGTTTCTGTTTTGTTGGATAAGAGAATTTAACTAGGGTGGTAGACAAAATGTATTACATTTTATAATAAATAAAAGCTAGTTTGAAGCAGAGTCATAACTTCCATAAAAGGTTAGATGGGACAGTGTGAATATGTCAATGAACTATGCTTCAATTTTTATACTTTGTATGTGTTTCTTCAAAATCTAGGTCATTGACATTTTCAGCCAGCCCACTCACTCATTTGAAATATTCCACTGTCCTTTTTAGTTATAAGTAGACCTCTATGTTAAGGCTGTTAGATATTTTAATTTAGCATTGTTTGCTTGCTTGGGGTAATGTTTCAGAACTGTGCCTATTCCAAAGTTCATACAACTCATCCACTTCTTCCTCTTCTGCAGCTGTTGTTGGGGCATATACCTGAATAATAGTTGTGTTGATGGGCAAGTACAAGCTAAAATTGACAGAACATGCAAGCAGGATATCCTGATAGTCATGGGTGTCTGGAACACAAACGCTGGCAATAAAGAAGAAGGCAAAGTGGTTAGAAAGTATGGACATGGCAAAATAAATAAAGCTGGAGAAAGACTGATAAAATTCTGCAAGACCAACAATCTATTCATCTTAAACTTCTTCTTCTAGCATCACAAGTGATGACTGTACACATGGACTTCACCCAATGGATTATACAAAAATCAGATTGACTACATTTGTGGAAGTCAATGTTGGAAAAGCTCAAGAACATCAACAAAGACAGAACCTGGAGTCAACTGTGGTACAGATCACCTACTACTAGTATGCAAACTCAAGATAAAGCTGAAAAAGAGCAAGCCACTCATGAATGTAGCAAAGAATCTTGAGAATATACCACCAGAATTAAAAGATTGCCTGCAAAATCAATTAGCTGCTTTGGATACAAATGACAGAGATCCAGAAGAGTTATGGGATGATATCAAAAATGTTGTACTCAAAGAAAGTGAGAAGTCTCTACAAAAAATTAAAAAGCAAAAAGACTAAATGGATGACTAAAGAAACTCTGACAATTGCTCAAAAACATAGAGCAGCACAAACCAGAAGAGTAAGAGAGGCAATCACAGAACTCAACAGAGATGTCCAACAAGCAGTAAGACAAGACAAGGAGAAGTTCTACAATGTCACATGCATGGAAATAGAATCAGAACCTATTAGAGAATAAGAAGATCAGCTTTCCTAAAGCAACAAGAGTTAAAAAGAAAATTCCAGCCTCGAATTGGATGCTACAAGATGCTCAAGGATCCATGTTGAATGATGCTAAGAATTTCAAGAAAAGGTGGAAAGAATATACAGAGTCATTATACCATAAAGATCAAGTGGACCAATAGCCATTTCAACCTGTACCTTATGATTATGAACTATTGGTGATGAAAGAAGTCGAAGCAGCATTGAAAGTATTATCAAAGAGCAAAACACAGTGTATTGATGGCATTCCCATTGCAACAATTGGATGTGACTTGCAAGTCTCTGTCATGAAATTTGGAAGACAACATCATGTCCAACTGACTGAAAAAAAGTCTATGTTTATATCAATACTGAAGAAAAGTGTAAATTATTGCACAATTGCTCTGATCCCACATACCAGAAAGATTCTACTCAAAATCATCCAGCAGAGACTACAACCATACCTGGAACGAGAACTGTCTGAAGTGCAAGCAGGATTCAGGAAAGGGTGAGGAACGAGAGACATCATCGGGAGTTGTAAGGATGCAAATTTCTCAGTGGCATTAGTGAAAGGGAGGCAAGATAAGAGATCATATTTTCTGCAAATTTACTAAGAAAAATCTGAAGAGTCCATCAAACCCTTGCTGGACTGAAATTCAATTATGGTCAACCTGAAATTATTTGTGCATAACTTGTTCTGAGCCTTTCAGTGATACAATATACCATATATGTAACTAAAAAAATCTGAAAAAACTATCTAAAGGGATAGAGGAATAGTGAAAGAGTTATTCACTTGATAGGAAACTACAGATCTCCTCAGACTCACATCTCATTAAAAAATTGTCATCTTATATGATGAATATTAGTTTCTCTATCGTATTAGCATGTCTATCATATACAGTAGGTATAGTATAATTTCGGGGGCAGTATGGGACACTGGCATCCACAAAAGTGCAAGCATATTTAGACACAGAGGACCAGCTACTGCTATTTATTTATTAGATTTGGTTATACTGCTTTATCATTTCATTCAAAGCAGTTTACATTGTAACTTAAACAGGGATGTTAATAATTAGCTCTTTCTGCTAGTGGGAATCAAACCCTAGTCTTGTAGCACATAAACCAGTACTCTAACCATCAAGCTACTCCTCCACTCCACTTGAGCTTCATGTCAACCATGGTCCATTTGTTTGGGGCACCCCATCTAAGACTCTTCTTGCATGATTTTTCTCCTAGTCTTTTCTTAGCCTTTTCCCCTCTTTCACTCTCCTTCCTTCGATAGGCTCTTCTTTAGTGCACTCCATCCTCACCTTAACCTCCGCGCCACTCATGGCCCCCTCCCAAGTGCCTTCTGCTCTCATCCCATCAATCCCTCCTTGGATGATTTCCATCCTATTTCCCATTCCTGATATACAACCCCTTATTTGGTCATCTTCCTCCTACTTCCCAACATAATCAGTTTCAACAAGACAGATGTTCTATTCATTACTAGGAACCATTCTTTTATCCCTCCTGCTTCAATTAAGGTCAGAGATGCAGTGCTTACAACTAAATCCATCATCCGCTATTTAGGTGTCACTTTAGATTAGCACCTTGACATGAAAGCTCATGTCAGTAACATCTTCAAAGCAATATATCATAAGATTCAAACAATTCGTCACCTACGTCCCCTATTGGAGCCTACTGATTTTCGTACAGTTTAAACCCTCATGACCCCCCATTTCGACTATGCCAATGCTATACTCCATGGTCTCCCTAAGGCCACTCTTAATCCAATACAACTGGCTATGAATGCTGCTGCCCGCTTCCTACATGGAGCTTCAATAAGAGATCATATAACTCCTATTTTGAAGCACCTCCATTGGCTTCCCTTCCATTATAGGTTAACCTTCAAAGTAATGCTTCTTACTTATAAAGCTCTTAATAAATGATCTTCTACCTCCCTCTTAGACCTTGTTCATCCCACCTCTCTGAATAGATCCAGAAGATCTATAGCTGGTAATGCACTCACCGTCCCCACCTCTATAACAAAATGTTCCCATGTGACCATGAACCGTGCCTTTTTGTTTTATGCTCCCACACTGTGGAATGCCCTTCCTGTATCTATGCACTCTATTTCTGATATTGCACAATTTAGGAAGGCCCTAAAGTGTCATCTTTCCAATCAATATTATTCTCATGTTGGTGACATCACATAGCACAACATGTTGTTACCATTTTCGTTTTATTAATTACTCAGCCTAATTACTCACCCTGTTTATTCCAAGTTGTTTTTTCCTGTTCTCTGTATAGTTCAATGTATGTTTCTTACTGCATTGTACAAATTAATGTTCATTGTAAACCACATTGATTTATAAGAGCGCGGTATAAAAAAATAATTAAATAAATAAATAAATAATAGTTCTATAGGTACTTTCTTTAATTCTCTCCCTCATGATCTCTTCCTACCAGCTCTTATTCTTTCTTTCTATAGCATCTTCTTGGGTACTCTTCCTCCCTATGGGTTTTTCTAGAGTTATTTATTTATTTACATTTTCTTATATACCGCGCTATTCAACATCAGTGCGGTTTACATGGAAGATAAAACATACACGTTGCATATAATGAACTGTGCTTACAGGAAACAGGAAATCCAACTTGGATAACTTGGGGGAACTATTTACACCTGAATTTCATGAAAATCGTTTTACACTGACAGTGCTCATGAATGTTTTGTAGGGTCTAATTTGATGTACTCTCTAGACTAGACTGCGGGTGAAACTACTATATCTTCATCTACCTGGTAGTACAAGAGGAATAGATAGTGTTTTACTGCCTTCCTAAATTGGACCAGGTCAGGGATTGCACGTAAGTTGAGTGGTAGAGAATTCCAGCATCTTGCAGCACATAGTTTGAAGGCTCTGTTAATTGTTGCTTGGGTGCATTGGGATATTTCTTTTGGGACTACTAATGTGTTGATCGCTGCCGATCTTCTGGACCTATTGGAGGGTGTATTTTGTATAAGCTCTGCTATTGAAGCGGAAGTTAGCCCATTGATGGATTTGAAAGTAATCAGCAAAACTTTGAAGGTGATTCTGGCCTGTATGGGGAGCCAGTGTAGCCGTTTCAGAATAGGAGTTATATGATCTTTCTTCAATGCTCCGATTAGAACTCTCGCTGCCGCGTTCATTGTGAGCTGTAGAGGGTTTAAGGTAGTTTGGGGGAGACCTTGCAGGATTGAATTAGCATAGTCAAAATGGGGTGTGATTAGCGCCTGATAGATTGTACTGAAGTCGTCTGGTTCTAGAAGAAAACGGAGGACCTTTCCTCTCATTTCCTCTTCAGGGATTCCTATCTTCCTGTCCCACCTTCCTCAATTCCTATCCTACTATTCCCCCTTTCCCCCTTATCCCTTACCTACCATTATATTTGACTGGCTAATGGCCATGGAGACACCATGGATTTTCAGAAATCATTTGACCCCTCTTCTCAAATCACTTCATTGGCTTCCCTTCCATTTTTGTATCCAATTCAAACTTCTCTTTCAGAGCTTTAAATGCATTCATTCTTCTGCTCCTCACTACCTTTCCTCTCTCCCTACACCCCTCCTCATAAACTCCGCTCTTCTGATGGCTTGCTTCTCTCTTTGCCCTTTTCCTCAACTGCCAACTCCAGACCAATCATTTCACCTTGCTGCTCCTTATGCCTGGAACAAATTACCTGAGTCTGTATGTCAGGCTTATTCTCTGTCCCTTTTGATGCTGCCTTTAGATCCTGATCCCTTGCTTTCCTTGTGTCTCCTCACCCTTCTTTATTCTACCATTAGTCTCATTTTTTGTTTTATCTGTCTTAATTAGATTATAAGCTCTGAAGAGCAGGGACCATCGTGCCTCGGAATGACCCCAATAGGGAATAGTATAGGGGAATAAAGGGCACACACTAGACAGAGAATGGAGAAGTAAATACTGGAGCTGGTGGAAATTGTTCACCCTAAGAGAAATGATATCGGTTGGCACTGGCACCAGCAGCCCTGTGCAGAAAAGAGCTTGGAGAAGAGTTACCTGGGATTTAGAGACATTAGACCTCTTTATCTAAAAAGAACTTAACCCTCATCTGAGAGGGGAGGAGGGCTTGCTCTGCAGGTCCTCCTCCTGAAGATGGTGCCAAAAGACTCCTGAGAGCCTAGACAGGCTTGGAGTAAAGTTACCAGCAGAAAGCCTCCTACCTACCCAGTCAGGAGTAGGAGTGAAGATGGGGGTGGATAGTCTCCTCCCAGACCAGGGAGTAGAAACAGCAGTGGAGAGACTCTGGAGAGCCTAATCCAGGCTTGCGAGTCCAGTGGTGAATCAGTTCATTGGGGAGCTGCAGCAGCAGAAAATCCATTATGGACTAGGAGCCGCAGGATCCAGGGGTCCAGAAGCAGATCAGCTCAAGAGAGAGGTGCAATAGTTGTTCCTGATTAGACAGGCATGCAAAACCCTCTCCGAATTGGATGAGAGCTTGGAGGAGGCAGAGTTAAGGTTACAGCCTCAGCGATTGGACAGAAATACAAAACCTCTCTCTTCACAAGCAGCTGCCAGTCCAGACTTCAGCAGGGGGTGAGACTTGGGGCTGGTAGGCAAAGGGAAAGGGAGGGGAGTTAGGAAACAGATTAATAAGGTTAAATCCATAATATTTAAAGGTTTACTTAAGTCACTACATATAAGGGTATAGTTGGTTGGTTGGTTGCTTTATTTCTTATCTTATATTGTTATTTCACCTTGCTTGCTTGAATCACTTATCATAATATGGGTTGCACATACTGCATTATTTTATTATGATACTTGATTTATATATTTTGTAAATAAATTGTAAATACTATTTAAGCCAGCCTTATTCACAGCAGTGTTTTTGAGGGGCTTCCTGGGGTGAAAGGAGAAAAATCCTGCAGATATCACCTTTCTTCCCAAGATGGAGGCAGCAGGTGCCAAACTGACAAGGCTGACGGAGCCCAGTCTCGAGGGGACTCCAGCCAGGGGGCACTACTCTAACAAGGATGCTTATTATCGTCTTGTTATTTGAATTAATGATTGAACATTTTACTGCTTCAAACTCTCTACAGTGTGACTAATATACAATGCATTATACAGTAGTAGTCTAGCCTTGACATTATCACAGCATGGGGCACTGTGATCAGACTTGCTTCTTGATATATGAAGAGAGATTTTGTAGTTGCCACAGATGAACGAGTTTTTAAAGGCTGTCTGAATTTGTTGGCTCAAAGTAAGTCATTTCAGCATTATCCCAAGACTCCTGACCTGTGAATTTTATTTTGAATTAATCCTAAAAGGGATTATGATGTCAGGTACCCACCCATTTGTATTAGGAAGCCACAACATCTCTTTTTTTACTTGGGTTCAGGTAGTTTGTTGTTTTTGGCCCATTCTTGAGTTACTGTTATGCAATCTATTTTCTCAAAGTTGTCGGTAGATCTCATTCAGTGGGTATAAATGCAGTAGCTGTACATCATCAGCATAAATATAGAACGTTGTGTCCATTAGATGAAACAGGGGTGGCCCGAGAGTGAGGAGGGACCATGTGCGGAGACTTATTGCGGGTCTCATTTGCCTAAATATTTACATTTGCATAAATCAAATGTATCTTGTTTATTTTAAAATGTAGATGCCACCCATCTAAAATCCTAGGTAGTTTCTAAACATACTATACATAACAACATTTATTAAAAACAGATGCTACAATAAAATAAACATAATAAAAATCATGAAACAGAATTAACTTAAAACCATTTTCACACACTCACAAAAAATAAATATTTATAAATATCTATGAACTAGATTTATTTGGTCAGTGCTATGACCAGCTTATGGATGAGGAGGAGGGAAAATATAAAACAAGAAAAACTAATCTTGATAGCAATGAATTCAAGATCATAGTGGCTAGGCTGGATTAGATTGTTCTAAAGTTGGAAAAGCCCAGAAATCATCATCAGTGAAGTTATCAGGCTACTAAACAAAATTAAATTGAGATGCTCCCTAAAAATTTAAGAATTCCATGAATTTTGAAATAACAAAATATTCTAAAATTTCAAACTGGCAGGATCGAGAACACAAAATTGCCAATCTTGAAGACAATTCATATTCCACTACCCCCCCCCCCCCAACATACTACAGTTGACTCAACACCAAAAACCATGGTACAGTACCCATAGAGCAAGTCTACACTTCCATAAGAACACTTACTTCCAAAACTCACACATCAAGGAGCATACCCAGAAAAGAACAGCATCGTAAATATTGATATAACATCCAAATACCTACTGGAAAAATTGAACAAGTCAGATTCTTACACAGAACACCTGGCCTCATTCACACACTTTGAACATAAATATTTTATATGATAAAGATCAAGTGGACCAACAGCCATTTCAACCTGTACCTTATGATCCGGAACCATTGGTGATGAAAGAAGAAGTTGAAGCAGCATTGAAAGCCTTATCAAAGAACAAAGCACCAGGCATTGATGGCAATCTGATGCAGCTGTTACCGTACTTACAAGGCTCTGCCAAGAAATTTGGAAGACAACATCATGGCCATCTGACTGGAAAAGATCTGTGTTTATACCAATACTAAAGAAAGATGATCCAACTCACTGTGGAAATTATCTCACAATCGCTCTGATCCCACATGCCAGAAAGATTCTACTGAAGATTATTCAACAGAAACTACAACCATACCTGGAACAAGAACTACCTGTAGTGCAAGCAGAGTTCAGGAAAGGACGAGGAACGAGAGACAACATCGCGGATGTGAGATGTATCCTTGAAAATACTAAAGAATACCAAAAGGATATCTACTTGTGCTTCATCAACTATAGCAAGGCTTTTGACTGTGTAAATCATGAGAAACTCTGGGCCACATTAAGAAGCATGGGTATACCGGAACACCTGATAGTTATCTTGCACAATCTGTACATTGATCAAGAAGCAACAGTTTGAACGGAACAAGGAGAAACAGAATTGTTTTAAATAAGCAAAGGTGTAAGACAAGGCTGCATACTTCCCCCCTACCTGTTTAATTTATATGCAGAACAAATCATCAGAGAAGCAGGATTGTATGAAGACAACAGAGATGTGAAAATTGCTGGAAGACTCATCAACAACCTTCGCTATGCTAATGATACCACATTACTGGCTGAAAGTGAAGATGATCTGAAACATAGTCTCAAAATGGGCCTGCACCTTAAAGAAGACAAAGATCATGACAACTGGCAAAATCAACAAGTTCATCATTGAAGGAGAAGAAATTGAAATCGTGGACAACTTTAACCTACTTGCATCAACTATCAATAAAGAAGCAACAAGCCAATAAGAAATCTGACAATGCATTACCCTTGGCAGAATGGCTATGAAAGACCTAGACAAGTTTCTCAAGAGCAGAGATGTCTCTCTCCATATAAAGATTTAACTTGTTCAAGCCATGGTATTTTCAATAACATCATATGGATGCGAAAGCTGGACAGTGAAAAAGATAGACAGGAAGAAAATTGATGCCTTTTTTAAAAATAACTTTTATTTAAGTTTTCCCTGAATACAGGATACGAATATCAAGAAATAATACAAACATAATTCAAAAAATTCAAGTACAAACATCATCCACATAAAAAGAATCACATCAAGGGAGAAGAGTGGCATTTATAACAAAAGAAGAACAAATACAATAGGAAAAAAGGAGTATAATACTCCACAATAGGGAGCAAAATTATTGTACATTCCACCTATTATTTCTCAACCAATTCCTTTCCAGACAAAAACTTCTGCAACTGAGTTACATCAGTATAAACATAATTTTGTCCCTCATATGTTATAATACAAAGGCAAAGAAAGAAAGAAGCCCCTAAAGCCACTACCTGAGATTTTAACTACAGAAATTGCTTACGCCGAATCTGGGTAGTCCGACCCACATCTGAAAAACCCAAAGTTTAAAGCCACAAAATGGAGCCTCTCTATGCTTAAAGTAGGCTCCTCAACACACTTAACTTGGCGGACTCAGACTCAAACGTTACTATCAAGATGCATCGCCTAGGAATGACGTCCATTGAATCTTCCAAGAAAGCTGTTAGATTCTGACCCACCGAATTATCTGAAGGGGAAGCAGGCCCCTCCACTTTCGGTAAGGCAGAAGAACTAACAGGAAGGGAATACATTTGGACTACATCTGAAGTTCCTCTCAACTGCAAAATTTCAGTAGAGTATCTTTGCAACAAAATATCCGAAGACAGCAAATGAGCAGAAGGAAAATTAAGGAAACTTAAGTTGTTTTGCTCTAGGCTGATTCTTTAAAGACTCCAGATGATAGGAAACTGCTAAAGCATCTCTAATTAAAGAAACATTACCATCACGGTAAGACTGGAGCTGAGAATCAGTATGGGCAGTCAACTTAGTTAAGGAACCTAATTGCTGATCTATAATTTTCATTTTACCAACCACATCATGAGTAAATCTACAAAGAGAAGAAACAGTTGAGGACAAACGAGTATCAATCTTTTGAATAGCAGTACAAATGTCTATAATAGTCACCTCACCGACAGGAGGGGTGAACACACCATCAGACGCTGCCAGATCTACAGGGTAAAGGGATGGGGTTACAACATCTGGGGATAAATCCAGGAAAGTGGACGAATAAGGAGGTTGAAGAAAAGGAGGTGGAGACTGGGTCTCAGGGCTTAAAGAAGCTCCATCCGGCGATTGACTATCAGGCAGTAAGGAAGTTACGTGCTTGTCCATAGGACCCACCACCTTACCTCCTTGCATTCCCTCTCCTGCTCCAGACTTAACTACCAACTTCGCCTTACGTTTCCCCATTGGCACGGCACTTCAACTTCTGGCATTCTCAAGAGCTTTGAATTATGGTGCTGGTGATGAATACTGCATATATCATGGACTGCCCGAAGAACAAACCAGTCAGTACTAGAGGAGATCAAACCTAAGCTTTCTTTAGAAGCTCAGATGACAAGACTTTGACTTTCATACTTTGGACATATTATGCGAAGAGAGAGATCATTAGATAAAGACATCATGCTTGGCAAGGTAGAAGGTCAACGCAAAAGAGGAAGGCCAGCAATGAGATGGATCGAAACAATAACAGCAGCTACGGGTACCAGTCTGTCAACAATGAGCCATTTGACAGAGGACCGAACACAATTTAGGACAATTATCCAGAGGGTCGCCATGAGTCGACACCAACTCGACGGCACTTAACAGCAACTACAACAACAGAGCCTCATCAATTACAGAATAAGTGAGTACAAACTAAAAATAGAAATATGTTGACAAAAATTAAACTAACACCCCAAGAAGCCACACCAGAGAAAAAGAAAGATGCATGTAAAGAAAGAACATGTAAATTACAAAAACTGGCATATTTTAATCAGTAAATTGAAATATATATATTTTTTTACTTATGGTCATTATATTTTTCTAATTATGTTAGTTTCAGTCTGTGGTTTCTGCTTTCCTGCATCTTCTACTGTACTTCTCACCTCTAAATCCTTCTCTGATATTGACCTTTTTCTTTTCAGATTTTTTCTACTGTATGTATTTCTTAATCTCACCTTTTTCTTACCATCTTGTCCTCAATCTACTACTTTTCATCCTCAACTCCAACCCCCTTGTTCCTCACTCTTTTTCCTCATCCTCTTATTCACCATTCTCTCTTCCTTGCTTTGCCCACATCTTTCCCATCCCTCTGTCCCCACTCTCCAACACCCCTCCCCTTTCTCTGTCCTTACAGTCCATCTTCCCATCCAAAATCTCCTGTCTCCATCTTCCATACCTCTTTTGTTTTATACCCCTCTTCTATTTCTAATATTTCTCTTCTCTCCCTAACTCCCTATGTCAAGAATCCCTGCCATTCTCTTGATTTCCTCTCATGCCTAGTATCTCTACTCCAACTCCCTATTTCCTGTCTAGTTGCTCCCCTCTGTAGTTCTATGACCCTCCCCTCTATCCTGCATCTCCCCTCCATCATTTTATGCTCCTTATGCCCAACATGTTCCCTCTCTTTCAGCTCTCCCCACGTCCAGCATTTTCTTTACATCTTTCTATTCCCACCTCTCCTGTGTTCAGTATCTTATCTTCCTCTGTCTTTAACCCTTCCCCATGTCCAGCATTCATCTCTATCTTCCGATTCCCACTTCTATCATATCCAGCATATCTTCTTGATCTCCCTATGATTTCTCTCCTTGTGCAATTTCTTCCTTCCTTCTTTAGATTTCCTCCTCCCCCATGTCCAGTAGCTGTCTCTTTCCTTCTACTGCCATAAGGTCTTGACCTCCATGCTCCCTCTAACCCAACCTCCCAATATTTCAATATTTCTCCTCCTCAATTGGTGGCAGCGGTGAAAACTGCTGCTACATTTCCTTGGCAGGGCCAGCCCTAGACATGTTAGGGCATGGTACCTTTACTGCAATAGAGGACCCGCTCCATTAAAGGCCACACACCATGGCTATATACTGAAAAAAATCTGAGGTGATATCGTTATTAGCATTGGGCGTGACTTCCTGAGATGCATGCACACAAGTGTGCGACTTCAAGGCCCTGATGGTCAAGCCCATTCCTATGTGCACATAAGGCCCTGTCATCACAGCTCCTCTGACATGAAAAATATGCATCAGAGGGGTCATGACCTGCATGGACTTGGAGGCATGTGCATTGTGCATGCATCTCAAGAGGCCCCGCACCATGCTAATAACAGCACTGCCACCAATGGGGCATTTGAATGAAATGATGAATTTGATGTGTTGCATTAGAATATACAAATTATGGATGATAGAAGATGCCATTTCCTCTGATGCAGGATTCTCAAAACTGTGGTGTCTGGTCAGGCCTTAGTTATGACAAGAACAAACAGTGTTTTTTTATGGATGTTATGGTGGCTATATTCAGATAAGTATTATGCTATCACAATAGCATTACTTTGGCTAAATATATACGTTAGCTGCTGGATTTATGGGGACTTAAAACATTTTTATGTGCATGAAATATATATAAAAATTGAAAAATTGTTATATTTATAAGAATGATATGGGCTGACTGAGGAATCTTATGGGTCTGATGACTGAATAAGTGACCACCATTTGGCTATCAATTTGTTAAATGATGTGGCTGATTCTGATGGTCCCCATGATTGAGAGCAGATGTATTTTTAGGATTATACCATGTTACTTTGTGCATTCATATTGTGATGAGGAGAGTATGACTGAGCCCATGGAAATAGAGGAAAATCAAAAATCTACCTTTAAGGAAAGAGACAGGAAGCGAATCCATAGCTTGCAGAGTGCAGGAAAAGAGAAAAAACACGCAGTTGCTGAAGGCAGGCCACACCCAAGCTCTGCTAACCTAAGGGCAGGCTTGGAAACTAATGAAAAACACCTGAGCAGGGGGTAGTGCACGATAGGAAAAAAACACCTTTATAAACCCAGAGGAACAGGAAGGAAGGAGAGTTCACCAGGGAGATCACCAGGGAGTTCACCAGATAGTTCACCAGAGTGTTTGATCGGGGAATTGACCAGGGAGTTGGAGTTGACCACAGAGACTGCTGGGGAGAGAAGCACCCAAGAAAAACCCAGAGAGTTCACCGGGGAGGAGACCGTTGGAGACTTCCGTGGGGACTTCAGAGGTGAAGGCAACATCCCAAGAGAAAGTCAAGCTTGCAGGAAAAGTACAAGTAGTTCTGAAGTCAGCAGAAGTGTGGCTGGGAGAATTACTGGCCAGCAGCAGAGTGTAGTTTCTACAGTTCTTGAACCAGCTCTAAGGGTTCAAGCTCCCAGAAGGTGGGTGAACAAAAGTACAGCTAACAGTGACCTGAAACAGTTAGAGGCACTGTGGCATTTAATTCAGGAAAAGAAGCTTCAGCTTCCAGGTGAAAACCTTGCTCATAGTGGAAAGCCTCAGTGGAGAAAAGTTCAGGAGCTTTTGGAGTGCATTGAGCCAGAAGCGTTGCATGGAGCTTTAGAGTCAGACGTACTAGCAGGAGATCCAGAGGAAATTCAGGTAGATTGTTCTGAACCTGTTTCTATGTCTGAAGATTCATTAATGGACTGTTCATGGTGTCAGAGAGCTGAATAAAAGCTTCTGGAGAAAGAAAACCCTGTAATTTGAAAACCCCAAAGCATTAAAGAAACAGGGAGAGTTACTCTAGCCAGGAAAGCTAAGAACCCTGTTTAATGCAGAGAAGACATTTACTTTTGTTTGGAAGATAAAAGGATGTATTTGTTTGTTATATATTGAGAGACAACTGCATGTGTTAAGAGAGCCTTCTAAAGCAGTTTCAGTCTTTGGTTTCATGGAATTTCCTGAGGAATATTGTTTGGAGAAGAATCCTGTTGCCTTCTGTTAAACCTTAGTGTTTTGAAAAGAAGAAGAAATAAATTCCTGTTTGCCTTTGAAAAAACCTTCGGTTTCCATACTTCTGTTTTGAACAAGTAACACAACTACAAGTCCCAGAAGCCCAGGCTCTGGACGAGGATAACATAATCTTTATTTAAAGACTAACAAGGGCAGCCCTACGCCTATAGGCCACAGCCTGGGCTAGGGTCCCCCACAGGTAGCGTAGTTTTTGGATCTTTTTTTTCCATCCTGCGCATGCGCCAGAAGAAGAAGAAGAAGGATTTACAAGCACCCCAGGATTTCCACCCAAGACAGTGCTAACTGCCAAACCCGTGTGGAGGAATACAAGGTTAAGCACAGCTGCGGGGTCAGAACCGGAGTCACGGAGGATGAGCGGTGACCTTAATTTCTGAAAGCTGGAATCTACACCTGTATCAGGTAACCCGTAGATAAGGGGGTTTAAAAGAAAAGGATACCAGTGTGGTGGTGCAGCAGCTAATCTGTAGAAACCAGAGAAGGAGCAGAGCTGGTATTCTTGAGCCGCACTTGGTGGTGTTTCTGTCTTTTATTTTTACAGAGCAGCCGCTGCCATGGAGTGCAAGGAGCTACTACAGTGGATAGCTAATCAGTTCGAGAAACAATGAGAGATGTCCATTCAAGCCCAAGAGCAGACTGCAGCAGTAATGCAAGCGCAGCAGAAGCCTCTATTGGACATGATGGGAGCGTGGCTGGGAGCTCAGGAGAAAGCAGCTGAACCAGCACGGACAATTCCAGGTTCTTTAGGAACATTATATACATGTGGGTTAGGGCCACAATCTAGTGGAACATTTTCATTCGGACAATTAACTGAGAGTGATGATATCGATGACTTTCTTGAGGCATTTGATAGGGTGGCACACATAATCGGGTGGCCTAAGGAACAATGGGCTGTACGCCTGGCCACATCTCTTACTGGTGAAGCATTGGCGGCATACAGGGCCATGCTTGCAGCCCAGGCTAGTGATTATGATAAGCTGAAGAAAGCCATAAGAGACCGCCTAGGTTTGACACCAATGGTATATCATCGTCTGTTGAGGGATACTAAATTGAAGCCTGGTGAGACACCAAAAGCTCTCTGCCAGAGAATCAAGAGCTTGGTATTAAAATGGCTAACACCAGAGGCAAAAATGGTAGAATCTATCATAGATAGCATTTTCCTAGAACAATTTATGGCCGCAGTCCCGAAGGACATACAAACCTTCCTGATTTTGCAAAACTGCCGGAACACAAATTAAGCAACCTTACTCGCCGAACGCTTCATGGAAGCGGAATTGGCAGGTCAAGGAAAAGGGAGTGCTTCCAAAAGGGCAGATCCTGTATTGTCAGAAAGGAAGGTAAGGCCAAAGGGGGATGATATGAAAATATGTATGCCCATGTTTAAAAACTACTCCATAAGAAAGAAATGTTTTTCATGTGGTAGTGAGGGACACCTGAAGAGGGATTGTAATGCGAGGACCGCCTTGATAACTGCCAATACTAAGGAGATCAGGGAAGGTTTTCTCTTATCGGTGGAAGTACAAGGCCTTGCTACTGAAGCTTTGTTAGATTCAAGAGCAGATCAAAGCATGATGTCCAGTGAACTCTGGCAAAAGATTGAATCTCGCTCTAATAGGGTCCCGAACCAACCTGAGGGAATGATAAAAATCAGGTGCATCCATGGGGCATCATCATTTTATCCCATACATAGAGTCTTAATAAAAGGTTTAGGGATTAAAAAGGAAATCCCCGTAGCAATTGTACCCAGATTACCCCATGCCCTGGTATTGGGGAGGGATTGGCCCCAATTCCGGAAAGGCCTAGAAGAGGGTCTAAATCCTAGGGTGGGTATGGTATCTATCAGAGCACAGTCTAAGGCCATAGAGGGGGAAGATGAACCTCCGGATGAGACCTTGAAGGATCTACCCTTCCAGAAAGACGTAAGGGCTTCCCTTATAGACAGGGGTAGGAAGGGACCCAGCGGATCACTACGGAAGGCAGAAGCTGTGGTAAGCTCAGTTCACGGTCCACTGTTTGGGAAAGTTCAGAAGCAGGGACAGAGAGGAAGACCCCAAAAGGAAGAATCGGAGAATAAACCAAAATTTGTCTTAAAATACTGCAAAACAACCCCTAACGCGCGGAGCCCTAGGCGCGCTTCAGAGCAAGCAGCCGGCTACAATTTGTGTAGTGCGGTGGACCTGGTCATTCCGGGGCAAGGGATGGCTTTGGTGGACACGAGCCTTCAACTGGAGATGCCGCTAGGTTGTTATGGCTGCATCGCACCCCGCTCGGGGCTGGCCCTGAAGTATTTTATAGATGTAGGGGCGGGCGTCATCGACCCGGACTATAGAGGAGCTGTCAAGGTGTTATTTTTTAACTTTGGGAAAGAAGACTTCAAGGTAAACCTGGGGGATCGAATAGCCCAACTCATCTGCGAGAGGGTGGGTTTTCCACCGCTTGAAGAAGTTCCCATGATGACCACTACAATCAGAGGAACCGGAGGATTCGGATCTACAGGACGTGTAGACGTGAAAGGATTGACTGCAACCTTCGAAGAGAAGGAAGAGGAAGATTTGGGTCCGCAATTATACGATTTCAAGACAGACCCTTTGCCGAGAATGGGGGAAGAACTTTCTTGGTTACAAAAACAAGAATTGACCAAGGTGTTGAAAAGGTTCCCAGATGTCCTAACGCCAGTTCCCGGGGAAACTAGGTTGGAGGCTCATGAGATAGTAACCCCACCTGGTGAGGTGGTAAGGCAAAGACCCTACAGGCTACCTGAAGCCAAGCAACAGGAGGTGGCAAACCAAGTAAGGGAAATGCTTAAAATGGGAATCATCGAAGAGTCAAAAAGCCCCTGGAACAGCCCCATCGTGCTCGTGCCAAAGCCTGATGGAACAATGAGATTCTGTATAGACTTTCGACAAGTCAACGCCATCTCGAAGTTCGATGCCTACCCGATGCCACGTATAGAGGAGTTATTGGATCGGTTGGGCCAGGCAAGATTCCTTACTACCCTTGACATGACCAAGGGTTATTGGCAGATTCGCTTAACCCGGGAATCACATCCTAAGACAGTGTTCAGTACCCCTATAGGACTCTTCCAGTTTCGAAGAATGCCTTTTGGTCTGCATGGCGCAGCCACAACCTGCCAGCGGTTGGTGGACCTTGTGTTACGTCCACACCAAAAAGATGCGGTTGCCTATATGGACAACATAATCATACACAGTTCCAGGTGGGATCAGCATTTGCCTCGCGTGGAAGCGGTCTTACGGGCAATGAGGCACTCTGGCATAATGTTAAACCCTGCGAAGTGTATGTTTTCCGGGCAGGAGGTAAAATATCTACGCCACATGGTCAGGCGTGGTATAGTTAGGCCTTTATTAAATAAAATAGAAAGTGTAAAAGCGTTCCCAAAAAGCAATTGCGCAGTTTTCTGGGCCTAATAGGCTATTATCGGCGCTTCATTCCGCATTTCGCAGAAGAGAGTGCGTTACTGACCGACATGTTAAAAAAGAACGCTCCAAACCAACTGAAGTGGTCTGTGGCAGCATACGAGGCTTTTATTTTATTAAAAGAAAAGCTCTGTTCTGCACCGGTGTTACGGGGTGTAGATTTTGAACAACCGTTCATCATACAGATGGACGCTTCGGAGACGGGTTTGGGGGCGGTGTTATCGCAGAAACATGAGGGCACTGAGCATCCGGTTATGTTTCTGAGTCGGAAATTGTCACCAGCAGAAAGGAAATATTCCACCATAGAAAGAGAGTGTTTAGCCATCAAATGGGCGGTGGAGGCTCTTAAGGTCTATCTTATGAGACGAAGATTCCTGTTGGTCACAGACCACGCGCCACTGAAGTGGCTAAACCAGATAAAAAATCCTAACAACCGTTTAACCCGCTGGTACATGGCGTTGCAGGCCTTTGATTTTCGTTGAGCCAGAAGCATTGCATGGAGCTTTAGAGTCAGACGTACCGGCAGGAGATCCAGAGGAAATGCAGGTAGATTGTTCTGAACCTGTTTCTATGTCTGAAGATTCATTAATGGACTGTTCATGGTGTCAGAGAGCTGAATAAAAGCTTCTGGAGAAAGAAAACCCTGTAACTTGAAAACCCCAAAGCATTAAAGAAACAGGGAGAGTTACTCTAGCCAGGAAAGCTAAGAACCCTGTTTAATGCAGAGAAGACATTTACTTTTGTTTGGAAGATAAAAGGACGTATTTGTTTGTTATATATTGAGAGACAGCTGCATGTGTTAAGAGAGCCTTCTAAAGCAGTTTCAGTCTTTGGTTTCATGGAATTTCCTGAGGAATATTGTTTGGAGAAGAATCCTGTTGCCTTCTGTTAAACCTTAGTGTTTTGAAAAAAAAGAAGAAATAAATTCCTGTTTGCCTTTGAAAAAACCTTTGGTTTCTATACTTCTGTTTTGAACAAGTAACACAACTACAAGTCTCAGAAGCCCAGGCTCTGGACGAGGATAACATAATCTTTATTTAAAGACTAACAAGGGCAGCCCTACACCTATAGGCCGTGGCCTGGGCTAGGGTCCCCCACAATATGTAAATTGCAACTCCACCCATGTTCTGTTTAAACCCCATCCCTGTGCATGTCCACTATAGCAGAACATGCCAGCTTGTACAGTAGGCATGTACTTTTAGGCATGATCTAATCTTATATGATCTCATTTACATGTATAAAATGACATTTCATAGATCAAAATGGTTTCTAAATTTAGCTCTTTAGGGGTAGACATATAAGGAATGAAGTTACAAAACTTTTGGCTTTTTACTTTTGAGATTTACAATGCCAGAAAGGTAAGAACTATTGCCCCCCATTACTCCTCCAAACTACAGGCCCAAAAGAGCAGCTAACTAACAGTTAACCCTTCTCCATATCAAACCCTGCTGTGGTGTCATCTAGAAATATGGAAATCCTGGATTCTTTACAGAGAGAACTATTCCAGCTAGTAACAGAATCCACACATGAGGGGCCATACTGGACCTGGTACTAATGAATAGGGAGAGTGTTTCTAATGTTCTAGTGAGTGATCATCTTGAATCCAGAGATCATGAAATCATGTGGTTCAGTATTATTAGCACTAGGAATTATAAAGTCCAGTCAAAAGTGATACTCCTAGACTTTAGGAAAGCTAACTTTGCCAAGATGGCACAATACCTCAAGCAGTTAGCGGGATAGGAGCAGCTAGAAGATGTAGAAAGGTAGTGGGCAAAATTGAAAGGGAATATTTTAAGGACAAAAAAAACTTTTTATTTAAATGTAAAAGGAAAATGAGGGCACTAAAAAGGTGGATAAAAAGAGGGTGATCTTCATAAAATGCAAGAGATCATAGAAAGAGGAAGGCAAGCATAAATAAGAAAAGCTTAGAGAATCTAGGAAAGTAGTCAGGAAAGCAAAGCATACAAATGGAAGAAAAAATAGCCAATACTGTAAATTGCGGGGACAAAACAGTTTTCAGATATGTTAGTGAGAAGAGGAAGTGAAAAAGTGGCATTGTCAGACTGAAGGGTGATGGGGAAGAATATGTAGTAGCTGGTGAGGATAAAGCGGAATAGCTTCACAAATATTTCTGTTTTGTGTTCACAGATGAAGGGCCAGTAGCAGGACCTCAAAAACACTAATAAATAGGAACAGAAGTGAACTGAATCCTGAATGATTTTCAGAGACTGTCTTCGAGAGGAGCTGGCTAAACTAAAAGTAGAAGAGCAATGGGGCCAGATAGTGCATCTTGATTTTCAGAAATCCTTTGACAATGTCCCTCATGACAGACTAATTAAAATGTCATGGGATAGGAGGAAGTGTACTATTGTGGGCTAGGAACTAGTTAAAAGATATAAAGCATCGAGTAGGGTTCAATGGCCAATTTTCTCAGTGAAGAAAGGTGAATAGTGGGGTACCTCAGGGATCTGTGCTGTGCCCGCTGCTTTTTAACATATTTATAAATGATTTGAAAATGTGAATAAAAAGTGAGGTGATCAAATTTGCAGATGACAGAAAATTAGTCAAAGTTATTAAAACACAAGAAGATTGTGAAAAAATTGCAAGAGGATCTTTATAAATTGGAAGGCTGGACATCCAAATGGCAAATGAAATTTAATGGGGACAAATGCAACGTTATGCACCTAGGAAAGAACAACCCATACTATGGCTACACAATACAAGGTTCCACATTAGGAACCACCACCCAGGAAAAAAGTTTAGGAATCATCAGGGATAATATGCTGAAACCCTCTGCCCAGTGTGCAGTCGTGGTCAAAAAAGTAAGTAGAATGCTAGGAATCATAAGGGTATATCTGCACACTACTATGCTGATGATATTTTTCTACTCTATCATACAAACTCTGCTTCCCCTGACATTTCACCTCTCAATAACTGTCTCTCCACTGTGGCTTCCTGGCTCTCCGCTAACTTCTTGCACATTAACCTCACCAAGACCTCAGCTATATGGTTCACCGCTGGCTGTCCTGCTCCTTCTCTTTTCCCTGTGCTTTCCTCTTCTCCCATCCCTCTTGTCTCATCCTTACGCTACCTAGGCGTTACCCTTGATTCCTCCTTGTCTTTCAAAGATCATATTTCTTCTGTCGTCCAACGCTGCTTCTCTACCTTACGCCAACTTCGCTCCGTTCGCCCTTTCCTCTCTTTCTCGTCCATGACCACCCTCCTCCTCTCGCTCATTGTCACCCGTCTTGACTATTGCAATGCTTCCCTGGCCGGTCTTCCCCAGTCCCAATTGCAGCGCCTTCAGAGAGTTCACAACACCGCAGCTCGCATTCTCACCTGCTCCTCTCGTTTCGATCACGTCACTCCTCTTCTCATACGACTACACTGGCTTCCTGTTCCTTTCCGTATCCAATACAAGGTCCTCACTTTTGTTCACAAATCTATTCACTCAGGTACCCCTCTCTATCTCGCAGACCAGATTCACCTCCACACTCCCCACCGTTCTCTCCATTCTATCCACGCTAACCGTTTGCTCCTACCCTCCCCTTCACAAGCTCACCTCGAATCCACCCGCTCCTCCGCCTTTTACTTCCTTGGACCCCGCCTCTGGAATTCGCTTCCCCCGGACCTCCGCCTGGAACTTTCCCTGAAAACCTTTAAGACCCGTTTGAAGACCTACCTTTTCTGTCTTGCGTTTGATCGTCCCCCACCTCCCTCCCCTCTCCCCCCCCCCCGCTGATTTCTCGTAGTCCCTATTTTTGTTATCTCACCTTTCTCTTTAGCCCTTTCCTTTTCTCTTAACTATCCTATCATATATTTGGCGTTCCTTTCCTTTTCCTTGCAGCCTTTTTTTGTACATTGTGCACCGCTCTGACGCAATTGCATTGAGCAGTATATTAAGCCTCAAATAAAGATAAAGATAAAGATAAAGAAAAGGAATGGAAAATAAAACCAAGGATATTATAATGCCTCTGTATCCTTCTATGGAGCGACCGCACCTTGAATGTTGTGTGCAATTCTGATCCCCATATCTTAAAAAGGATATAGTAGAATTAGAAAAGGTACAGAGAAGAGCCACCAAAATAGTAAAGAGGATGGAAGGAAACCCCTATTAGGAAAGTCTTAAAAGGTTAGGGATCTTCAACTTGGAAAAGCGATGGTTGAGGGGAGACATGAAAGAAGTCTATAAATCAATGAATGGAGTGGAATGGGTAAATATAGCAAGGTTTACCCATCAAAAAGTAGAAAATTGCCCAGAAATGCAGAGAAGCTAAAGCCAGATTAGAAAGAGAGGCAATCACTGAACTCAACAGAGATTTCAAATATGCAGCAAGACAAGACAAGGAGAAGTACTACAATGGTGTATGCATGGAAATAGAAGCAGAAACTATTAAAGGAGGTACAAGATTGTCTTTCCTAAAGCTATGAGAATTAAAAAAAAATTCCAGCCTCAAATTGGAATATTACAAGATGCTCAAGGATCCATGTTGAATGATGCTAAGAAGATCAAGAAAAGATGGAAAGAATATAAAGAATAATTATATGATAAAGATCAAGTAGACCAACAGCCGCTTCAACCTATATCTTATGATCCGGAACCGTTTGTGATCAAAGAAGTTGAAGCAGTATTGAAAGCCTTATCAAAGAACAAAGCACCAGGCATTGATATAGAAGTATTACAGCAATCTGATGCAGCTGTTACCATGCTTACAAGGCTTTGCCAGGAAATTTGGAAGACAACATCATGGTCAACTGACTGGAAAAGATCTGTGTTTATACCAATACTAAAGAAAGGTAATCCAACTGACTATGGAAATTATCACACAATCACTCTGATCCCACATGCCAGCAAGATTTTACTGAAGATTATTCAGAAGACCAAACCATACCTGGAATGAGAACTATTTAAAGGGCATGCAACATAAAGGGAGATGTGGCTCAGTGGTTGGGACAAGTTATCTCAAGCCAAAGGGCCTGACCTCTGGTCAGAGGACTTGGGTCTCTAGTCCCGTGGCCACTCCTTGTGGCCTTGGACAAGCCACTTAACCCTCCCTTTCTTTAGGCATGCTTAGATTGTGAGTCCTTTGGGGACAAATGAATAAAAAGTGCCTGTTAGCATATGTTTGTAAACTTCTCTGATGCAAAGGGCAGTATATCAAGTGCCTAAAACATAGGAAAGTGCAAGGAACAAGAGACATCCACACTAGATGTAAGATGGATCCTTGAAAAGACTAAAGGATATCTATACACATTTTATTGACTACAGCAAGGCTTTTGACTGTATAAACCCAGAGAAACTCTAGGTCACATTAAGAAGCATGGGTATACCAGAACACCTGATCGTTTTTTTGCACTATCTGTACATTGATCAAGAAGCAACAGTTTGAACAGAACAAGGAGTAAAAGAATGGCTAAAATCAGTAAAGGCGTACAACAAGGCTGCATATTTTCCCCCTACCTGTTTAATTTATATGCAGAACAAATCATCAGGGAAGGACTGTATGAAGACAACAGAGGTGTGAAGATTGGTGGGAGACTCATTAACAACCTTTGCAATGCTGATGATACCACATTACTGGTTGAAAGCGAAGACAATCTGAAACATTTGCTTCTCAAGATCAAGGAACATAGTCTTAAAATGGGCCTGCACCTTAATGTAAAGAAGACAAAGATCCTGGCAACTGGCAAAATCAATAAATTTATTGTTAATGGAGAAGAAATTGAAATAGTGGACAACTTTAACCTACTTGGAACAACTATCAATAAAGAAGCAACAAACAGTCAAGAAATCAGGTATTTTGAACCTGGCATTGACAGGGGCAAGAGTGACTGGGATTGCTCATGCCTTGACATACCTAGATGACCAGGAAACCTTAAAGTAGGCCAGGAGGGGCCTATGGGGAAATGGGAGTTTTCCATGGGGGTCACCTAATGGGGGATAGGAGGCTTGGCATGTGTCTTTGGGAAGGGGACCTGTGTCAGGAGAGTTTGGTATCTATTAAAGGTAGTCTGTGCTTGGAGAAGGGGATCCCTAGACTGCACATCTTCTATTCCACTCCTTTAAGATGGCTCCTTACAGCATCAGGCCATGTTCTAGTGATCCAATGTGCCCAAGTGGAAAAATAATGCTAGCTTTGAGCTGGCATTATTTTTCCAGAAATAATACAGCTTGTGAAGTTCAAATTAATAGTCAGTTGTTTTGCATACATTTGCATTCTTTGCATGTCATTATTTTGGAATACACATTGCCTAATATTATTTCATTTCAATTAATTTATTAAAACTTAATATTCCACCCTAAGTGGAGACAGAAGAGCAGTTAACAATAAAATCATCTATAAAATTGAACTCAGAAAGGGACACCATTAGTTTAACAGAAAATCTCACAGAGACAACCAGGGCAACAGAGGGACACAGCAGAAATCAGCAGTCGGGGGGCGGGGGGGGGGGGGGGGGGAGGTCATAGGTGGTATAAAACAGATGTGTCTTGAGTTGTGCTTTGAACTTTTGGAATGAAGGTTCTAACCTATGGGATGGAGGGAGATTGTTCCAAAATGTTGGACCAAGGAAATAAAAAGCGGAGTGGTGTGTTGATTTGAGATGTGCCTATGAGGAAGGGGGAATGAAGAGACGCTTCATATTACATGCATTACAGTAAAAATACCACGCAATTTTGCCATTTAATGCACATTAAGGGACAGAGCTGTAAACAGCGTAAATGCCCCTAAGCGGGATATTCAGCGTCACTAATATGGTTAGTACCACTGAATATCCCAGATTAATGCCACTATAGGACCCAAAGCTAACAGCATAGCTTCGAGGCATGTCACGGGCATTCTGGGGCGGAGCCAATCACAAATTAGGCAGTGGCAATATGGAGTGCTGCCTGGTTTGCAACCCATGGATAAAGACAGGTGCCACAGAAACTGGCCTATCCTTACCCATGGGAACTAACTGGGCAGCGGCTCAATATCGCTGCTGCCTGGTTAGTTTCTACCAAAAAATCAAAACCAAAAAATCCCAAAATAGGGTCAGAAAAATGTCAAACAAAAACAGACTCTAGATACAGTCCCAATAAATATTTATCCTTCTTTTTGTTGGATCACATCCAAGGGAGAAAAGATTATGCTTAAATCCCCAAACGATGGAAGCCCTTTTATTCAAACAAGTTCCTTGTTGTGTAAAGAAACCAAATTCAATATTAGTAATAATAACGTGTCTCAAAAGCAGAAACAGCCAAACTTATCTTAAAACGATGACAAAGCTCAGTTCAAATAGCATTGCAGACAGCACGTAGAAATAGCCAACTTGTCTTGAAACGATGACTCAGTCCAAATAGCATTCCAGACAGCACGACGTATACGTTTCGGGGCAATGAAAACTCCTGTATCAAGTGCTTCTTTGCAATGATGACAGCACACGGCCTTTCTTCACAGAATGTGGATGAGCGTCCTTTTCCAAAAGCAGCTGTGCCGCCATATCAACCGTTAACCCGTAAAGTAGGACTGAAAACCTCACGATAGGCCATCAAAAATTGTCAATCATCGAGGATACCAATTATTAAACCGGTTAGTTTCTGCGGCATCGGAGGCTGTGTGGCGGCCTGGATATTCAATGCCAGGTCATTCAATATCTGGGTTTAATGTTCACCGCCACTGGCTAGCCACTGTAATTGTGCTAGTCACCAGTGCTGAATATCGGGCCCTACTTCTCTTAGTCATAAGGCCCATCCAAAAAGATCTCTGGAACTGATCATTTCATGACCAACTTAATTTAAATTCACTGTGAATTTGAGAGGTAAATTTGGCAACTTAGTGGGGGGGATTTTTTATTAAGTGCTAGTTTAACTGGCTAACTTCCAAAATTAGCCAATTCAAGCATTTGAAAATTGATCTTGCGTGGTTTAGTTATTTTCAAACCTTTATGGAAATTAAGCAGAAGAATTAGGGAATTTCCAATTGCAATTGGATTCTAGTTTGTGGGCGGTCAGAGACGTGGTCATAAAAAGTGAGTCTTATCCCAGATGTCATGCTGCAGTATCATGAGATGATAAATAGGTGCTTCTGTTTGTTGTGGTCAACATATTTGCTTCAACATAAATAAAGCTATCCTAAAAAGCATTTGGAAATCCAAAGGTCTTATTCTCGGGTTTATTTTTTTCCCCATAATCTATTAATATGTATGTTTGAGGTTCTTATTGCTGACTTCTTCAAATTATTAAATTGTGATGTTTTAATAGGATAAACAGATGTTTTATTTGTACTCTGTAGAGTATTATATCAAGGATCACAAATGTCTGTAGGCTTTCATACTGTAAGTGGAGCTTGCGCTTAGAAGATGATCTATTGCTTTGCTGATTCATTTGATGCATCTTGTAAAGGCCAGAACTATCCATTATACTTAGCAACATGGCACATAATGCTTTAAATTTAAATTGTGCCTTCTTGAGCATCATTAAATTTATTGCATGTATTGTTAAGCGGCAGTAGAGTAGTGACTGCTTTATTAATGCATTTAGAAATTTTCACCGATGATAGAAGTGTAACTCTTTCATAGTGGAGGATTAAATAGTCACTTTGGTTAAATTTTCCACAAAGCTTGAAATCTCTATTTACAGTATTCAGTACTGGATGAAAACGAAAACAAACTGGGCCCGATATTCAGCAGCTGTGGCTAGCCGATCTAGCATGGCTATGCATTGCTGCTGAACTTTAAGCCTGAATATTCAATGCTAGGGCCATATCTGAGCTCTGGCATTGAATATCCGGGTTGCCTGGATTGCCACAAAGCGAATCGGGCAGCAGTGATATTCAGCCATTGCCTGGTTAGCGTCTGCGGCAAAAGTTAAGCCAGTCTTTCCTGCTCCTGACTTCGCTGCATGTTGCTAACTGGGCAGGGGCTCAATATTGCTGCTGCCCATTTAGCAATGGGTGCCACCCCAGAACGTCTCCGGTATGCCCCAATGCTGACTAGTTAGCACTAAGACCCTCAAACATATACATATTAATATACTATGGGTTAGCATGGAATATGTAACAGTAGCACCCACGAATATTCAGCGGCACTAACCATTTGCATGGTTTTCAGGTCTGCAAACTGTGTAAATACCTTTGAGTATCGGGCCCATCATGCTTATTTTTGTTTATTTAAAATGTACTGTATATACAGCCAATGCCAACATAAAGAGTAGTCCATAGTGCTTTATACTATAACATCTATAAAAAAAGCATACATAAACAAGTACACCAAATACATGAAAATAAATAAAAGAAAAAAGTCCCATCCCTTCCCTTGAGAATACAAATATTACCTTTGCTGTCCAGTTAAAACCTGCTTCCTCCTTTTCTCCCCATCTTCCCTAAGGAACAATTAGGGGTCTTTTAATAAAGTGCAATAACAGTTACTGTGGGTTTTGACATGTGCTAATGACCAGCAGTAATTGCTGCCATGTGCAAAAGGTAGCCAACGTGGTAAAAATCTAATGCCAACTGCCCTTAGTGTGATGGGACAGGATTGAGTAGGATTGAGCAAAGAGTGGGTAACATCTAGCATGCAGGATGTTGCCATGCACAATAGTTACTGCCACTAGCACAGCTGCACTTAATTACATGCAATCATGCTACTGGCAGTCAAGTAGCATGGCCGATGTCCAACACCAGAAGAAAGGAGTTACTATGGTATTGCCCCACCATCTCCCAGTATAGTCACCCTCAAAACTACAATGGCACATACCCACCCCTCTTTGATCCCCCCATGGTACAAGTCTCTCAGATCACATCCCCCATGAGCATCCCTCTCACTGATCACAACACCCCCAGATGAGCAAACCCTCCTGACACCCCTCCTTCAAGACCCCACATCCCTAGAAAGCCAAGTGAATCCAAAGTTAAAATCCCTCCTTGGGACCCTCAAACAGACCACCACCACACATAATGCCCTAACTCTGACCTTCCCCAAGCACCCACTTGGCCTTATCCAGGGCATCCCTGGTCTCTAGTGGTCTTTGAGGCAGGAGCAGTTCCCTATGCTCCAGCTTCCATTGGAAAAGCTTTCAAAATGGTGGTGCTCACCCCTAGCAGTAGTACTATGAAAGTACTGCTAGGGGTGAAGGTCACTCTTTTGGAAGCCTCACTAGCTGAGACTAGAGCTGAAGGGGATTGCTCCTGTGCAGAGCCTACTAGAGACCAGGGGTGCCCCAGGTAAGATCCAGAGGGGACATGGGGGGAGGGTTGTAGTTAGGGCATTGTGTATGTGGGGTGATCTGTTTGGAGGATCTTGAGGGAAACATCGACTTTAGATTCACTTGGTTTTCCAGGAGATGGGGGGGGGGGGGGTTGGGGGGGTTGGGGAGTGTCTTGAAGGTAGGAACTTGTTGGAGTTGGATAATCTAATCAGGCATGGGAGGGTTCAGATCAGGGGGTTACTTGCCTTTCTGTGGCTCCAGATTCACCTTCCCTGCCTTGGCAGGTAGTGCAGGTGTTCCCACTCTACCTGCAAAGGCAGGGGATGAAGTTGTGCAGTAAGTATCTCCCCTGTATGCTAAATGCAGGGTAGTTTCTGAGTACATCCCTTGCATTTACTGCACAGGCTTTACACTTACTGTACTTTAACTTTGGCAGTTAAGATGTGGAAAGCACAAGCACTTCAGTAAAAAGGCCTCTTAGAAATGTAATCTTCATCTTAATTCAAAGCCTTAAAAAAGACTTTATACAAGAAAAACAAATGTATCTGTCCTTAATTCCATTCTCTAAATCTACAGGAGGCAGCCACATTTTAAGAAGTGTCTGGAGCTTTCCTACATCTGATTCCAGCTGGGTGTCCTTCAGTTTTTCATTCCACCAGACAGTAAATCACAGAGAACCTCTTAGTTTCTATCCCCTCATCTTTAATCACCTTAGTTTCTGGGGTCTCCAATAGCAGATCCTGACAAAACACTCCTAATTCTCAATTTTAAATCAGGTATGTTTCTCTATCCTAATATGGAAAAATTATTTTGTGTGAGAAGTTAAAGCTTGAGTTGATTTCCAAAACAAAGGAAAAATTTAGCTCTTCCAAGACGTCTTGCAATTTGTTATGCTTGACAGCCAAAAAGTAGTGACTTGCATAACGAGCACCTAGTGACCAGCTGGAAGAGCTTGAAAATAATAATTAAAAAAAAACAACACATAGAGGTGATACATCTTAGAGGTGGACAATTAATCTCCACAAAACCCTCACTGAGCTTTCCCTGCTCAGCAGAAGTGCCAGGGCAGCTCCAGCTACTGCCATTGACCAATTCCTTTTTTTCTCCTCTACCTTCTCTCACACACGTGATAGGGGCTATTCCCAGAACAAGTGCTTATGACTCAAGTGGTCAGCCTCAAGAGTGAAAGCGAAAAACACTATCATGTGGCCCATAGACAATCATGAAAAGAATTTTAAAATAATGACATGTTTTAGGTGAAAGGACAGTTCTGGGAAAGAGCTTCTCTACAACCCTTTGGAAACCTGTGACAATTTCCTGGCTTGTTGTATGCCCTGCAACTATGGGGCCCTGTTACTAAAGTACGCTGTGTGGCTAACATGTGTTTTAGTTAGTGCAGGGGCTGTGTGTGACTGTTATTGTGCAGGCAGGACAGCTACTTCATGCTAAAACACTTGTCAATTGCCCATCATGCAAAGGGACAGAAAGTGCACATGGAGAGCATATTGCGGTTAGCACATGGTACATATCTTACACTCACTGTCCACGTGGCAATTAGTACAGGTGCACTGAACAACATCTCTGTTGGTGGCATTAGGTACACCCACATTAATTGTGAATGCCGCTGACACACATTAGAGTATATATATAGTTATGTGCACTAACAGCTGGGGATATGTTGGGCATGCCCACAACAGTGCACAGCTATTGCATTTACCACGTGTTAATGTTTGCTCTCAACATGTGATACATGCAGCTCCTTACTGACACTTTGAAAAAAAGGTCCCTATGCGCAGCTAAATTAGCATGCAGCACTGAAAATAATTGTCATGCCAGTTTTTTTGCCAGTTCCTCCCTTTCAAGCACACATTGCAGGCTGCAGAGGGGTGCTTGTGAATGTTTCCTATAGATTTATTTGATGGCACGTTTATTCCAATGACTTTCTAGATTCTAATCTCTACAGTGGCCATCGTAAATGCCTTAACATTGCATTACCAGCCAACTGAAAATGCTTGAGGCCAATGAAAAAATGTTGTTGTTGTTAAGTACCGTCGAGTCAGAGTCAACTCATGGCAACCCGCTAGATAGCTATCCTAAATTGTATTCGGTCTTTAGTCAGGCAGCTCATTGTTGACAGACTGGTACCCGTAGCTGCTGTTATTGTATCGATCCATCTCATTGCTGGCCTTCCTCTTTTGCGTTGACCTTCTATCTTGCCAAGCATGATGTCTTTCTCTAATGATCTCTCTCTTCGCATGATGTGTCCAAAGTATGAAAGTCAAAGTCTTGTTATCTAAGCTTCTAAAGAAACTTAGGTTTGATCTCCTCTATACCAACTGATTTGTTCTTCGGGCAGTCCATGGTATACAGAGTATTCACCGCCAGCAACCATAATTCAAAGGCATCAATTTTCTTCCTGTCTATCTTTTTCACTATCCAGCTTTCACATCCATATGATGTTATTGAAAATATCATGGCTTGAACAAGTCAAATCTTTGTATGGAGAGAGACATCTCTGCTCTTGAGAATATTATCTAGGTCTTTCATAGCCATTCTGCCAAGAGCAATGCATCATCTGATTTCTTGAATGCTTGTTGCTTCTTTATTGATAGTCGATCCAAGTAGGTTAAAGTTGCTCATGATTTCAATTTCTTCTCCTTCAATGATGAACCTGTTGATTATGCCAGTTCTCATGATCTTTGCCTTCTTTACATTAAGGTGCAGCCCCATTTTGAGACTATGTTCTTTGATTGTTAGAAGCAAATGTTTTAGATCATCTTTACTTTCAGCCAGTAATGTGGTATCATCAGCATAGCGAAGGTTGTTGATGAGTCTTCCATGAATCTTCACACCTCTCTTGTCTTCATACAAGCCTACTTCTCTGATGATTTGTTCTGCATATAAATTAAACAGGTAGGGGGAAAGTATGCTGCCTTGTCTTACACCTTTGCTTATTTTAAACCATTCTGTTTCTCCTTGTTCCGTTCGAACTGTTGCTTCTTGTACAATGTACAAATTGTGCAAGAGTACGATCAGGTGTTCTGGTATACCCATGCTTCTTAATATGGCCCAGAGTTTGTCATGGTTTACACAGTCAAAAGCTTTGCTATAGTCAATAAAGCACAAATAGATATCTTTTTGGTATTCTTTAATTTTTTCAAGGATCCATCTCACATCCGCAATGATGTCTCTCGTTCCTCACCCTTTCCTGAAACCTGCTTGCACTTCAGGTAGTTCTTGTTCCAGGTATGGTTGTAGTCTCTTTTGAATAATCTTCAGTAGAATCTTGCTGGCATGTGGGATCAGAGTGATTGTGCGATAATTTCCACAGTCAGTTGGATCACCTTTCTTTAGAATTGGTATAAACACAGATTTTTTTCCAGTCAGTTGGCCATGATGTTGTCTTCCATATTTCTTGGCAGAGCCTTGTAAGTATGGTAACAGCTGCATCAGATTGCTGTAATACTTCTATGGGAATGCTATCAATGCCTGGTGCTTTGTTCTTTGATAAGCCTTTCAATGCTGCTTCAACTTCTTCTTTCATCACCAATGGTTCCCGATCATAAGCTACAGATTGAAACGACTGTTGGTCCACTTGATCTTTATCATATAAAAACTCTGTATATTCCTTCCATCTTTTCTTGATCTTCTCAGCAGCATTCAACATAGAATCTTGAGCATCTTGTAATGTTCCATTTTGAGGCTGGAACTTTTTCTTTAACTCTCGTAGCTTTAGGAAAGCCGATCTTGTTCTTCCTCTAATAGTTTCTGCTTCCATTTCCTTGCATGCATCATTGTAGTACTTTTCCTTGTCCTGTCTTGCTGCACGTTGGAAATCTCTGTTGAGTTCTGTGATTGTCATGATAAAATCGTAGGTGGTACTGGGACTGAATTAGGAAATTCAGAATTATTATGATGTAAACTGATTTCCACAAAATATATACAGCGTAAGGATTAGAATCTAGGTATGGGTGAGCAATGAAATGTCTTTCTTTATTAAGGAGTTAGTGGATACCTCTTTTCATAGTTTTCTGGGTCATGTCACATCTTAGTAAGAGAAATAGACTTTTCAGCAATCCTGCTGTGGATCTCTTCAGTGTGACGTGGTTATGCAGAGGGTGTCTGTTTTTATATATAGTGGTTCTCAATTTAGATGGCTGGGATTGAGGCGAGATATTTGAATTTTGGTAGAAACGTTCACTGATGCAAAGGCATGAAATTTGAATTTGATTTTGGAGGTAAAGTTCTTTGGAAAAGGTGAGTAATTTAAAGTTTGGAGGGAATTTGAATATTGGCAGGAAAGCTTGTTGGAGAAAAGTCAGGAAAGGTACAAGTTAGAATTCTGGAGGCAGGGAATTTTGAATTTTAGCAAGAAGATTTCTTAGCAAATAATACCTAAAAAGCAATAATAAACAAGAAGTCACCTTGGAAAGAATACACTTTGGCTAAAATATGTACACAAGTTTAACCAAACTAACATAGATCTGAAAAGAATAGCAATGACATCTTCTCTAGAAAATAGCTAGATTATGTTTATGTTTATGTTTAATAAAATTTGATTGACCGCCCTTCACAATAAAATCAGAGCGGTTTACAATACATAAAAAACAATAAAAACAGTAGGGCGCAAGGCCAGTAAAAGAAAAGGAAGTTACACTTTAAAAAAGAGAAAGACAAGGGGGTAAGAGAAGGTAGGAGGAGAAGAGTAGAACTATAGGGGGGGGGGGGGATGTGGGGAGGTTAAAGGCTAGGGAAAAGAGGTGGGTTTTTAGCTGCTGTTTAAATGCTAAGTGGGAGTGTTCTAATCGGATAGAAGAGGGCAGGGAATTCCACAGTGTGGGACCAATGAAGAAAAAAGCTGAAGATCGGGTGGATTGCAAGTGGGCAGCAGAAGAGGGGGGAAGGATGAGCCGGTTTAGGTGCAATGAACGGGGGGTATATCTGGGAGTGTGGAAGTGAATTAGATCAGCTAGATATTGTGGGGAATTGGTGTGGAGGGCCTTGTGAACCAGAGTAAGTAATTTGTATTGGGAGCGGAAGGGAACAGGTAACCAGTGTAAGTGGATAAGAAGAGGGGGTTATATGGTGAGAATGAGATGAGTGAGAGAGAAGACGGGCTGCGGTATTTTGGATTCTTTGAAGACGGTGTAAATGAGAGGAGGCCAAACCAATAAGGATAGAATTAGCAAAATCAACCCTGGACATAACAAGAGAGAGAAGTAGAGTAGATAAGGCAGAAGGAGAGAGAAAAGGGCGGATAGCACGGATTTGACGCAGAAAATAAAAGGAAGTTTTAGTAATGTGTGAGATATGGGCGTGAAAGGAAAGATCTGAATCAAAAAGAACACCAAGATAGCGGAAAGTAGTGACTAAGGATATGGGAGTGTTGGAGAGGGATGGAGCTAGCGAGGGGGGGGGGGGGGCGACCGTAGGGAAACCAGATAGCAGTGGTTTTGGCCAGATTAAGGTGAAGGCAGTTTTGGGTTAACCAGTGGGTGACAGCAGTAAGGCAGTCGTTGAGAGGAGTAAGGTCGGGAAAAAGTGGAGAGGTGTGATGGAGGAGAAGAATGTCATCCTCATAGTAAAAAGCAGAAATCCCGAATTGTTGGATGACAAGTGTGAGGGGTACCAGGAAAAGATTAAAGAGAAGGGGGGCCAAGACAGAACCCTGGGGAACCCCACATGGTAAAGGGAAGGGGGCAGAGGGTGGGGAAGAGGGTGACGTGGCTAGTACAGAGGCAGACCGGGCGTGAAGAAAAGAGTGGAACCATTTGAAAACAGTGCCGTGAACACCAGCTTCACGGAGACGGGCTAAGAGAAGGGAGTGATCAACCAGATCAAAAGCCGCAGAAAGATCAAGTGCTACCGCAACCGAGATATCACCCCAATCGTGTGCTACATGCAAAGAGTTAGTGAAGGCGAGGAGGATAGTTTCGACGCTGTGACCGGGCCGGAAACCTGATTGGCGGGGGTGAAGATAGTTGGTGGAGTCTAGATGGTGCGAAGGTTGTGCGAATACGATCTTTTCCAGAAGCTTAGAGAGAAATGGAAGGTGTGAGACAGGACGGTAGTTTACTGGATCGAGAGGGTCAAGGGAAGATTTCTTGAGAATTGGGTGGATTAGGGCGTGCTTCCAGGGGTTGGGAAAGATACCCGAGGATAGACTATTGTTTAAGATGGAAAGAATAGGGGGAAGAGACGAGAGAGAGGGTGTAAGAAGCCAGGAGGATGGGATGAGGTCAAGGGAGCAGAAAGTCTTATTAGAAGTGGAGATGAGTTTATGGAGTTCGGCTGAGGAGGTAAGGGCAAATGTAGACCAGGTATGAGAGTGAAGGGATGAAGGAGGGGGGGGAAGCTGTAGGGGGTGGGGAGGAGATGGGTGGGGGGCAGAATGGCAAGGAAGCTCTAAGAGAGCTGACTTTGGAGCTGAAGGTAGAAGCTAACATAGAGGGGGGTGGAGCGGAAGGAACGGGCGCGGAGGTGGGGTTAGGGTGAAGGGAAGTGAGAGACCGGAGTGTGGAGTAGAGGTGCCGGGTTTGATTTGGGGCGTTGGCGATAGCATTGGAGATAAAAGTACGCTTAGCCAGAAGGGTTTGGGAACGGTAAAAGGCGTGATGAGTTCTGAAGGAAGACAAGGTAACTGGGGATGGGCTTTTGCGCCAGGAACGTTCAGCTTTGCGGAGTTGGGACCGAAGGAGGCGGAGGCCAGAATGAAACCAGGGTTGTGAGAAACGCTGCTTTACTGGACGAGGACGAAGGGGGGCAACAGAGTCAAGGGCAGAAGAGAGGGAAGAGAACCATGTGGATGCTTGAGCATTAGGGGATAAGGAGAGGAAATCAGAGGGAAGAAGGGTGGTAACTGGGGGAAAGTTATGAACTGTGTCAGGAGTGAGTAGTCTGGAAAGTCGGGGGGGGGGGCGGGGAATTCGAGGAGGTAGGAGAGGAGTATGGAGGGGGAGGAAGGGAACAAGAGACTGTGAGACAGAGATGGTCTGTCCAAGGAAGAGGAGAGGCTACTAGATTAGAGAAGGAGAGCTGGAATGCAGCAGGAGTGATGAGAAGATCAAGGGTGTGGCCAGCCGAGTGCGTAGGGATGGGAATATGTTGAGTAAGGGAAAGATCTTGAAGAAGAGCAAGAAAAGCTTGGTCTCTTGAAGAGGAGGGAGAGTCAAGGTAGAGATTGAAATCCCCAGCGATGAGAAGGTGTGGGAAGGCCAAGGAGAGATCGGAGAGAGTTTTGAGAAGAGATTCCCAGAGGTCATGACGGAGGGCGGGGGGGGGGGAGTAGATGAGAAGAATGTATAGAGGGGGTGAAGTGTGAAGGTGGAGCAGAAGGGATTCCGGATAATAGAGCAGGGGGGAGGAGACTCTGGAGGCGGGGAGAGCAGGGGAGAAGATGGCTGCTACTCCACCGCCAGAGCGTCCTAGACGGGGGACCGAGAATGCAGAGCAGCCCGGAGGGAGACATCGGGCAAGGAGGGCGTCCTCACCGTCCTTCAACCAGGTTTCGGTGAGGAGGGCAACATCAAGAGCGGATCGGAGAAGGAGGTCCTGGACGAGAAGAGTCTTGGATCGCAAGGAGCGGCAGTTCAAAAGACCTAGTTGGAAAGAGGAGAGGGAGGGGGGGGTAGAGTGAGTGGGGATGGGAGAGAGAGCTAAGCAGGAACGAAGATTCGCTACACAGCGAGAGCGTTTAAAAAGGGCTTTAGGCGGGCGGCGACCCCATAGAGTGGGTATGGAAGCCATAGTATCGTGAGGTGAGAGAAAAGAATGGGAGAGGTTAAAAGCAGCAGACTGTACCTGAGGCGGCTGAGGATAAACACAAGTAGTAAATCCCAAAGTGGAGCCCGGGGAGGAAATGAAACCGTCCAGTCGAATCAAGTAGTACAGGGAGAGAGCTAGAGTGGAGACAAATAGTAAGGTAAAGTTAACGACGTGGCTTTCGCTGCTGGAGCGGCCCCAGATTCTTCTTCAGTTTGTAATTAGCAAATTCTCTGACTTCACACAGCAATTGGAAAATTGTCTATTGCATTGTGTAATGAGATGCTGCATTATTTCTGGTCCTTGGTGTGGAAATCACTTTCATGTATATTTAGTAGAAATACTGGATTTCTTCTGGATAATATTTTATTGTATCCAAAAGAACACCTACTAGACTATGGGGGCAATTTACTGAAGGCTGCTGACAGTCAGCATGCATATTAAGGAGATAAGTTTATAATCCTTCATACTTAAAATGCTGATTTATGTGCATAAAAGGCCTTTTGTAAAACTAGGCTATTCCTGAAAATGCACAGTGCAAGTAAGTGCATATTTGAAGAGTAGGCATGCTCAGGGGAGGTGTTTGGGTAGAGCATAGGCAAAGATGTGATTTAAGCATATTTACATATCAACATTTATTCCTACTCTCAAGCAGGCATAAATATCCATGTCTCTAATATAGGCACTCTCCCTGCAGGATTTGTGCTAGTGTTTAACAAAGTAGCATAGACATCTGTGTGACTTTATAAAATAGTAAAAAATAGGCATCTTCCTGCCCAGTTATCCTAGGTGGCCTGTTATAAAATTGCTCTCCACAAGGACATCTTAGAAAGCCATTTTTAGGCAAGAAGAAAATGGTTCATGCACAGAAACAGCCATTTTTTTTAAATTGCACATCTGATATACACATACGAGGGGCATGTTTACTAAGCTAGGCAAATGGTTAGATGTAGCAAGTGCATGCTCAGCATTAGCCCAGCTTAGTAAACATGCCCTTAGAGTTATGCATGTGCATCCAGAACTTAGAACAAAATGAGAAGAGATGGGGGGAGGGGGGAGGATGAAGAGGGAGTTTGCATTTGTGCTTTATATTTTTGAAAATTGAAGCAAATTCACATAATTTAACCCAGTAAGAATGTGCTTCTCAAAGAGCAAATGACATGCACGTGCATACATTCCCTGGGTAATTTTCAAATGCAAATATGTACTTATAGTTATTGTGAAAATTCACTTATACCTGCAAAGAGACTACTATATGTATCAATCCATCTCACTGCTGACCTTCCCCTTTTGTGCTGACCTTCTACCTTGCCAAGCATGATGTCTTTCTCTAATGATCTCTCTCTTTACCTCCGTGATCTTCAAATCTATCTCATGCATATTCATTATAGAAATCCTGAAAACCTGACCAATTTGCGGTCCACGATGACCAGACTTGTGCACCCCTGATCAGGGCACATGTACAATAGAGTATGCAAATACATTTAAGGCATTTTAATTTGGATTAAGCATTATAGTTTAGGCACCTAGAAGAAACTTATCTCAACCCTAGGGCATATGTGTCCAAGAATGTATAGACAAACTAGGTGTGGGCATTTTTGATCACGTGTAAATTTGTGCTGCATGCCTGCTCCACCCAACCTCCACCCAAATGCATGCTCACAGTGGAAATGATGAGATCAGCTTGAGGTATATACAGTACTTATAGAATAGCAACTGGCTAGAGCATGTTCACATGTCCTTGAAAAAGCATGATTTATGTGTATATATAGAGCATAATGTTTGGTAGCTTCTTATAAAATCAGGTCTTTAAATAACTAATGATTCAACATTTGAAGTCTAGTAGTTAGATGGGCTTTTTTAAAATTAAGATTTTAACTAAAATCATACACAATGGGGGTCATTCCAATGTGCGAATAGCGGAGATGTACGTCTGGTTTGGACGTACAACCCTCGCTATTCGCTGGGGGCCTATTCTGAAGACAGAGTTCCCCACATGTACAGCAGGAGAGGGCCAGAGGAGGAATCTGTGTGATGCAGGGATGGGCCACACACCCGGACGTACAGGGCCAATACAGGTCGTGGCCCTGTACCTTCAGCCAGGGCAGGATGGACAGGAATCTCATTCCACCTCTGAGGTGCAGTAAGTTCCCCCGATGATGGCAGGCTGTGACAAAAGATACCCCCCCAAAGAGGTGAGCTGCAGCAGGAGGTTCTTTGCCACCCGATCCTGGCCCTGACAGGCTCCTCTAGGGGTCAGGCATCAGGGAAAAGCAATTTTATGGTGTTGCAGGGAATCGGGGCTCCTACATGGTATCCCAGCTCCAGGGCGACAGGGCGCCACAATGCCAGGGCTCCAGCAGAAGTATGGGGAGGGTTAACTGGGCAGAACGCTACATATCCCATCCTGCTGAATTTGGGCCCATACGGCCCATCCAAGTGCCCCAATTTTGCTCCCACAGGGACATCTAGCTCCCGCGGATGCAGAATCAGGGCCGAATATGGCCTGCCCAGATTTTGGATGTCCGGACAAGCCAGATGTACCCCAATCAGATTGGGCCTCCACATATTTAAGAAAAGTATAACCTGCTACCATTAGAAATTTGGAAAATGTGCAACCCCCCCCCCCCAAAAAAAAAAAAACAATAGTAATAGATACTCTTGTTCCCATCATGGGAAAGAAGCAGAAGAGAACAAATGTATTAATACTAGAACTACCCCAGTCAAAAACAGGACAAGAGTCTAGAGTATACACAAATCCCCAAATACCCTTACTAACACAGTGATTCATCCCAAAGACAATTTTCCAAATGGGAAATATCTGTGAAAACAAATTTATTTCCAGCATAGGTAACCACACACTTATAGGAGAAACAGAGACAGAATATGGCTCCGATAGCCAAGACTTTAGACAGCAACTGCAAGAAAGCTTTCCTACATATTTGCATAGGCCTGGCAACTTCAGGAAAAATGTTTATCGGCTTGCCACAAAAGGGAAGAGATTGTTTAGAGAAGTATAATTTCAAGACAGCAATCTTATCAGCCTCCGATTCAAAAGTGACCAGCAGAGTCGCCTTCTCAGAGACAATGTTCTGAGAGGTCTCAAGAAAAGCAGTTAAATCAAGGCTGTCTGGAGAGGTGATGGAATCCAACCATTAACTGAATTTAAAAAAGCATGGGGCCAACACAGAGGATCTCTAAAGGTAAAAAGGGGACTGTTGTAGTTGTTGATATGGAAGGACAGACTAGATAGGCCATGTGGTCTTTTTCTGTCATCATATTTCTGTTTCTATGTTTCTATGTAACCCCTCTCCTTCGGCCACTTCTACCAGAATCCCCTTAGAAACATAAAATAACTTAGAAATCACTAGTGCATCAACATTACTAAACAACAGAATTTCTTTCAAATACTTTTCAGCAGCTCGAAAGGGAACAAAAGAAGCAGCACAGGAAAATTCAGGAATCACAAATCCCTTGCCCTTAATTGATTCTCAATTGCTTCTAGATTGGTATGAATAACCAAACTATCCTTAACTACAGCCTGCAGTAGAGACTACAGTGAGGGCTGAGAGCCTTCAAGTTTCATTACATGAGACTCCAAAGAAGAAATTAAAGAGTCCTGCTGTTTAAATTTGTCCACAGACTCCTTGGAAAATTTGCACAGTTGATCCATAGTCCCAGTCAGTATAGATTCCACTCTCGACAGCTTTCCCCAAACATCTTTCATAGAAACCTCAAAGGAGTGGTCCAACAGCACAACCAAACTTGAAGATGGTGTTGCAAGAGAAACTGCCATGAGGTACCAAACATCAGCCAGGGGACCCGAGAGGGAGGGGAATTGCGAAGAGTGCTCACTTGCAGGTGGAAGACTGTTTCTCTGAGAACCACTACTAGCATCCAGAGCAGAAAAACCTATCATAGAAGAAAGCTGGGGTGGAGGTGTAGGGCAACCGGAACTCAAGGAAATTTTAATATCCAAAGTATTACATGGAGTGGAGGAGTGGCCTAGTGGTTGGGGCAAGGTACTTCAGGCCAGAAGGTCAGGGGTTCAAATCCCACTAGAGGACAGCAACCTTGGGCCGGAAGGACTGGGGTTTCTAGTCCCACAGGTGTTCCTTGTGGTCTTGGGCAAACCACTTAACCCTCCATAGCCCATGTTCCCTGTAAAATAGTTATATCCAAGTTATAATGCCCTGTTCAATGTAATTTCATTTATTCAATGTAAACTGCACTGATGCAGAATAGCGCGGTATATAAGAGAATGTAAATAAATTACTCATGGTTCTAGAAAGAGGCAAAGCAACAGGCAATGGAGGTCCATAGGTCCCTTGATCAGAGCAGCACCTCCCAGTGCCTTTTTCTTTGCCTTTGGCTTACACATAACAATTCAGAGCTTCTTCCAGTGCTCCTTCAGGCTCCAAAAGGGCTCCAAAGAGGCAGAAGATGCCCCTTTGATCACACCCTTTCGATCATGTGCCAGTGGCCATGTCCCATGGGAAAATGAGCTTTAACCTCTGAGACTGATCTTGATCAGTATAAAGGTTGTGCATAAGAACTATCAGATGTTCTGATATATCCATGCTTCTTGATGTGTCCCAACATTTTTCATGATTTATGCATTAATAGCCTTACTGTAGTCAGTAAAACACATGCAAATATCCTTTTGCTATTCTTTTGTCTTTTCCAGGATCCATCTGCAATCCATGAAAATGCCTCTTGTTCATCACCATAAAATAAGGGCTTTAATGTGTATGCTGTTAAATAAGGTGCATTTATCCTTTTATCAAGTGTCCAGAGTGTATATTTTTTATTGCTTTCTCTGTGTCCTTCTATACTTCTCTGTTTACTTTGGTTCTCTTTTACTAAAGCCCACTAAGGATTTGGCATGAATGCACCAATCTCCACACGCATTCATTGCAAAGCCTCCACATTAGCTGTCGGGGCATGTCCAGTATGTCTCTGGCAGTTAATATGCTATGGGCTTGCCTAACATGTGCTGCACTAAAATGGATTAACTAATGACTGCTATAACGGAGTCATTGAGTGAACTATGTTAAGATCCACATTGTCACTAGTTGTAATGCACTCTCCATGTCCATCCTCTACCCATTCCCTGCCCCATCCCATGATTGCCAATTAATGTGTGTTTTAGCATGCACTGGTAGACAATATCAGACATTAGTGTTTCCAATTGCCAGTTGTCACATGTTGAAACATCTGTTAACCATCCAATGGGCTTTAGTAAAAGGGGCCCTTTGTCTTGATGGTACTCTGTGAAAATTATTTTCACATTTGATTGGGAGTAGTGGAAGAACACTGGAGAGCCCATTGCCTGTATAGGAGGCACCCTAGAATGTTAATAATCAAGAAGTAGGGTTGTCCTTTCCTCCCACAGAGAAGGCTATCATGGGTAGATAGTCTAATGGCAGTAAGATAGAGAAGGCAGTATATGCTACCAGTGAGACTCAGTGAATAATTTTTCTGCACTCTCATCACTTTTTGTCCACTTAATTTTATTTATGTATTTGTTTGTTTGTTTTTATATACCGCTTTGTCTTCGAAATCAGAGTGATTTACATGGAACCTTTGAACTACTGCACAATGCAGTTTACATGGAACAGGAAACAGTTACATATAACAATTGTAGTTAACAATAACGATAAATAATGAAACTATTTACATGATTACGTATTCTTATTATTTTACAAGAGCAAAAGTGGTCACAGTGCGACAACTGTGAGAGTCATTGTAATATGGACTGGAGGTACATATGATAGTTATTGCTGTTGATCACATTTATAGTAGTCCGTGAAGATGAAAGTCTTGAGATGTTTTCTGAATTGGGTGAGGTCTTTGATTTCTCTTAGAGCGTTGGGTATGAGAAAGCTCTGTTGGTGGTTGATTGATTAGCTCTTCTTGCATTTTTTTTGGATAGATAAGAATGTTTTTCAGGTTGTCTCTTGTTGTCCTTGTGTATTGCTGCATGTTTATTAGTTTGCTGAGGTATGTTGGTGCAATGTTGTATATTATTTTATAAATGTTTGTAAGGGCTTTGAATTTGATTCTTTGAAGAATTGGGAGCCAGTGGAGGTGGAACAGAATGGGTGTTATGTGGTTGGATCTTTTGTCATGCATAATTGTACGTGCAACCATGTTTTGAGCAAGTTGTAATGGCTTTAGTGTTTTCTTGGGGAGTTCATGAAGTATGCTGTTGCTGTTGTCAAAGTGTAGGCAAATCAGTGCTTGAGCTACAGAGCGGAAGTCGAAGTGGGAAAGCAGTGGTCTCAGGTGCTGTACTATTTTGGTTTTATGGTAAATTGCACGGGTGGTCATGTGGATGTGTTTGGTCAAGTTGAGCTTTTGATCCAGGTAGATTCCAAGGTATTTAATTTCTTTTTTTATTTCCAGTGTTGTATTGTTTACATGGAGAGAACAGAGAGGGCTGAATGTTCTCTTTCTAGTAATGATGAGTGCTTCTGTTTTCTTCAGGTTGACTTTGAAGTTAACTGAATTGAGCCATGCAGCAACGTCGTTGAAGCAGTTTGTGATCTTCTTATAGGATGGGTCTGAGGTGTCAAAGTTTGTGAATAACATTATATCATCTGCATAAATTCTGTAGTCAACATCATGTGATTGTTTTATTTTGCAGATAGGTTGAAGATATATATTGAAAAGTAGAGCAGATAATGCAGATCCTTGGGGGACACCCTGAGGTTGGGTGAATAGGTTGGATAGATTGTTGTTGAAGTGCACTTGTTGCGAACGGTTGCACAGGTAGTTTTGGAACCATTGTAGAGTAGTGCCACCTATTCCAAGGTTCTTCAGGCGGTTGATTAGGATATTGTGATTTACAGTATCAAATGCCTAGGATATATCAAGGAAAATGAGGATGAATGCAAGTCTCATGTCAATTCCTTGTATGATTGTGTCAAGTAGTGATGTTAATAGAGTTTTGACACCATGAAGTGCTCTAAATCCGTATTGATGGGTGTCAAGTGGGTCACTTGAGTCAATGAAGTCCTGGAGTTGCAGTAGTACTGATTTTTCAATGATTCTGGATAGGAATGGTAGGCTTGAAATTGGTCTGTAAGATGGGGGACAGGATTTGTTTAGTGTGTTTTGTTTCAAGATTGGGTGTATGGAAGCTCTTTTTAGATTCTTTCATAGTTGACCTTGGGATAGAGAGAGGTTGACTATTCTTTGTATATATGGTGTGAGCTCTGATTTTGTTGATTTGATCCAACTGACAGGGCAAGGATCTATGATTGAGGTGGTGGTATTCAGTGATTTGATACAGTGATCCATCTGGTCTTTGCTTGTTGGTGAGTATGAGATCCAAGTTGGGGGACTGGTTGGTCAGGGTCATAGAAGGTTGTGTTACAGATTGTCTTGATTTTTTATTTTTCAATGTAGTGATCGGCAAATTGTTGAGCACTTAGGTTACTCATTGCGAGGTTATCTTCATTTGGTTTCTTTATTAGGTTTCGGATTATGAGGAACAATTCCCTTGGCCGGTTAGGGGATTTAGATAGGAAATTTGAGTAGTATTCCTTCTTTGTGTCTAAGAGGGTCTGATGGTCTTTCCTCATCTGTTTCAAGGATTGGGAGTACCAAGGTTTGGAATTTCTGATTTTTTTTAAATCTGTTGTTTTAGTGGTTTGCTGATGCTGCACTTAGGGTTAGCCAAGAAAGTTCCGGACCTGGAAGCCCTAATGGTGGAAATGGACTTGGACATTGTGGCCATTACAGAAACATGGTTTAATGAATCACATGATTGGGATATAGCCATAGCTGGCTATATTCTATTCAGAAGAGACATAGAAAGTGGAAAAGGAGGAGGAGTAGCCTTGTATATCAAAAGCAATCTTAAAGCTACTGAAATGCATGGGGCATGGGGAAAAGAAGAAACGCTCTGGATTGTGTTGGAAAGAGGAAATGGCACTGTCATCCATACTGCTGTAGTCTACAGACCTCCAACTCAAATTGAAGAGAGAGATAACAAATTAATTATAGATATTGCCAAGATAGCCACAAAGGGGGAAGTGATCATATTAGGTAACTTTAATCTACCCGATGTGGATTAGATTACTCCTTCTGCAAATCTAGAAAGAAACAAAAAAAATTGTCAATGCTTTCCAACATGCGTTACTTTGACAAATGGTGATGGAACCAACCAGGGAAAGCTCAACGCTGGATTTAGTGCTCACCAACAGTGATAGCGTGTCGAATTTCTGGGTGAGTGCCCCTGTGAGCAGCAGCGATCATCACACGGTGTAGTTTGAGATAAAAGCCAAGGTGCAGTCCAATCATAGCAAGCTCAAAGTCCTAAACTTCAAAAACACTGACTTCAGTAAAATGGCCATGTACCTAGAGGAGGAGTTGGCAGGGTGGAAGGGGATAAAGGATGTGGAATTGCAATGGCCTAAACTAAAGGTGGCAATAAAAGGGGCAACAGATAAATATGTAAGAAAAGCAAATAAAAACAAGAGGAGAAGGAAACCTATTTGGTTTTCCAAAGAAGTGGCTGCTTAAATAAAGGCAAAAACCACAGCTTTCGCAAAATTCAAAAGCTTGCAAACAGAAGAACATAGAAAGGAATACACGATCAAACTCAAAGAGACAAAAAGAGAAATAAGGAAAGCAAAATCAAAGACAGAGGAAAAGATGGCTAAAGATGTGAAGTGTGGTGACAAAACTTTCTTCAGGTATATTCGGGAAAGGAAGAAGATCAGAGATGGAATTGCAGGACTCAGAAGTTCTGGGAACAGACTCGTGGAAGGTGACATTGAAAAAGCGAAATTGCTAAACAAATACTTCTGCTTTATTTTTACTAAAGAAAATCCTGGAGAAGGACCACCTGTGACTCCCAAATATAAAAATGGGAATGAAGTGGATACCACACCATTCACATAAGATGATATGTTAGAACAACTTGCAAAACTGAAAGTGGACAAGGCCATGGAACCGGATGGGATACATCCCAGGATACTGAAAGAGCTCAGAGAGGTTCTTGCAGGACTGTTAAAGGATGTTTTCAACAGATCCCTGGAAACAGGAGAAGTTCCTCAGGACTGGAGAATGGCTGATGTGGTACCTCTTCACAAAAGTGGTGACAGGGAAGATGTGACAAAGTACAGGCCCGTGAGCCTTACCTCGGTGGCAGGAAAAGTAATGGAAGTGCTCCTGAAAGAGCGAATAGTGGACTTTCTCAAAACCAACAGGTTGCAAGATCTGAGGACTGAATGGAAAAGTCTATCTTTTTTGCAGATAACATGAAAATTTGCAACAGAGTGGATTCCCCTCAGGGAGTGGTTAACATGAGCAAAGATCTACAAAAGCTGGAAGAATGGTCTAATGCTTGGCAATTAAGATTTAATGTGAAGAAGTGCAGTGTCATGCACTTGGGTAGCAGAAATCCAAGGGAAATGTACGCAATAGGGAGTGAGAGGTTGGTGTGCATGGATCAGGAGAAGGACCTTGGTGTGATTATTTCTGAAGATCTCAAGGTGGCAAAACAGTATGATAAGGCAGTGGCAAAAGCCAGGAGGATGTTGGGCTGCATACAAAGAGGAATTACCAGTAGAAAGGAAGAGGTACTATTGCCACTGTATAAGTCACTGGTGAGGCCTCACTTGGGATACTGTGTTCAGTTTTGGAGACCATATCTTGCAAACGATGTAAAAAGACTGGAAACTGTTCAGAGGAAGGCAACCAAAATGATTTGGAGCCTGCGTCAGAAGCCTTATGAGAAGAGACTTGAAGACCTAAATATGTACACTTTGGAGGAGAGGAGGGATAGGGGAGATATGATTCAGACCTTTAAATACTTAAAAAGAAATAATGAACAAACAAACCTCTTCCAAAGACGGGGAAGCTATAAAACTAGAGGGCATAACATGAAGCTGCAAGGTGGTAAATTGAAAGGCAATGTCAGGAAATACTTTTTCACTGAAAGGATGGTGGATGCTTGGAATGCTCTCCCGATGGAAGTGGTGGGGGCAAACACAGTGACGGAATTCAAAATGGCATGGGGCAGACACAGTGGATCCCTTTACAGCAACAGGATAAAATCAGACTAAAGAAGTGGTAAAGTGGCCTAGTGGTTGGGGCAAGGTACCTCAGGTCAGGGGTTCAAACCCCACTAGAGGACAGCAACCTTGGGCCAGAAGGACTGGGGTTTCTAGTCCCACAGGTGCTCCTTGTGGTCTTGAGCAAGCCACTTAACTCTCCATAGCCCATGTTCCCTGTAACATAGTTATCTCCAAGTTATAATGCCCTGTTCAATGTAATTTCAGTTTGTTCAATGTAAACCACACTGATGCAGAATAGCACAGTATATAAGAGAATGTAAATAAATAAACTGAACTATCTAATTTATCAACAAATAGGGGTGTCCTACATGGAGCAGTTGTGGCCTGCACAGAGCAGCAGGTGCATCTAGTTTTGCCATCTTACTGGGCAGACTAGATGGACCATACTGGTCTTTATCTGCCGTCATTTACTATGTTATGGGACATTAAAGGAGAATTTTATTTTGATATGTTCACTGTTTCTTAGGATTTTTCCATTGTTTGTTCAGTGGGGAAGCTTATCTCCACAGTGTAAATAGTGAATCATTCTGCTTTGTCATTTGTACAAGTTCTGACAGACTTAAGGACCTGGATATAGAAAGCAATGACTTAAGTTCTATTTCATAACAAGATCACAAAACAGTGTAGGATGAAAACCAGAGTTCCCCTTAATTTGGTGGTACCTGAGTGGATAATTAAAATTAATCTTCTGAAAAAGCACTTGGCTAAGTTTTTTGAAGTTTTCAGCATGTGAGCTTGAACACAGATGGAAGATATTTCCTGATGTGCATAATTTGGATAGTTGGAAATCTCAGGTGAAGATTTGTAAAGAAGATACAAGATTAGCAACAAAAAAAAAGAAAGATTTTCTGAGTAATCAGTTGAAGAAAGCTGAGAATAAATGAAGGAGCCTCTTTCACTTAGTTAGGGATTTTATGTACTCTTCTCTAAAGCTAATCACAAATATATTATCACTAACAACTTTTCTGTTGACCTTTTTTCCATACAGTACTTCCCCCAGTTAATTTTGATAAAGCTTTGTTTTAATATTTTAAACAGATTTCAGGACATTTCTAGATAATAAAACACACAATATTAGGAAATGTTGGGGTTCAGCCCTGTATTTTCTACTTCATTCCTAATATTACAGGATATTTCCGCTAGTAAACCAAAGTTATAGGGTTCACCGTCTGTTTTGTGGTATAAATTTTCCACAGTTCATCATGTAAACTCTCATGCTTTATGAGAAATGAATCCAGGACTGTGCCCTCTCAACATATTAAGAACACTAGAGGCTTTTTTTCTCACTGTGATTCCAAATTCTTCCCTGTAGACTGGCATGGCCCCTCCACAACTGAGGCATGCAACTGCTAAACTTATTTTGAAAAAACTCAGAAACAACCCAGCTGTGACATTAGTACCTGTTGTGTAATCCTGCTCTTTTTAAGGAACACTGTTGAAAAAAAATGGTTTGTCAACATCTGCTGGATTTGTCTAAAAATAATGGGCTTTTTCATTCTAGTCGGACAATCTTTTATAAAGACCTGGCACAGAAATAGTTTTGTTTTTTCCTGTATATAGAATTTGTCTGACTTTTGACAGGGGTTGATCCTATTATAGCTTATCTTGGCCTCTCAGCAACGTTCGGTGGAGTTAATTGTTTTTTGCTACTGCGGCATTTTAAATCCTTGGATATTTCTGATGCTCTTTAAGGTGAGCTAAATAATATTCCAGGCAGTGTTCTAGATTGGAACTCAATTAAGCGCTAGGAATTCCTTGTTTATTCTTGATTTGTGCCAGATTATGTCTATGATTTAAAAATGTAATTGATTGTTTTCGCATAAGGGTGATATTCAGCTTTGGATTGCTGTCAAAAATGAATTAGGCAGTACAGTTACTAGTGTCAATTCCTGTTCAACTTTTGTCACTGAACAGCCCCTCTAGGTTCGTTCTTTGTGTCAGGAACTCAGCAATAACCAGACAATTTTCCATAGATGAGCAGGATATTGGTATACTATTTAAGATATTATTTACAACTTTAAGTGGATACCTCACCATGGACTACTAATTAAGCTTCCACAGTACCATACTGTCCCTTACACAACTTATAGTAATTGAAAGTACAATTACGTAAAAATAGCAATAATGTTTCCTCTATGCCCAAGGTTATATTTAGCCTCTGCGCCAAGTGGGCTTTAGAAGTCTTTTTGCAAGTTTAGTGCAAGTCACAATTTTTTTGAAATAGCTCATGAAGAACGGTTTGGACTATCCTCAATTTATATTTTGTCATCTATGAAAAGCTTGATACAGCTGCTGTTATTGAGTCACAACTGATGGTCTACCTATTTTTTTTACCTGCTGATCTACTGCTGTGTGGGCATTTTTGATGGCTGACTGCAGGTTCTGGCTCTGTGATTCTTCTCCCTCTTCCAGAATTGGGCATTCGAAGCTTCAACTGCCAGCTAACCATTAAAGGTTCACTTATTAATAAACGGTTAAATTCATTACTTTGCTAGTTGGTTTTTGGGCAGTATGTTTTCAGATTAAATTGGAGCTGTTTGTTTTTTGGGGTGATTTCCCTGCATGACAGTCATATAATTTCATTTGATTCTCTCTTTTGGTTTTGATTGGATCTTTTATTGGTTAGCATATTGGTCCTGATCACTGGGATTTTGCTTATAATATCCCTGACTTGAGTGCAGTCTTTGCCTTGGTTGATCCTATTTTGCTTCGAAACCAGCTTTCAAGCCTAGGTATTCGAGATACTGTTCTTGCATGGTTCACCTTCAAAACCACACCTATACAGTAAGGATTAAAGCAACATATTCCAAAAGTTGAAATCTTTCTTTTGGTCTTCCCAGGGAGCTATACTCACCCCATACCTCTTTAACTTACTCTCAGCACCATTACCCATCCTCATACAGAGCATAGGACTTAGTGAATACTATTTTCCAGACAATATTCAGATCATCTTTTTAAGTGATCACAAATCCCCCGTTCTTTCTGACCTACAGAATCATCTCTATAGGATTTCAGACTATTTAGGTAGTAATGATTTGAAACTTAACCCCATTAAAAGCACAGCAATGCAAATCTCTCACCATCTTACCACCATCTTTTCACTCTCACCATATATCATATATTTCCCTATACCACTATCCAACTCCCTGGCAATTTTTGGATGTAAAATTGACTCTTCATTGACCTCTGTTAATTATATATCCTCCACCATTAATTCTTCTTACTTTGCTCTCTGGCAATTAATTTGATTCAACCCTTTTAGAACAATATCATTTGAAAACTCTTGCATATGCACTCATTTTAAGTCAATTAGACTATTGCAGTACACTTTATCAGGGTATAAACCAATCCTCTCTCCATCGCCTATAACTCCTTCAGAATGCAGCAGCAAGACTTGATATGGAAATTAAAAGATATTATCATATTATACTAGCTTTGAAGGTTCTTGGCTTGTTACCTATCACTTTTCGGATCTGCTAAAATATTTGCTCACTAATACACAAGGGGGTATGTCTACTAAACCGGGCTTATGGTTAACCCAGGCTAGATGCTGCTAGGTCCCATTGAACAACATGGGACCTAGATGCAGATAGCCCAGGTTAACCATTAGCCCAACTAGTAGACATACCCCAAGGTATTACTGACTGGTGTTTCCAGTTACCTTTCTACTCTTGATCCCATATTTCTTTTAGAAGTCTCCAGTCTCAGTACATTAACAGATTGATGTTCTCTCCACATACCCAGATATCTCCCAGCATTAGAATAAGCTAAGTTCCTTTCAGAGATTTCAAATGCTCTCTAGAATTCCCTCTATCCCCAAACACTTTGTAATAATGGCTCAATGCTTAATCTTGAAAAATCTAACAAACTATGGTTCAGCAGATTAGGGAGACTATTTGAGGGACCTATGAGGGCTGATATTCAGCATAGCAGCAGCTAGGTACTATAAAGCTCTTAGCCACTGCTTCTTTAAATAAAACCAGATATTCAGTATCGGAACTTATCCAGAATCCAGCAATGAATATCTGGCTTTGCTGGTCAATGCCATCACTATCCAGCCATTGAACTGTCGTAAATTTAATTGGGTTAGCTATCTGGTTAGTGGCTGAATATCTCTGCTGACTGGAAAACTAACCTTAATGGTCCATTGTTTCTACTGTAGCACTGACAGACATAAATTGACCCCTGATGCAGTCATGTTTACCCAAACTTGGCCAAGTCGGCTTTCTAATAAAATGCATTGACAGAAGATTCTTCATGCATGGCTGTGGTCCTTCTCTGCTCCCTCTCTGTGGTGTTTGCTGTTTTTAGAGGTTGCCTTGCCCCTTCTGTTTTCCTCATCCTCCACATTATTCTCTAATCAGAGCTCGGTTAGCATAAAAAGTCATTTTAAATATGGGAGCTGCTTCATTTGCAATGTCATTATGGGGATTAGGAATCTCTTTATTCATCTTAGAACATCATATAAATATAAAATTGAGTCATTTTCCAATTGTAATACCCATAATGTAATTTATCTGTGTGCCTGTCCCTGTGCATTGCTATATATCAGCAAGACCAAAAGGTGTTTTAAGATAAGTTATTGAGCACCACAATTGTATTAAACGGGATTAAATAGTAAATGCTTTGTTGTACATTGTAAAGACAAAGAACATACATTTGAAGAAATGAGGATTTTTGTTATCAAAAAGACAGAAACCACTTTGAAGAGGGAGAGATACAGACATGTTACTGCTGAGGTTTGAGTACAGATATATTTTTGAGATGGACACGTTAACATCAAATAGTTTAAATATGGATATAGATTTTAGCATATTCCTTTGAAGACTCTCTCAGTTATCATATGGATTGTTCACTTTTGAATGACAATATACTTATAGGCCAATCCTGTTGTAGAGATCCTGCCCCTGTAGGGCCTCTCAAAATTGGGACGTGAAGCAGTAGCACCCGATTTTGATCCCGCAGGGGCTAGATGTGTCCGTGGGATCAGAATCGGATCTACCAGCCTGGACATGCAGGCTGCGCCCCAATTCTGATTGGCCGCACATCTTACACCTACTCGACTAACTCAGCCAGGCTCATGAATGGAGCCACAGTGCCATGGCGTACTATCGCCATGGTACCGCAGATCCATTCAGGAGCCGTGATCACCAGCCGCAAGAAACAATGTCCCTTCCCCGCAGCTTGACCCATGATCTTGTCTTCCTTGGCCATAGTCAGGCTGTGTGAAACCTCCTGCATCGCTTAGCTTTTGGAGCTGGCCCGGCTCTGCGGTTCCCTGACGTCCATGGAGACTTATTCAACTCTGACATGGAATAAATCCCCCGTCTACCTTGCCAATCCTGGACATACAGGGCCGACCTCAGAATTGGCCCTGTACATCTGGGGGCATGTTCCGCCCACTATCTGCCCTTGCTCATCCCACGGCCCCATCTTGGCCATGAACAGAGCTCCCCGCATAAATCAGCAATACATGAGGGAGCTCTGTCACCAGCAGAATACTGGGCTTGATTGATCTTGGTCTGACCCAGTATGGCATTTCTTATGTTTGTAGGCTCTACTTGTTCCCTCTTTTGTTGTCTTGCTGGAGTTCCTCCCCAAGTTTGATCAATATGGGCACAGGCTCACCTTTATGTTGCCTGTGTGTTGAGCATTCCTGTTGCTCGGTCTTGATTCTTGTGCTGTGTGGCCAGCTGTGTTCACTGCTAGGGGACCATCATTGGGCTATTGGGCATTGAATTGAAAGCATGACCATTTGTCAGGGTCTGTGGATGCTTCAGCAGCCTTTCACAGGGTGAGTTGTTGGACTGTCAGGCCAAATCCTGCTCTGATGGAGGACTGTGCGCTGGGGGTGGCTGTGATGCCTGATGCTGGTACTGCAGATGAGGAGTGCTTGGGTTGGTTCGGTAGACTGCTGCTTCTTTGGGGATTGTGGGGTGCCACTTTTTGGCTTAGCAGTTTTTGTCCTGTGAGTATGAGGAACTCATTGATTTTACCTTTTGTGGACTATGTTTGATGGTGGCCATGGAAGAGGGCATGGTCACAGGGGTGGCACGTTATGCGAAGCTGCTGGTCTTCTGAAGGGTAAATTCCAGCTTTTTGGGGGTGTTGAGTGGACATGTGAGTGCATAAGGACCTTGGCAGTAGTGCAGTTTGACATGGCTTGCCTGGTTAAAAGTTGGGAGCTTCCAGTAGAAGCTAGGATGGCAGGGTGATGCCTGCTGCATTCACGTGTGGTCTGTGCCAGGCAGAGCCTCCACTTTGATGGTAGAGGGCTGTGAGATCAACTTGATCTCTCATTGCACTGTGGCAGTACAGTTTATTGGCAGAGGAATGAGTTGTGTGCTGTTGGAGCATGGAAATGTGAGGGAGTATCTGAGGCGGTGCTTACTTCAAAGTCTGCTGGGCTTTTAGTAAGTTTCCTGTTTGGCTTAGTGTTCCTTTTTTGTTTAGCAAGCTCCTTTGATCTCACCAATGTTTGCATTTTCTTTAAAATACCCACAATTTGTTCTCCTTGACTAAACCTCAGATTTTGTTTCATTTTCACTGTTACGTCTTTCCCTTCATTCACTGTCATTCAGTCATAACTAAACAGACCCATTTGCATTCTATATTTGTACAGGGCTGCAACCTTTAGCAGGTATTCACCTGTTCAGCATCACAGCATAAATCTGCAAGATGCTACTTCATTATTGTAGTCATTAAAAACAAAAAACACAGAAAAAACTACACATTAAACACATCTGCATGACTGTGACACTGCATAGCTCGTATCTAGCATGACTCACTATGCTGTGAATTCTTAGATGTGCTACATATGCTTATACCGTAATTCTATGACATTCATGTCACTATTACTTAGCCTACTGGATGACGTATTTCACTTATATCTATTCTTCATGCCACTGGTATACTACTGCTACTTAAGATTTACAAATAATGACTTTTAATCTGTAGCATAAACTTTATAACATGGCATACAGCATTTATGAATTATCAATAACCTTCAGATCTAAGCTGTATATTAGAGGTTTATTACTTCAGATATAAAAATCATACTGCACTAAATGTTTTGCTCTTTTTGTTTTGTTCACTTTTAGGCTGCTCAGGTGACTTAGGAATGGGACATTCCTCAGAGCAACGGACTCTATGGGAAGATGCCATGTCTATTGTTCCAAAAGTCCATTATTTCAGAAGGATGCCAAAAACTACCAGAGACCCTTCCCTGTACATGGCAGGGCTTCTGGAGGCCTGCCCAAAGGCTGCAGAGATCAGGTAAAAATGGAAGTGCACCAGAGAAGCAGAGGTAGACACGGAAGGGTACCACATCCATGCATCCGCTTCCTCTGCAGAAACAGTGCCACAGCTCCAGAGAGAGGGATAATGGGCAACTGCTGCTGTCTGTTGTTCCTGATGTCTGTTTCCATTGCTCTGAGGATAAACTGTACTATATCCTTCACTCAGCACTCCTGGAAAGCTCTAGAACCCCTAGTTCTTCCCACTCCTCCTGATTCTCCAGCCAGATGAGCAATTTATTCTATTGAACCTGTAATTGAGAAGATATGATATTCGCTGGCCTAATGGATTGGTTATGTTTTCTAGGGACAAGGAAATATCTGCAAAGTAACTTGACTGAGCTAACTATAAAGGCATGAGCAAATACCAATAATTTTAAAAAGCAGACACTTCAACCCTTCTTTAAATGCTGCAATAGTCATTTTACTAGAATATAAGAGAAGGAGGGAGCTCATAGATAAAGGTAGAAGAGTAAAAGGGAAAGCAAAAAACAAATTTGAATGAATCTCATAGTAAACATTCTTAGGATACGTATCATCATGTTTTAGAATGTCTACAATGAAGTCAATTTTGTCATGTCATCTGAATCATTGTTTTGGGCCTTCCTACTGGCAGCCTGGGTTTTTTTCTGCAATGGGTGGACGCTTAAGGGGATACAGGGTCAACATTTTGAGGAGCAACTTCCCTAGGTTGTTGCAGATCTGAAATTTATTCCTGCTCGTTTTAGCTTGATGCCTTCCGCTATTTAGACAATGCATTTTACCTCATGGGCTCTTGTGCACTTCCCTAGGCATTGACGTCATGCTTTTCTGTGTCTTGGTAGTATAGTGCACTGGGGATGTCATCTATACCTGTGGTGTCACCATGAAGACCTGTTCAGGTTTTATGTACTTTTTCAATTCCACACTCCCACTCCTTCGCTTAGTATTATTATTATTAAACACTTATATAGGGCCGCAACATACGAAGTGCTTTACAAACATTCAAGAGAGACAGTCCCTGCTCATCAGAGCTCACAGTCTAATAAGACAGAATACAAAATAAGTTACAAAATACAAATAACAAAATTTACAGGACAAAGTAAACAAATGTTGATGGAGAGATCATGATAGGGCAAGACAGGAACGAAAAGCAGAAGTGAAGAGGTGGGATTTGAGTCTGGACTTGAAAATGGGCAGGGAGGACACCTGGTGCACAGAGATAGGAAGACTATTCCAAGAAAAGGGTGCTGCCAGTTGGAAGGAGCAAAGTCTGGAATTGGCAGTATGAGTAAAGGGCACAGATAAACAAAGACTATTAGAAGAGCGAAGTAACCGAGAGGGGGTGTAAGGAGAGATAAAAGACGAAAGGTACTGGGGGGAAGAAGAGTGAATACATTTATAGGTTAGGATGAGAAGTTTAAATTGGATATGGAGACGGATGGGAAGCCAATGAAGCGAGATGAGGAGAGATGTGGGAAAAGCAAGACTGGCGGAAAATAAGTCGAGCAGCAGAGTGTTGAATTGACTGAAGAGGAAAGAGGTGGCTCGCAAGGAGGCCGGCAAGGAGAAGGTTACAATAATCAAGATGGGAGGTGATTAAGGAGTGGACAATCATCTTAGTGGTATCAACAGAGAGGAAAGGACAAATTTTGCAGATATTGTATAGAAAGAAACAACATGTTTTAGCAATGAGCTGGATATGTGGAGAGAAAGAAAGAGAGGAATCAAAAATAACACCAAGGTTACGTGCTGAAGAGACAGGGAGGATTACAGAGTTATCCACAGAGAGCGAGAAAGGGGAAAGAGGAGGAGAGGCATACAGGGGAAAGATAAGGAGTTCAGTTTTGGCCATTTTCAGTTTTAAGCGGTGGGGGACATCCAGGTAGCAATGTCAGAGAGGCAGAGTGAGATCTTAGACTGGATTTCAGGAGAGATAACAGGTGCAGAAAGATAGATTTGAGAGTCAACGGCATAGAGATGATAGTGAAAGCCATGGGAAGAGATAAGAGCACCTAGGGATTGGGTATAGAGAGAAAAGAGGAGCGGACCTAAGACGGAAATCTGAGGAACACCTACAGATAGTGGGGTTGAAGAAGATGAGGAGCCACTGAAGCACACACTGAAAGAGCGATGGGAGAGATAGGAGGAGAACCAAGATAGTACAGAGTCTTTGAAACCAAGTGAGGACAGGGTGATAAGAAGAAGGTTATGGTCAACAGTATCAAAGGCAGCAGACAGATCGAGAAGAATGAGGACAGAGTAGAAGCCTTTGGACTTAGCCAGGAACAAATCATTAGAGACCTTAGTAAGAGCTGTTTCAGTGGAGTATAGGGAACGGAAGCTAGATTGTAAAAGATCCAAGAGGGCATGAGAGGAGAGGAAATCAAGACAATGGTGGTAGAGTGCTTGCTCAAGTAGTTTAGAGATAAAAGGAAGGAGAGAGATGGGTCGTTAGAAGGACAAGTGAGGTTTTTTAAAGGAGGGGTGTAACCACAGCGTGCTTGAAATCAGAAGGGAATGTTTCAGTGGGGAGAGAGAGGTTAAGAATATGAGAAATAGAAGGGACAATAGTTGAAAAGATGGAGCTAAGGAGATGAATGGGGAAGGGATCAGAAAAGCAGGTAGTAAGTTTGGAGGAAGAGAGAAGGAGTGACGTTTCCTTATCAGAGACCATAGGGAAGGAAGAAAGGGAAGCAGAAGTAGGGGGAGAATTGGGAAATAGGGGGGGGGGAAAGAGGGGGAGGAGGCTAACTGGAGGGTGATTGTGTGGATTTTGTCGTGGAAGTAGTCAGACAAGGTTTGGGAAGGAAGGGAGGGAGGAATCAGGGGTGGAGGCACACTAAGGAGAGAATTGAGTGTGCTAAAGAGACGAGGATTAGAGGAGAGAATTGAGTGTGCTAAAGAGATGAGGATTAGAGGAGAGAATTGAGTGTGCTAAAGAGACGAGGATTAGAGGAGAGAGAGTTAGTCAGATGGATGAAGTAGATTTGTTTGAAAAGTGCAATGGCTGATTGGAAGGAGAAGACCATGAATTTAAAGTGGAGAAAATCAGGATAAGAACGGGATTTGAGCCAGGCACACTTAGCAGAGCAGGCACAAGAGCGCAGATAATGGGCAGTGGGGGAGAGCCAGGGCTGGGGAGAAGAATGCCTAACAAGACATGGGATGAGAGGGCAAAAGTATCAAGGGTAGAGGAGAGTGCAGTGTTATAAGAGGTCACAGCCTTATCAATAGATTTATAAAGCATAGTGGTTGAAAGCGATGAGGAAATAGTGGAGGAAAGAGCTAAAGGATCAATAGCAAGGAGGTTTCTAAATAGGTTAGTGCAGACAGGATGAGGCTGGGGCAGGGGATGATGAATAGTAAAACTTAAAAGGTGGTGGTCAGACAAGGAAAGGATAGAGTTACAGAAATTGGAGGGTGAGCAGTAAGAGAAGAAAATTAAGTCAAGGCAGTGACCATGTTGGTGAGTGGGGGCAGTGGAACAGAGTTGAAGGTTATGTAAGGAGGTAAGGGAGAGAAGCTTTAAAGCAAGGGGATCAGAGGGGTTGTCGACATGAATGTTAAAGTCAACAAGAATAAGAGTAGTGAAGGAAGGGAGAAGAAAGGTAGAAAGCCAAGAATCAAAATCAGAAAGAAAAGTAGAGACAGAAATGTCAGGAGGACGATAGATAACAGCTACTTGGAGAGGAAGAGGAGTGAAGAGGCGAATGGAGTGGAATTCAAAGGAGAGAGTGGAATGAGAGCGAGGTAGCATGAGGGTCTGAAAGTGACAAGAGGGAGACAACAGAAACCCAGTACCCCTACCACGTCCAGTGGGACGAAGAGTGTGGGAAAACTTATAGCCGCCATGACAAAGAGTGGCAATAAAAGCAGTGTCATTGGAAAGAAGCCAGGTCTCAGTTAAGGCAAGGAGGTGAAATGAGCGGGAAATAAAAAGGTCATCTACAAAAACAAGTTTATTAGAGATAGAATGAACATTCTATAAGGCATAAGAGAAGGGAAGAGCAGACGGGGAGAGGAGAGGAATCTGAACAAGGTTGGAAATGTTGCGAGAAGGCCTAGACCTAACATGAGAGAAATATTTAGGGAGTGCAGGAAGCCTAAGAGAGCGAGAAGTAAGCCTAGGGAGACCAGGAATAGGGAAGACATAGATAAGGTTTGCTAGATTACATAAAGGCCTCATTATAACATCATAAGACTTGGGATTAACGTACCTAATAAGAGGCGGAAAGGAGGAGCAGTGTACAAGAGAGACAAGAAGGGCAAATCAAATGTAATTATAGAATCATAACATAGGGTTGGGAGAAAGCTGAATCAACAGGTCTCTTTGGTCTCCCCCCTGTCACGGCCTAGCCACTGCTCTCCCAGGCGGGATCGAGCACGCCGGGGGCAGCCTGCAGCTGCCCAGAAGCCTGCCTGCCCGCCCAATCGGGGCAGCCCAGCCCGCAGCCGCCCAGAAGCCTGCCTGCCCAATCGGGGCAGCCCAGCCTGCAGCTGCCCAGAAGCTTGCCTGCCCAATCGGGGCAGCCCAGCCCGCAGCCACCCAGAAGCCTGCCTGCCAATTGGGGCAGCCCAGAGGACCATAAAAGGGTGCGCCGTCCAGCACAAACTCCTCTTTGGTCTCCCCCCTGCCATGGCTCAGCCACTGCTCTCCCAGGCGGGATCGAGCACGACTGGGGCAGCCTGCAGCCGCCCAGAAGTCTGCCTGCCCAATCGGGGCAGCCCATCCTGCAACTGCCCAGAAGCCTGCCTGTCCAATCGGGGCAGCCCAGCCCGCAGCTGCCCAGAAGCCTGCCTGCCCAATCGGGGCAGCCTAGCCCGCAGCTGCCCAGAAGCCTGCCTGCCCAATCGGGGCAGCCCAGCCTGCAGCTGCCCAGAAGCCTGCCTGCCCAATCAGGGCAGCCCAGCCCGCAGCCACCCAGAAGCCTGTCTGCCCAATTGGAGCAGCCCAGAGGACCATAAAAGGGAGCGCCGTCCAGCACAAACTCCTCTTTGGTCTCCCCCCTGCCATGGCTCAGCCACTGCTCTCCCAGGCGGAATCGAGCACGACGGGGGCAGCCTGCAGCCGCCCAGAAGTCTGCCTGCCCAATAGGGGCAGCCCATCCCGCAACTGCCCAGAAGCCTGCCTGTCCAATCGGGGCAGCCCAGCCTGCAGCTGCCCAGAAGCCTGCCTGCCCAATCGGGGCAGCCCAGAGGACCATAAAAGGGAGCGCCGTCCAGCACACCTGCCCCGTCCGGCACACCCACGCCTGGCGGGCCCGCACCTGAGGGCCTTGCTAGAGGGCCCTTTGGCATGGCCCTTAGGCGTGGACCTCTAACAGGACCCCCACGGTGATCCCACAGAAACCAGGCCCGCGACCAGAACAAGCTCCAGAGACTCGAACAAATGTAATGCAAGGACGTCATCACCACCCCTCAACGCAGACGAATCCTCAACGGAGCTTAACTTCCTTCAGCAAAATAGGTAATCTAAGCCTTTATTTAACACATGGACCTAGCCGATGACAATACTTAAATGAACCCAACAGTGAACTTATCTGTCTCTGCCCATAATACCTACCTGTGCATGTTTAATATACTTGTCCAGGATAGCACAAACGCTGTTTATTGCAGATGCGTACTGGTGATACCTGGCTAAGATAGTATATGAGGTGCCTGTTGTAACTACATACCAATGTTACCTGCCTGTGGTTAGCTCAGCCTGTGTACCTGCCTGCCTGCCTGTTATAACTGCACACCTGTGTACCTGCCTGTGATAGCTCAAACTACTTCTCTATTCACTGGCCAGCCCAGACAAATCCCTTGGCCACACACAACAGGGTAGATACCAAGAATGGCCCCGTCCCTCATTGCCATAATTGGCTGCTACCTCCTCTCCGGATGGCTCAGTAGCATTACAGCCTTATCTCCTACCCACAAGCACATACCAATCCTACTGAGCCATGGGAGGAGATGGTCAAGTGCTCCCTACTACAAGACAAAGGAAGATACCCGCACGCTACATCCCCACTTACTACACGTCTCACTTCAACATACTAAGAAAGCCAAACAAGAAGAAAGTGCCCTCCCCTAAAACCTAAAATGTGCCCTCATAAATGCTCGCTCAGTCCGCAAGAAATGGCCAGTTATCTCAGACTTGATATCACTCCATGACCTTGAAATACTCCTGATCACAGAGACATGGCTATCCAGTGATGACAATGTCCTCCTCAACCAACTCCTACCCACCGATTTCTCAATACAAACCTGCCATAGAGACAACAAAAGAGGGGGAGGAGTACTCGTCCTCACCAAGACAGACCTCCATTTCCACCTGATTAACCCCACTAGCACAACACACCTCGATACAATCACTATAATGTGGCAGGTGCAGGCCTGTGATCCACGGTGTCTGACGTAAGCAGGCAGGCCTAACTAGCTTGACCTGTAAATGAAGCCTGTGGAGAGGCACATAGGAATTGCACATCCCCCAACATGCTGCTATTGTAGGATAGAACTCTGTAAGAGAACTAAAACTAACTTAGGTAAGCAAAACTGAGAGATGGAAAAATACAGAAAAACATGTTTAAAAGTTACTGATAAGAAAAAGTACATCTGCAAGGAATATAATTGGGAGTGCTGACAGATGAGTTGCAGAGCCCTGCTCCCCTGCATGCACAAATTGGCTCTATGGCCTTGAGAGTATGAAAGTAACAAGTTGATGAACTGACCATTGTAATTGGGACTAGAAGGGGGGTATGCAGGTGCCATGCCCACTGAAGGAACATAATTGGATAAACTTATCAGTACCGGGACCAATGGAAGGGGTACGGGAGGTACGGGAGAGTACCGGGACCAATGAAATGTTTTTCTATACCTAGAATGGAACAGAAGTCTATAAAAGTTGTTGTAATGCTAGAAAACTTTGCTCAGCCATTTTGAAATTGACTTGCTTGAGACTTGTGCACAAATAAATGATTTGGACCTTCGGAACAGACTCCTGGTATCATTGGTTTGTCTGCGCTTTGCTGCTACAATAGAAAACAAGCACTGCTCCATCAACCTTCTCTACAGAGCCCCATCAACCTCCCCTGATGACCTCGCAACAATAATTGATCTCGCCTCCAATGTCCAGAGCCCTTGCATTCCAAGCTGGGTCAATCTGCCATCCCTGCAAGATACTCAGGCATCAGCCTTCCTCAAAGCCCTGGAGGAACTAGGATACAAGCAACTAGTCAGTGAACCTACCCACGTGAAAGGAAACATATTAGACCTGGTATTCGCCCCACAGACATTTGACTCATGACTCAACCCACGTCCCCATGCTGTCCATTACTGCAGTACCCTGGTCGGACCACAGACTAATCATATTCCAAATACCCTTACTCAACAACCGCCAGAAGAACACCAGAAGTCAGAGCAGCACCACCAGGGCACCACCTCGAAGGTTCCGAGCATTCGACAAAGACTTTATTCTGAGTAAAACCCTCCCACTCCTCGCCTCGACAGCACCCAACCTCGATGTACTGGTCTCCGACTGGAATAATAACCTCAGTGCCATTGCCCAATGCCCACCATCTAAGAAACCTCCAAGGAAACGAGCCACCACAGTCTGGTACTCCACTGATCTGCAATCATCACTCACCCTCCTAAGGAAGCTGGAAAGATGCTGGTGTCGATCTCACTCCGCAGAAGATCAGAGGGCATATAACCTTCACCTGATAAAACACCGTGAAGCAATAACAGAGAAAATCAGACAATTCCACACGGACACCCTAAAACGATCACTAAACAAACCGCATGACTTGTTTAATCTAGTCAAGAACCTAACAAAGGATCCAGCCCCGACCAACCAAGCAAGATCCACCCTCAAGAATTCACAAACTACCTGTAATCAAAGCTGTGCCAGACCAATAAGCCCTCAGCACCCACCACCGTACATGAACAAACCTACCTAACTCCCCTGACCATCTTCTCCACTCCACCCAAGAAGTACATTGAAGACACTATCGCTGCGATCAACACCACTACGGCACAAACCGACCCCTGCCCCACCTTCTGGATAAGTGAGCTACGCTGCGATTTCAACCCGTTCATAGCCAGGCTCATGGACCTATCCTTCGCAACAGGCTCATTCCCCCCATGCCTCAAACATACGTCCATCAGGCCTCTGCTGAAAAACAGCAAGCTCGACCCCCAGAAGGTGGACTCGTACTGACCTATATCCAGTATACCACTTCTGGCCAAGATAATTGAAAAAGAAGTCCATAGACAAATACAAGAGCACATCGAAACCGCCGCTCCGCTGGACCCCTGCCAACACAGATTTAGAAAGTCCCATGGTGTCAAAACACGCCTCACCACCCTCTACAGTAACCTAATTGCTGGAATTGATAACATCCATCAAGGGTTTGTCCTCATCTTCATGGATATAGCTGTTGCTTTTGACTCAGTAAGCCACGAGCTTCTCCTGGGACGCCTCAAGGAGAAGGGTATCTGTGACACAGCACTAGAATGGTGCAAGTCATACTTGTCTGACAGATGGCAGCACATACTATCCGGGGCCTCAACATCAAAACCTTTCCACCAGAGGCAAGGTGTGCCACAAGGATCCTCCCTCTCCGCCCTGATGTTCAACATATACATGCAGCCCATCTGTAACCTCATCCGATCGTTCAATGTCAACTGCTTGATATATGCTGATGATGTACTGCTCTACATGCCATTCTCAACAGAGCAGCTAGACCTCTCCCCACTGACAGACTGCTTTGACACAGTATCCAACTGGCTCGAATCTCAAAACCTCTGAATACAGCACAAGAAAACAGAGGTCCTTTTCATTACAAGGAACCAAAACTTCACCCCAACACCCCACTTAAAGGTTAAGGAAGCAGAGGTACAAACCAAATCCACAATCCGATACCTTGGAGTCATGTTAGACCAATGACTGGACATGAAGGTGCACATAAGCAACATAGCAAGCGCAATTTACCACAAAATCTGAACACTCAGGCACTTACGCTTCCTACTAGAGCAGGATGGCTTTCGGACAATCTATCAAGCGTTGATTATACCACACTTTGATTACGCTAATGCAATCCTACAAGGGCTCCCACAATCCACCCTGAACCTGCTCCAACTCGCAATGAATGCCACGGCGAGCGTTCTACATGGGGCATCTAGGAGCGATCATGTTGCACCCATCCTGAAGCACCTCCACTGGCTCCCTATACATGGCAGACTCGCTTTCAAAACCCTACTGCTGACTTTCAAGGCCATCAATGGGCTCTCCTCCACATCAACTTATCCAAACCATGTCCCCCAATAGGTCCAGAAGATCTGCAGCAGTCAACACATTGATAATCCCTAAGGAAATAACCCAATGCAACAGCAAAACGGGCTTTCAGATTCTGTGCACCCAGATGCTGGAACACCCTACCACCCAGCATCCGGGCAATCCCTGACCTAACCCAGTTTAGGAAGGCATTGAAGCACCACCTCTTCCTCAAATACTACCCGGAAGACTGCGCTCCAATAGCCCCCTCCCCATCTAGTACAGCCACAGCAACATACCGCACAAGCCATCCATGACTACGAATACTTTTGACACGACATAACATGTCGCCTAGATGTAAATAGCTACCCCAGATGTATCCAAGTTGTAGTACCTGTTCTTTGTAAACACAGATCAGCTTGCTGCATTGTGCTAGTCATTCTGTTTCATGTAAACCGCACTGATGTTGAATAGCGTGGTATAAAAGAGACTGTAAATAAAATAAATAAATAAAATAAAATAAACAGGTTATGGAGCACGAGAAAGTCACAAAGTAGAGAGAGCACAGTTCAGATTGTCCTGTATACCAGACGAGGCGATGTCGCTGGAAGTGGCTAAGGTCCCACACCTAAGGGCCATGCCAAAGGGCCCTCTGGCATGGTCCTCAGGCACGGGTCCGCAAGGCACGGGCACGCCAGATGGCGGCAGCTGATGACCGGTAGGAAGTCTCCTCCCCCAGCTCTGATTGGATCAGGCAGGTCAGCCAAAGAATGGCCCACTTACGATCCAGTAATGGGCTGCTTGATGTAATCAGAGTCAGCTGTTTCTGTTTAAAGCAGGTAGTCAGATCTTAATAGTGGCAGCTGATGACCGGTAGGAAGTACATATCATATTAGTACATATCAAACATCCCACACTCCCATTCCTTCGCTCAGCACATATCAAGCATCTCCACCTTCCATCTCCTCTTCGTGCCAACCTTCAGTCCACATGCCACTCAGCTTTCTTCTTTCTAGGCCCACCCCTTTGGAGTCCCTCCCTACTGCCCTCCGACTGGAACAGACTTACTCCAGATTTAAGTCTCTCCTAAAAACACATCTCTTTTCCTCCATTTTTTATCTCCCAGCATCTGTCTCCTGACCTTATTTTTGATGTCTGACCCTCTAGTCCTGAATGATTGAGTTCTCTCCCTTTCCTGTATTGCATTGTAGTTCCTTTCCTTTTTTGGCCTCAGCCACGTTTATTTGTTTAAGAATTGTAAACCACCCTGATGTCATGAAGGAGCAGCTTAATAAACATAAACATAAACATAAACCTTATAAAATTACCTTCATGTCTAATACAGGTAAAAGTATCTAAGTGGTACTATTGTGTGTGCATTTTTACCTGCAGCCAGTAGAGGCATTCCTGGAAGCAGGGTTGGGGAGAGTTTTACACTTACAGACACATTTCAGAGTTGTGGAAAGTATGCACCTAAATTTTTCCTGAAAAACTTTTCAGCCTCCATGAACATGTATGTTTCTACCTGTTTATTTTTAAAAAAAATTATATATAATATCAGACTGAATATCCATCTGAATGGCCTGATACCATATCTATAATATGGATGGACACATTTTGGGTAGAACAAGGGTAGACCTTAAAATTGCGCATTTATCAGCAATATACAGCTGATAAATGGATAATTTATGTTTAGGTCTGCTGAACACCAGATCTGAACTAAATGGATAGTGCTGCTAAATTGATTACACTATCCATATGTTTAGTGGTGCTATCTATATGGACAGAAATCCTGAATATGCATATTAATTTAAGAACCAGCACCACCACTTAAATTAATATGCCCACCATGCTTGCTGCAAATCTGGCCCAATGTTATTTTCTCTAAATTCTAGGTAAATTAGTATTTATTAACATTTTTAATTGAGGCAGGGTTCAGACTGATGTGTGGTTCAGCTCTTGGGTCATTTTGCTTTAGTTATGCTGATATCGCTCCTTGCTCATGCTTTTTGAGCTGCCAATGACCAGTTCTAGATATTACTGATTGAGCATGTTTATGCTGATGTGTTCCGAACTTGTCTAAAATCCTATGTATTCATTATATTTATTTCTATTTGGATTCAAGATATTTACCCAACCTTCCTCAATATCTATTCACCTCAATCCCTTTCCAATCTTTAAATGGGTGAATTGACCCAATTATTCCTTCATTTTGGTTGATGTGATTGTGTGGTTGCATAAATGACATGGTCCAGTTAACCTTTCTCAAAGTAGAACTATAACCATTGTTCGAGTTCAACCAATGCACCTATATTCTATGGAGTATAAACTTAGGGATATGTTTACTAATCGGCAGTAGCAGCTTCCATGCGATATCGGAGCCGCGGCCCCATTGAATTCAATGACATCGTGAATTCAATGAGGCCACGGCTCCGATATCGCACGGAAGCCACTACCACCGATTAGTAAGCATACTCCTTAGTGTAGGTGTTTCATATATAAATGATTATCTTATTTCCTAACTTTCCTTTGGATGATTTTACCAAATTAGTTAAAAGAGTTAAGCAATATTTTTAGCTCTGATAAATAATTTAACATCATTCTACATAAAGTTTTGATGGCTTATAACCCCCTGTGCTATCAAATTTTAAACAACGTCAATGAAATTACACTGTTTATACTTCAGAGATTGCTTCTGTAGGTCAGGAACTAACATCTAGTGATGAATCACTTTTATTCTACAATATGAATAATGTAACAGTACACAAAAATGGTGTTTTACTTTAATTAACTCACAAGAGAGAAGACCCTGGCATCTGCAAATAAATGAATGCATAGACTAATAATATAGAAAATATGTTTTTGGCAGAGTCATGATTTTACTGATGAGCATTCCATTTCAAATGTACAGTGTACTAGGCTGCAAATGTCAAGTAGGATTCCTTATTTTTGTTTTATGACAATAAAATATAAACCTTATTACTGTAATCAATAACTATAATATCCTAAAAATGGGAAAGCTGGACATAAATGTTCATCATAAATTGCTTATATAGTCATGGAACTGGGAGGCAAGCAAAAAGAAAAATAAATTAGAGCAGACAAGTATCGAATTGTATAAAACTAAACCCTCGAGAAATGTCTTATAAACTGCAAAAGTTCAACTACAGAATAAGCATGAATTAACTTTTTTTCTTTTCAAAATAGATGGACTTGATATAATGAAGTTTAGAAAACAAATGTTCACCAATCCTAGTTAAAACAGAATTTTTTAAAGAGGACTTGTATGACCTCAATCAGTATTTGGTATCTCAAAGTGCAGACAACATACGCACAAAGGAACAAGTTGAAAAGTGCACACTTAGGGCCATGTTTACTAAACATTAACAAGCATTACAGGAATAACATGGGTAATGCAACAGATGTTGTTGTTAAGTGCCGTCGAGTCGGAGTCGACTCATGGCGACCCTCTGGATAGCTATCCTAAATTGTGTTCGGTCTTCAGTCAGGCGGCTCATTGTTGACAGACTGGTACCCGTAGCTGCTGTTATTGTAGCAATCCATCTCATTGCTGGCCTTCCTCTTTTGCGTTGACCTTCTATCTTGCCAAGCATGATGTCTTTCTCTAATGATCTCTCTCTTCGCATGATGTGTCCGAAGTATGAAAGTCGAAGTCTTGTCATCTGAGCTTCTAAAGAAAGCTTAGGTTTGATCTCTTCTAGTACCGACTGGTTTGTTCTTCGGGCAGTCCATGGTATACACAGTATTCGCCGCCAGCACCATAATTCAAAGGCATCAATTTTCTTCCTGTCTGTCTTTTTCACTGTCCAGCTTTCACATCCATATGATGTTATTGAAAATACCATGGCTTGAACAAGTCGAATCTTTGTATGGAGAGAGACATCTCTGCTCTTGAGAATCTTATCTAGGTCTTTCATAGCCATTCTGCCAAGAGCAATGCGTCGTCTGATTTCTTGACTGCTTGTTGCTTCTTTATTGATAGTTGATCCAAGTAGGTTAAAGTTGTTCACGATTTCAATTTCTTCTCCTTCAACGATGAACCTGTTGATTATGCCAGTTGTCATGATCTTTGTCTTCTTTACATTAAGGTGCAGGCCCATTTTGAGACTATGTTCTTTGATTTTGAGAAGCAAATGTTTCAGATCATCTTCACTTTCAGCCAGTAATGTGGTATCATCAGCATAGCGAAGGTTGTTGATGAGTCTTCCACCAATCTTCACACCTCTGTTGTCTTCATACAGTCCTGCTTCTCTGATGATTTGTTCTGCATATAAATTAAACAGGTAGGGGGAAAGTATGCAGCCTTGTCTTACACCTTTGCTTATTTTAAACCATTCTGTTTCTCCTTGTTCCGTTCGAACTGTTGCTTCTTGATCAATGTACAGATTACGCAAGAGAACGATCAGGTGTTCTGGTATACCCATGCTTCTTAATGTGGCCCAGAGTTTCTCATGGTTTACACAGTCAAAAGCCTTGCTATAGTCGATAAAGCACAAATAGATATCCTTTTGGTATTCTTTAGTCTTTTCAAGGATCCATCTCACATCCGCAATGATGTCTCTCGTTCCTCGCCCTTTCCTGAACCCTGCTTGCACTTCAGGTAGTTCTTGTTCTAGGTATGGCTGTAGTCTCTTTTGAATAATCTTCAGTAGAATCTTGCTGGCATGTGGGATCAGAGCGATTGTGCGATAATTTCCACAGTCAGTTGGATCACCTTTCTTTAGTATTGGTATAAACACAGATCTTTTCCAGTCAGTTGGCCATGATGTTATCTTCCATATTTCTTGGCAGAGCCTTGTAAGTATGCAACAGATAGCATGCGCTAATGTTTAGTAAATGTGAAGCCCGATGTAGAATGGGTCCCATCCAGCCCATCTGGAGGTCCAAAATCTGGACGGGCCAGATGTGCACCCAATGCTGTGCCCGTGGGAGCTAGATGTTTCCACAGGAACAGAATTGGGTGCAATGGGCCTGGATGAACAGGACATGCCCTGATTCAGGCCTGCTGCATGTTCATTTCCCTCCCCATCTAAACCTCCCAAGGCACCTTCATGGAGCTGGGTGCCATGACATCCCATTGCCATGGCACCGGAACGCCATGCAGAAGTTCCAGTTGTCCGCAAGTTTTTTCAAGTTCCTTGTTCCCCGCTGCCCGACCCCAGAGAGGGCCTGCCAAGGCTAGGATCAGGCTGCTGGGAACCCGATTCTGGGGGTTCCTCATTAGTTCTGGGGGGTCTGCTTGTGCCTTGGGGGGACATGTTTTACCTCTGAGGTGGAATAAGTCCCCCATCCATTCCTGCCACCCTGGATGCACATGGCCGTGACCGGAATCAGCACTGTATGTCTGGGGTCAGGGTTCTGCCTCCACCCCGCCCACTAACCTCCCTGTCTCCATCCCCTCCTGTCCTCGTCCAGAGCTCCCCACACAGCATCCCTGTATATGTGGGGAGCTTTGGACCAGGAATCGGGTCCTGGCACATAGAGGGGGTTGGACATCCATTCCGGATGTCCATCCCTGCTATTTTGGACTTGCCTGCTCGCCATGGCCTTTAAAGTGTACACAAAATGGCATGTTTCACTTTCCTCCATTTGCAAACTCATGCATTTCTGTGGGGAGAATGGGTGTGAAGAAACATGGTAAATTGCGGCTGTGGGGTTATAAGAGGAATCATGTACATATGTATGTCTATCATATTCATGTGTGTGTGTGTGTGTTTCTTGACATATAGACATTCTGCATCCTTCCCTCAATGTATTCCTTTCCTCCCACCTCTTGAACTCTTCCCTCCCCACTCTAGTACCAACTCTAGTACCCGTCCTGCTCATCTTTCTACTGCGTTCTTATTCCCTACCCTCTTTTCCCCTCTCTAGGCTCTCTCTCCCTTCCTTCCTTTTCCATGCTTACCCCATGGCTATCCACCACCATCTCTCCCTATCATCTGTCTCCCATCCCATCCCTCTTTTCACTCCCCCCTCATACACTCATTTACTTCCCACTTCCTCTATCCTCCATTTTCCATCCTTACCTCCCCAGCCTTACTTCCACACACCCCCAGTTGTCAGAATCTATTTTTTAGCTTTGAATGCCCTGCTCTTTGCCACCCTACAGAAGCTACTGCCCTAGGCAGTCACCTAGTTTGCCTAGTGTTTGGGCCAGCCTTGAGAGCTATGCTGTGGTAGGCTCTCTCTCTTCTGCTGGTGAGAATTGTAGTTCCTGCCAGGAGACTTGGTTCTTCTTCACCATAACCATGGCATCTCTTTCTTCCTCTGCAGGTGGGGGATAGGGTCCCAGGCAGCAGTCTTTGATCCTCTTTACCACGGATGTTGTCTCTCTCTCTCTCTTCTCCTCTACCTGTGGGGATGGGGTCCTCGATGGCCCATGAATATTAGTGCTATCATGGTATTTGAAGTCCCTGCATGACAGCCTTTATCAAACTACATAGGCTGGTTTGTGCAAGCATAAGCAAACCTATGTGTACAGTTGGCTTGACAAACAGGTGAATGGACCCTCCCCAACAAGCACTATCACATGTGTAAAATGCACCTAAAAATATAATGAAATATGGTGAAGGGTTACCATTTTCAGCATTGAGCTATCATGAAAAGCAATAAGATAGCACTTCTGGAATGTTAGCAGTGGATTTATAATGGTATGCAATGGCTGTTGGCTTCTAAGGCGATTTTTTACTAAAGGGTGCTAGCTGTCAGCATGTGTTCTGGCACATGACAGCTAGCACAGGGCTATGACAGCTTTGGGGTGGTAAGGGGGTGGGTCAAGGATGGAGAGTGGGTGTGGTGAACAGTTGATGCAGGGATAAAGAACACACACTAACTGTGAACCTTGCAATTAGCCCGGGTTCACCTAATGCCATATCAATAGGTGGAGTTAAGTGCACTCATCTTATTTGAATGCTGTGTTAGGTCTTTCCATGCCTCAACAGTTAATTTAGCTGTATTGTACGTAAAGTGCCATGGTTTTGGTGGCTATTGGCACATTAGGTGCAATGCCATAGGCCCTTTAGTAAAAGTGCCCCCAAGTGTTTGTACTGACTAGTAGATTCAAAGAAAATTTGTCATGCTTATTGATACAATTGATCAATTGTACCTAACTTGCCACACAAAGACAGATTAGTACACAGAACCCAAAACTATATATATATCATCAAAAGTAACTCTGATCGAGCAGTGAACACATTCAGTACGAGAGCTTCCATAAACCCTATCAAATCTGGCCTCAGTTTTTTGTACATCACTAAGAAGAAGTCTTCCAAAGGATGACATTGATGGAAAGTTACGTTTCCTGTACAGATCAAATGTTTTATAGAAATCCTCAGAAAATATCCTTCTTTTTGAAATTTGCAAAACCCCCTACAATTTACCCTTTATATATCAAAAATAATTTGGGTGAATTAAATCACCAAGCACTAAATCTCTGCATAACAGAGGTGATGAGTTTACCACATCAGCTGTCTTATTTATTGTTTTTAAAAATAATATAAAATATATGTCGACATATTTGGCAATTTTCGTAGTTCAAGAATTTAGAAGAGCTGACACCATTATAAATCATCTCATATTTCTGTTAACGATGTTAAAATATACATCTCATAATGTGTATCTTACAGATATATGAAAGCACTTTACTAATACCAAAACTAGTGAAGTGAAATTATTTTGTGGAAAAAGTAGATGTAAACACTCAACATGAAATTCGCAAATAAAGGAAAACACAGACATCAAGCCAAATAATCAAATAATTTCTGTCCTTCAGGTCACAGATTCATTTTTGAGCCTCTCAGAGCCTTTAAGTTTATGACTTTGCCGCATAGCCGTAATACAGAATCTTCATAACTAGAATAATATATTGTCATTACTTGAATCAAAGCTTAATATATTCTCATTTAGATCTTTAGAAACTAGAAAGTGAGATTAAAAAAAAAATAGCTTTCTTTTTTCAGTAACCAAATGTATTGGTAGCGATGGGTAAGCCACGTGCTGATAATTTTCAGTGTGCATTCATCCATGTAGTCTTCATGGATGATTGCTATGCATGACAACCTCTCCAGCAACAGAGGCAAGCTTGGAAAATGATGTATCACACATCAAAACAAATCAAACCACACCGTGATACAGAATCCAAGGACAAAATAATTACTTTGGCACACTGTAACAATGAACAACCATCCAATCAGCTATAGCATTAACATGTAATCTCCATTATTTACTTGAGTGAGTTTTAAAATTACTGCAGTGCTATAACAAATGCTGTATTGCTGTAAGGCCAGGCTCATTCTTGTCCTAAGAAGTGAAGAATGCAGATCAGTACAGATGCTTGAAGGTAAAAACTCAAAGCATGTGGATATAGTGTGAGAAATTTAGACTAACACACACTAAATATATTCCAACCTGGAAGCTATTAATTGCATATTTTTCCCATTGCTAATATTACCTGCATCAAGAAGCAAATTCTCAATATATTCATTTCCAGCTTCTTACAGGCTACCCCATTTAAAGTCCACATGGCATTATAAACTATTTATGAAACCAGTACCTAGATGTGTATAGTGATTTATGTAGCAGAAAATATGTGATTCTCCTGCTCCAACTGATAAAGCATAATGACCATATAAATAGTCTGAATCAACTGACAGATATATTTTTTGTTAAATTAGACACCTTGGGCTCAATTATCAAAACAGAATAAAAAATGCTAAAGCAAAAGATAGACTTGTGCAGTTATCTCAGTCGTTTCAAAAGCTGGGAAACATAGAAACATAAAACATCACGTAAGTTAAGAAAGCAAGTTTCTTTAGCCGATACTGCACGGCAGTCATTACCGCTGCTTAGTAAACATACCCCTTAGTCTGCTCATTTTCCTTTCCTGTAGCAATATTACAAAATGTAATTGATGCTAAACTTGGGGCTGATTCACTAAAGTTCCTACCAAAGAATGCCCTCTGTACATGATAAAAGGAGTTATTTTAGAAGCCCTATTTATGTATTAAATGTCGGTGTGCTGGCAGAAAAAATGTGGAAGACATCCATGTGTAAAACACAATTTTGCAAAGGCCACATGATACACATTTTTAAGTCAGGCACATCAATCTTTGGATGTTTTTCCAGGAGGTGTTCTAAGAGTTTGACCTAGCTGGTGCCTGCACGTCTATGACATATTTCACATAGGCTAGTGACATGCAAGATGGATTTTATGGATGTGCCAATTTACACCTGCTATCAATCACAAATAATGTGTAACATCAGCAAAAACGCGCTCTTTTCAAAGTGTGTGCATCAGCTCAGTCCACCACCATTCGACACACATGCATGTACGGTACTCAATATATGTTGGGTACACCAGCTAGTACCAAGTACAAAACCCCCAAATTTGAAATTAAGAGACCTCTGTACAGGGCAATCATTCAACTATTATATGCTGCAATAGCTACCCGTAGATTCAATCACCAGTCTTCATATAGCATCCAAAGATTATTTATACCTTATTTTCAAAATGCATATAAAAATGTTGAATTATACAAGAGAGTCACATGACACTTATCTGCGTGCTCTGAGCAATGCTACTCCGGGACTATTTCCACTTCTGAGGTGGACATACAGGGCCGTGACCTGAATCAGACCTGTATGTTTGGGTTCTTCGGCCCAGCCCCGTTCCACCACTCTCTGTCTCCAGCCCTCCCCTTCCCGCCCTTGTCCAGCACTCCCCGCACAAGACCTCCATACATGCGAGGAGCACTAAGCACGGAATCACACAAAGGTTGTCCTTACAGGAGGATTTTGTGGCTTTAGAGGTCATGGTGCCAATATAACAGCAAACAGTTTCTGAAGTGTGGCTGTCAGATGTGCGACTGTGAGTTTAAGGGCATTTAAGTGGGTGGGTCCAGGGTGTCCAGAATTTAAATGTTTCAAACATCTAAAATAGCCTGTTCCTGGAAAGGTTCATGTAATAGAGACATCCACAGACCTGATTTCAGAACTGGTTACATGCACATACTCCCTGTCGGTTGAGAATAGATATGAGCTTTACTGTTCTTGGAAGTTATGGCCTACATCCCTCTTACCATTGTATCCCAGTATGAACATTTTACCACAGAGTAACGCACATGCAGCAGTTCCAGTGTGCACACTAATGCTCTTCTGGGTGGGTGTGGCAGCAGAGCTTCACAAATAGTAGCTGGATCTATTAGAGACGTGGTGTGGCATACCATACTGTTGTGTGGTATCACTCAAGGCTTCTCTTGTACTCAGTTTTTTTTAAATTGTGTGCTTTCTCTTAATGGCAGTTGGTGAAAGGATGGCTTTAGTGATGTCAGACTGTTGGATTCTGTGGCAGGACAATTACGAGGTCATTCCGAGCCGTAACATCCATCCCCGCTATTCGGTGGGCAGTCCACAGCACCAGATGTACAGGGCTGATTTTGACGTCAGCCCTGTATGTCTGGGGCCGCCCGATTGCTGGGGGACTTATTCCATCTTGGAGGTGGAATAAGATCCTCCAGATGTCAGGGGATGGGTGATCCGGTGATGGACGAAAAGTGAGGTGGGTGCAGGGGATTCTCTGCAGCCTGACCCTGACCTTGGGAGGCCAGATCGGGGGTCAGGCTGCGGGGAATGACAGAACAGGTCGGCGGCTGGGGATAGTGGCTCTTGAATGGAGCCGCAGTGCCATGGCAACCAGACACCAGGAGCCTTTACTGAGTTAGCCATATAGAGGCTTGTACATGCAGGCTGACTGGAATCAGGTCCCGGCCTGCTCGTACAGGACTAGTGGCGATTCTGATCTTGCGGGGCTAGACATGCCTTGCGGGATCAGAATCGCGTCTAGCCCTGTGTGTCCGATTCCAACGACTATGATAGGGGTTAAGGGTTAGTTGTGCTGACACAGCATACTGTGGGACATAGATGCATGGAGCCTCAGATACAAGGGACATTGCCCCATCAGCATGCAAAAGTGATATGTGGATCTCACACAGTCACATGGGAAGAACTTGCTTGTTGGCTATAGCTGCATAGATCATTAGAATAAAATAGATACACATCCAGCGCCATCTGTAGGTTAATACCTGTACTAGTAGATCTATGTCCTACACTTCCTCCCACATATTCTCTTTTCAAGCAGTAGCAGGCATTGTAGGTTGTGTGGCTAGGCTCTTTATGTCTAAGGATATGAATCCACATGACCTGTTAGATGTTGCTGTGTATATTGGATAGCAGGGCCTAGAACTGTGGGTACATATAGGTTCCACATATGCAGCTAAGGTTCATGCTGGTCTCCCTCTGGATTCCCCTGTGGGTAGGCAATGCATCAGCTAGATATTAGAAACCATATCTGTGAGCTCTTATGTCAGCTGACAGCACATTTCACTATCCCATCTATGTTGTTTTAATAATCAAATTGGTGGCATGCAGCCCCAGGAAACTGGGCATTGGGATATGGAAAATCTATTTGGTGGGAGGGTCAAATGGTCCATCAAGGCTGAGTCTGATATGTGCATGTTGGTGACACCTAGTGTCCCCGTTTCCTGGTTGACAGCCACAGTGCAGGTTATTTTAATTTCAGCCCACACATTACCTACTGCTGTGCTCCTGAGATGCCTGCTAGCACTGTTCAGGCCACCTAATTGTGTTTGATGCTTCCTATGCTGTTAGCAGGTATGTTAGTTATATTTTCTTTAGGTATAATTATTCTGTGTTTCAGTGAAATTTGTTAGTAGAAATATGTATTTCTGGCCAATTGGGATAATTATGAAACATAGAAACATAATGACAGAAAAAGACCACATGACCTATCTAGGCTGTCCTTCCATATCAACTACTACAACAGTCTCCTTATTTCCTTTAGAGATCCTCTGTGTTTGTCCCATGCTTCTTTGAATTCAGATACTGTCCTCATCTCTACCACCTCCACTGGCAGACTATTCCACGGATCCAACACTCTCTGTAAAGAAATATTTCTGCATATCACTCCTGAATTTATCCTCTTTCACCCTCATCCCATGTCCCCTCATAGCAGAGCTTGCTTTCAATTGAAAGAGGCTCTCCTCCTGTGCATTTATGCCATGGAGGTATTTAAATGTCTCAATCATATCACTTCTATCCCGCCTTTCCTCTAAAGTATACATATTAAGATCCTTAAGTCTGCCCTCATATGCCTTATAATGAAGACCACTAACCATTTTGGTAGCCACCCTCTGTACTAACTCCAACCTGATTATATCCTTTTGAATGTGCAGTCTCCAGAATTGCACAGAGTACTCCAAATGAGGCCGCACCAAAGACTTATACAGATGCACTATCACCTCCTTTCTTCTGTTGGCCATTCCTCTCCGTATGCACCCAAGCATCCTTCAAGCTTTCGCTGTCACCTTTTCTACTTGTTTAGCTACTTTAAAATCATCAGACACAATCACGCCTAGGTCCCGCTCTTCTTTAGTGAACAAAAGTACTTCACCCCCTATAATATATTGTTCCCTTGGATTACTGCAGCCCAAATGCATGACCTTGCATTTTTTAACATTAAATCTCAGCTGCCAAATTCTAGACCATTCTTTAAGCTTAGCTAGATCCCTCCTCATGTTATCTACACCTCCCTGGGTGTCTACTCTATTGCAGATTTTGATATCATATGTTAAGAGGTAAACCTTACTCGACAGCCATTCCGCTATATTACTAACAAAGATGTTAAAAAGAATCAGACCAAGGACAGATCCCTGGGGAACACAACTAGTAATCTCATTCTCCTCAGAGTGAGCTCCATTTACCTGTACCCTTTGTTGCCTCCCACTCAACTAATTTCTAACCCAAGCAGTAACTTTAGTATCCATCCCTAGGGTGCTCAGTTTATTTATAAGTCGCCTGTGATGAACGGTGTCAAAGACTTTACTGAAATCTAAATACACCATATCTAGGGGTCTCCCTCGGTCCAACTCCCTGGTCATCCAGTCAAAGAAATCAATCAGATTTGTCTGACAAGACCTGCCTCTGGTGAACACATTCTACCTTGGATCATGTAATCTGCTGGACTCCAGAAACCTCACTATTTTCTTTTTAGCTGCGCTTCCAATAATTTACTCACCACCGAAGTTAAACTTACTGGCCTATAGTTTTCAACCACATTCTTACTTCCGCTTTTGTGTAAAGGGACCAAATGTACCTCTGTCCAGTCCTTTAGCCACACTCATGACTCCAATGAGGCATTGAAAAGGTCAGTCAGTGGAGCTGCAAGAACATCCTCAAATTCCCTGAGTATTCTAGGGTGTATCCCATCTGGTCCCATCGCTTTGTCTACTTTAAGTTTAGCTAGTTTCTCATGAACACAGTCTTCTGAAAATTGTTCAAGATGCCCCTCGCTTCTGTTCCTCTTTGTGTGTGTTTTCTGAGGTCCTGCTCCTGGTTCTTAATCTGTGAACACAATACAGAAATATTTGTTAAGCAATTCCTCTTTATCCTCATCAGCTTCTACATATTCCTCCCCTTCACCCTTGAGTCTGACAATACCACATTTGCCTTTCCTTTTCTGACTAACATATCTGAAAAATGTCTTATTCCCCTCCCCCCTCCCCCCCATTTTATTGCATTGGCTATTTCCTCCTTTTTTTGAATCTTTGCTTTCCTGACTACTTTGCTAGCTTCTCTAAGTTTTTCCATATATAGATGCCTGTTTTCCTCTCTCTGTAATCTCTTGTATTCCCTGAAGGCCTCCCTCTTTATCTTTACCTTTTCAGCTACTTCTTTCAAAAACCATAGCGATTTCCTTTTCCTTTTCCCTTTTCTTACCATTTTAGCAAAAAGGTTGGTTGCCCTTAAAATATCCCTTTTTAGTTTTGACCACTGTTTTTCTACATCCCCAGCTGTTCCCATCTGGCTAACGACACCCTGAGGTATTGGCCCATCTTGGCAAAGTTAGTTTTCCTAAAGTCTAAGACCCTCACTTTGGAATGAATTTTAACAGCCCTAATCCTAATATTGAACCACATCATCTGGTGATCACTGGATGCAAAATGATCTCCCAGTACAACATCAGAAAAACTTTCACCATTCATAAGCACCAAGTCCAGTATGGCCCTTTCACATGTGGGTTCTGTTACCAGTTGCCTGAATAGTTCTTTCTGTAGAGAATCCAGAATCCCGTTACTGCTAGATGATACTGCAGCAGGAATGTGCTAATCAACATCTGGCATATTGAAATCCCCTATCAGTAGCACTTCTTCTTTCCTGCAATGCTACGTATGTCTTCAATTAACTCTCCGTCCAGCTCTTCCTCCTGTGAGAGAGATCTGTATATCACGCCAATGCAAATAGATTTCTCTTTCCCTCTTTCTGGTTTAACCCACAGTGCCTCCTCTCTACTGTTTAAGCTTTGTAGTTCCAAAGCTTTAATATTATTTTTTTACATATAATGCCACCACTCCTCCCCTTCTTCCTACCCTGTCCTTTTTGAAGAAGTATAGCCTGGTATAGTTACATCTCAGTCATGGTTTTCTGTGAACCATGTTTCTGTAACTGCCACTAAATCCAAGCCAGCCTCTCCAATTAAAGCTTCAATATCTGTGATCTTATTTCCCATGCTACGGGCATTTATAGACATCACTTTCCATATGTTGCCCCTTTTACCCATTTCCATAAAGGTATTTAATGTTTCACTTACCTGGGGGCTTTCTTCATCCATCCCCAATGAATCTAGTTTAAAGCCCTCTTCAGTAGATTAGCCAGTTTGCTACTGAAGACAGTCAAACTTTCTTGGACAGATGGATGCCGTCTTTACTCTGCAACCCTTGGAACAGCATCCCATGGTCCAGGAAACCAAAACACTCTCGATTACATCATCCACGCAGCCATGCGTTCATCTCCAGGATGCAAGCTTCTCTGCCTTGGCCTTTACCCTCAACAAGGAGAATTGAAGAGAACACCACCTGTGCCCCTATCTCCTTCACCCTCTGTCCCAGAGCTATGAAGTCACTTTTGATATGCTCAGAGGGATACCTGGCAGTATCATTTGTGCTGACATGGATTAGCAATTAGGGTAATGGTCATTGGGCTTGATGAGTCTCAGCAAACTCTCCATAACATCTCGGATTTTGGCTCCTGGCAGACAGCATACCTCTCTAGACATCAAGTCTGGTCGGCAGATGGACACCCCAGTACCCATCAGAAGAGAGTCACCAACCACCACTACCCTTCACTTTTTTGTGGTCACTGATTCTGCAACTTTGCTGTGCTCGAGCTCTGGTTCTTTCCTTTCCAGGGATGCTTTCACCTCCTCCACTTCCAGGGCTGCATAATGATTGTTCATTTCAAGGGCTGGAGAAGTTGGATTGGTAATTCTGCAGGCCCTGATGATTTGTATCCAACTTTCATCATTCTGTAGGCTCCCATCTTCTGTTCTGCTGAAGAGCTTGAATGTTGCAAGAAGCATCTCATTACTGTACTTCTCACTGTCTTGAATGCTCCTCAGCCTCGCCACCTCCTCTCTGAGTTCCTCCACTTGTTTCCTGAGAGCTTCAGCATGCAGGCATCCTGCACATGGAACTAAACTTCAAATGGCATTGGGACCTCTGTCTGCAACAGCTTTGATGATATGATTTTTCCCAGCCATTGTTCAGTTGGTGGAGCTTAGGTATCTGCTGAAGCAAGAGAGAGAGAGATCTACAAAAGTACCTGCCAGTTTCCCAGCTGTCCTTTCAGAGAAAAATCAGTTAAATTCAAAATGTGCTGTTCCAAGTCCCTGTGTGTAGTTAATTGGGCAAGTGCCCTATAAAGCAAGACTTTTTTTTAAAATTCTTTATTTATGCATTTTAGACACAGCAACAAATTACAACCATACTATTACAAACATAAAAAGAACAACACCAAATAACCTTGAAACTCCCACCCCCCTAGCTCTTTGAGGAACAGACCGGTCTCAGCTCTTCAGGCACACTATTTCTGACAAATTAAAGAAAAAAGCAAAAGAAGATAAAGGCTAACCGTACCACCCCACCGAATCTCACCCTTGGCCAAAGTATATTATGGACCCAAACGGACACCAAGAGAAGAGACTTTAGCCAGGGCAACATATTCATCTAAAGGTGCCCATTTTTCCAAACAAACGGCCTTTCCCGCACAGTGTACCCTAGAATACAATTTCTCATAGCAGGCACACTGGGCGACAAGGTTCCACCACATGTCGCTGTTTAAACAAGAAGGAGCTTTCCAGTTTGTGAAAATGAGCTTCAAAGCTATTGCTAACATAAAATTCAGTAGAAAATAATTTTTCTTATCTAAACCTGAAATATGTTCAACAAATCTCAAACAAATCTCAAACAAACAATCTTCCACATGAGCCGAGCAGAAAACCCTAATATGGTTTGTATTTTCCCCCACACCAACTTCCAAAACCTCTGGACAAGAGGACAGTTATAAACCATGTGCTGGAAGGTGCCCAACCCACCCTGACAAGACCAACATTTACCATTCATCTTCCTGTCCCAGTTAGACATTTTGACTGGTGTGATATAAGCCCGATGGAGGAAAAAGAACATTGATTGCGTGATCGCAGCCGATCTAGATACACGAGTTATTGGCCCCCATAATAATTTCCACTCCTTCTCTGTGAGGGAAGACTCCAACTCCGTATCCCAATTTTTAATCAAGCCTAATGGATTTGCAGAGGATAAATCTCTAATGTATGCATGTATCTCTAATGTATGCATGTATCTCTAATGTATGCACTGATGCTGCACCAGGCTTCTCTGTCACACCCTGAATACTTGCAAAAATTACATCAACCTCTGGTAGACCCCTCACAGTAACTATTGATTTATTAACTAGATGTTTCAGCTGGAGCCACTGAAAATAAGCGGAAGCGGGTCGCAAAAACTCCTCCTGCAGCTCCTGAAAATCCTTCCACCCCTGAGCCCGTAGTAATTGACCAAGTGACCAAATACCACATTGCTGCCATCTTTTCCACGCAAACATCTTCCCATTTATTTTATGCACCGGATTCCACCACAACGGGAACTGTTTAGATGGGGAGTACCTACTTCCAGCCTTTTGTAGAAGCAAAAGATAAGCTGCTTGGGTGGCAGCAATCGGGCCGCTTACCGTGGACTCCTCTGGGTGTTTCATGCCGAGGAGTCTGTCCATAGGACATGGCGCTATGATTTTACTCTCCACCTCAACCCATCTCGGACCTGACGTAAGTGAGCCCTCCCTCAACCACATGGCACCTTGTTTTAACAAAAATGCATGGTGGTACCACTTAAAATCCGGAAAATGAACACCACCTTTTTCCTTAGATGCCTTGAGCTTAGTCAAAGCAATCCTCGGCTGCGAATTGCCCCAAAGAAATCTAGACAAAGACCTCTCCAACGCCACAAACAAACCGACAGGAATTTTATAAGGAAGCATCCCCAAAACATAATTGACTCTCGGCATTAATGTCATTTTTATCACCTCCAGTCTACCCCACCACGTTAAATGCAAAGGGGCCCAAGTTACCGCGGTTCTCTTAATCGCATTCAGCAAATCATCTATGTTAGTTTGCACTAAGGAATCAGTACGTGCAGAAAACTTGACCCCTAAATGCTTAACATTATCAGACTCCCAGCGGAAAGGGAATTCAGCCATCAAAGCTGAGGAAGCCCAAGAGTTTAGTGGAAAGGCCACAGACTTGGCCCAATTAATTTTATAACAGACAGTTTAGAATAGGAATCAATAAGATCCAAAATCATAGGGACTTCCGACGGCTGTGCAAACAGTAAAAGATTGTCCGCATAAGCAGATAGCTTCACTTGTATGTCTTCAATTTCAACCCCCTTAATGTGTTGATGTTGTCTAAGGGCAATTGCCAGAGGCTCCAAGGCTAAATTAAATAGTAACGGGGAGAGAGAGCAACCTTGACGAGTTCCTCTCTGCAGTGAAAAGGACTGAGACAAACAGCCATTAGCCAAAATCTTAGCCGTGGGAATTGCATACAATACCTGTACCATGTTAATAAACTTGGGGCCCAAACCAAACCACCCTAACACCTGAAACAAGAAAGACCATTCAAGCCTATCGAACGCCTTTTCTGCATCAAGGGTGAGGCCAACATAGGGGAGCGTACTTAATGAAGCCCTGTCAAACAAATTACACAATAACCGCGCGCTATCTGAAGCCGCTCGCCCTGGGATAAAACCGCATTGATCAGGGTGGATCAAACCTCCAATGACGGTTGACAGTCGACTAGCTAAAACGCTGGCATAAATCTTATAATCAGTATTGAACAATGGGATGGGCCTATAATTCGCCACTTGAGTAGGGTCTCTCCCCGGTTTTTCCAACACAGTGATTGTCGCTTCAGCGAAATTCCCTGGATGACACTGAGAGCTATGCAGTTCTGCAAAATAAGCTACTAGATCCACACTTATCTCATTTCTAAAGGTTTTGTAAAATTCAGCGGGGATGCCGTCTGGCCCAACTGCCTTTCCAGAAACCATTCTATCAATTGCCCTACAAACCTCCGATCTGTAGATGGGCTTATCCAGATCCCGCATCTGCTGTTCACTTATTGTAGACTGTGTTAAGCTTCCCAAAATATCCCTGACACACTCCGAGTCAGAGACGGTTTCAGACACGTAAAGATTCTGATAGTAAGCAGAGAACGCCTCCAGAATTTGTTCATCTGCTGTCAAGCTGCCTAGATGCCCATCAGAAAGGGCAGTGATATGAGATTTCTCTCTCCTCCCCTTCAACTCATTGGCAAGAGACCTACCCATCCTGTTTTTCTCAACATGGTAACGCACACGCTGCTTAAACATCACCTGCTCCACCCCTGCACTCAGAATTTCGTTATATTGATACCGCAAGCGCTGCAGACGCAGCATTATACCAACATCCAAATATTTTTGCCACAGATCATCAAGGGTAGCTAACTGAGCCTTCTTCTGTCTAGCCTCCCTGATCGCATAACTCGTAATTACAGAATGAAGATGCACTTTGAAGGCCCCCCACCATGCCCAACATTGGGTGTCCCCAAGTTTGTTAATCTCAAAGTATTCCCTAATAGATGCTCTGACTACCTTTTGAAAAGAAGGATCTGCCAACCAAGACCTATTAAAGGACCACGTCCGTGCCTGCGGAAGTCTCTCAAAAGGCCTGACTGTAAGCCTAACAGCAGCATGGTCAGATATATGCATACTTAGGATTTCAGTATCAGAGGCGTTTGTCACCAATGACCTTGAAATAAAAAAAAAATCAATGCGTGAAAAAGACTTATGTGGTGGTGAAAAAAAGGTGAAATCCTTCTCCTTTGGGTGAAAAATCCGCCACACATCCACCAAACCTATGGATTCCATTAAGGCTTCAAGCGCAACCCTTGCTCTGGCAGTATGTTCCACCCTGGGAGGAAGCCGATCTAATACCGGGTCTAGAACTAAATTAAAATCACCCCCAACGATGATTGGAGTCGGAATCTCTTCCGACATAACCCCGCTAAGTCCTTAAACAAAACAGGATCATCTTTATTGGTGGCATAAACATTGATAACTACCAACCTAACGCTTCCCATTGAAATGACAGACTTTGCCCACCTCCCAGCTGTGTCACAGCGAGTGCAATCAACTGTAAGCCCTAAGGATTTACGCATGAGTATTGCCACACCATTCTTTTTGTGAACTGCTGGAGAGTGACCAATTAGCAAATAATGTCCATCTTCCAATTTTATAGTTTCAGCTGAAGACAGATGCGTTTCCTGCAGGAAAATCACATCGGCCTGCTGCTGCTTGCCGTAAGCAATAATCTTTTTCCTCTTAATGGGGTTCATGATGCCTTTTACATTTAAAGACAAAAACTTAATCATATTAGCCATATTTTATAAGGATAACACCACAACTTGTGCCTGCATAACTCTTATAAACATATTTCAAATCCCTGCCATCCTCAAAGAGCAAACCCTGTACCCCAACAAATAGGGACCCCATTCAATAGGTGAGGCAACCCAAGACAAGAAAACCTAGTAAGGAACCTGGAACTAAACAATAGCACTCCTGTAAAGTCCTCAGACCCTATACACAAAAAATTAAAATAATGTTGCTGAATGTCCCCATCTACTCAGAACTCCGGAGTCTTAATGTGAACCCATTCAGCTCACACCCTGAGCACTGCAATCGAGTGCGACAAAAGATCTTCCGCCAGCAAGCACTTGATGGCTCCCTATGCCATACTCCAAAAGATGATCCCACTTAACAGCAAGGCCAGACTGCCACGCAGTAGCAATGGGGAGCCATGAACAAATATGGGCATTTATGACCCATCAAACTTATAAGAGAGGTCCAAAGTCAAGGACGTCACTGCATAGCTAAAGCTTCTTGATCTTCAATAAACTGCTCCAAAACTTTGGGATCATCGAAGGATTTAGTAGAGTTATTCAGGGTTACTTTAAGACGAGCCGGATAAAATAGCCCGAACCGGGCTTGCAGGTGGAGGAGCCTCGGTCGAAGCGCCAAAAATTGCTTTCTCTTAGCAACCGTCGTCTTGCTAAAATCAGGGTACAGAGCAATCCGATGTCCTTCAAATTGAAGCTCCAAAGTAGATCTCGCCCCCGACATTATTTGAACGACTTGCTGGTGTCACAAAACACAACAAATCAGAGGTCTCGGCTTTTTCATTTGTGTAGACAAAACAGAAGGAACCCGATGAGCTCTCTCTATCTCAAAAGGGGAATGAAAATCGATTTTTAAAGCCCGTGGAAGCCAGTCTTGTAAAAATGTTATAGGATCTTTCCCCTCCGCTCCTTCAGGGATCCCAACTATACGAATGTTGTTTTGTCGGGCTCAATTGTTCATATCCTCCAAATTGTGTTCTAACGCTTCTACTCTCCGCACTGCAAGAGCGAGTTGCCGCAGCCACTCCTCATGTTGGGCCACAGACCCTTCCGTCTTCTCCACTCTATTTGTAAGCGTCACAATCTGTTCCTTCATCTCTTTAAAGTTGGCCCACAGCTCATCCAAGGACTCACCATTTGCTTCCACTTGTTTACGTACCGTGCAGATCTCTCGTAAAATTTCTGCCGCTCCCTCCAAGGCCTCTTACTGCGGCACCATCTTGAGAGGTGACAGGGGTTCCGTTTTGGATCTTTTTGAGCCGGCACCTTGCTGGCTAGCGAAATCAAGCCGAGTCTGTTTGGTTCCCGACATAATCAGCAAGATACGGGTGCGAAACAACCACACTCCGTCTCCTTCTAAGGCAGTGAGGACAGGATTAAGCAGCAGGGTCTTCGGGAGCAAATCTCCTACACAGCCATCTTGCTCCTAGGCTGGCTCCGCCACTAAAGCAGATTTTTAAACCTAATCCACTAAAGAAAATATTCCCCCTTTTAAACTAAAGTACCAAAAAAAAATAACTTTGTTTTAAAAATGTACCAAAACCCTTTTAAGAGCTCCCAGGCAGAGGGCTAGCAATTTAAAAGCCACAGACTCTTACCTTTGCTTGAAATGTATAGCCCCTGTTAGGAATTATGGAGGTAATGTGCCTGCTGTCAAGAGGGGACAGATAGTTTAAAGATTACTAGAGTTCTCAGGCAAATAAAAATACCCAATTGCAATTAGCACAGGGGAACATATTGTCTGCTGTCAATGTTGCAGTTAGCTGGATGCAACTAATGTCACCTCAACAGGTAGAAATAGTTGTGTCTGTGGTAACTGTACCATGTGTTAGGGCAGGGGTGGGCAATTCCGGTCCTGGAGGGCTGCAAACCAGTCAGATTTTCTTGATGTCCCTAATGAATATTCATGAGATCTATTTGCATCCACTGCCTTCCATTGTATGGAAATAGGTCCATGGAAATACATCCACTTGTTAACTGCTGTGAGCATGTTGATCACACTCCCAACAGTTATTGTTGAGAGTTTGTATTTAATGAACATTAGTTTTAATCTTAAAGATACATTAAGTACAAAAACCTAACATATCTTTATAAAAAAGTCCCTAAGTTAGACATTTCAAATTGCACGGCTGAATACTGACTTCTTATTTATTAAAGATTAATTTAAAATGCACTATGCAAGCCTGACCTTGTAACTTCTTTTATCTCTAAGACAGTCAACACATTTCAATATATCAGATCGATAGATTTACTTCTCATTCACACAGATAATAGCTTTGAACACATTTAATTGAATAAACATTGCCCAGTTACTCATTGTTTTCCGATGGTTCATAGATATAACCATTCATTTCACTACAGAACTAAACAAAATATGTTTCCTTAATTCAGATAAACATGCAAATTTCTAAATAAAAGTGAGGTTGATTCCTAAATAAAAATGAGGTTGATTTGGGACTCCTCGGGGGGGGGGGGGGGGGGGGGGGGGGGAACAATTAATTTTGACATTTATCAACATGAAAGGTAATTTTATAACAGGGTAACTAGAAAAAGGGGAACACATGCACCTATTATAATCTATTATAAAGGAAATATACATGCTGTCATGAAATATGCTCCCTGAATGATCTCCTGTGAATCCTGCTCCAAGGAAAGTATTTTATGAATACTTTGGGGGAGTAGTGACCAGTGACCTAGTGGTTGGGGCAAGTTACCTCAGGCCAGAAGGCCAGGGGTTCAAATCCCACTAGAGGACAGCAACTTTGGGCCAGAAGGACTGGTGTCTCTAGTCCCACAGGTGCTCCTTGTGGTCTTGGGCAAGCCATTTAACCCTCCATTGCCCATGTTCCCTGTAAAATAGCTATCTACAAGTTATAATGCCCTGTTCAATGTAATTTCAGTTTGTTCAATGTAAACCACCTTGATATCATGAAAGACAGTATATAAGAAATGTTAAATAAATAAATGAAGTACACACATGCTTCTCATCTCTGCCCAAATAATCTGTGCAAAACTACATGTGATAATGATGCTGTGTATAATTTTACTTGCATATGCACAGCACAGTTTCATAAGTCATATATAGTACATAAAACATGGCTTACTCATGGAAAACAGCTTTTAAAATTACATCCTGTTTATTTGTTAAACAATACTCCCCTACATCCCTCCTTGTGAATTCTGCTCTTCTACTGGCTTGCTCCTCTTTGCCTTTTTCTTCCACTGCTAACTCCAAACTTCAGACCTTTCACCCTGCTGCTCCTTATGCCTGGAACAAAGTTCCTGAGTCTGTACGTCAGGCTTCATCTTTGCCCTTTTTCAAATCTATGCTAAAGGCTCACCTCTTTGAGGCTGCCTTTGGATCTTGATCCCTTGTTTCCTTGTGTCTCCTTACTCTTCTCCATTCTATCCTTATTCCTAACTTTTGTCTTGTTTGTCTTGATTAAATTGCAAGCTCTAATGAGTAGGAACTGTCTCTGTGTAGGAACTGTCTCTATCTGTGTTTGTACAGGGCTATATATGCCTTGTAGTGCTTTATAAATGTTTAATGGCAGTAGTAGTACTGCTACTACTACTAGAATTTCAGCAGTAAATGAGCACAGTGGCCTAGAACAAAGAAGAAAATACAAGTTATATCAGTATAGATTGCAATAGTGTTAAATAACAACAAACTATTTATACATATCTGTATATGCAAACTTTATATAACTATTTAAACTCTTTAAAAAATCAAGATGATAGATCATATAGGACATAATATAGAGCATAAAACGGCATAATATAAAACATAGCATACACAAAGACAATAGTATGAAAATAAAAAGTATTAAAAAATCAAGCATATACACCTATAAATATAATAAAATAAAATGGAAGATAAAGGAGTATGTTTACTAAAGGTTAGCACATGTTAACAAACATTAATGTGTGCTTAGTGCTGACATGGCCCTTTTATTTTTATGAACCATGGTGGCACTTATCATGCTTTAACTTTTGTTTATGCATATTAAACTTTAGCAAACATGCCCCAAAATATAAAAAATAAACAAAACATTGCTCTTTATCCAAAAAAATCCACAATATACTAAACAGTAAATATTCAAGAAAATAAATGAAATATAAAAAAAAACAACCCAAAACATTCTGCTCTTAAAATCTAATGAACAAATGCTGGAAGTAATAGAACAACTACTAGGCACCACCATGAAGGTTCCAGGCCTTCAACAAGGACAGGATTTTAAGTAAAACCTGCCCACTCCTCGCCTCCACAGCACACAATCCTGAGGATCTGGTTTCCGACTGGAATAAAAGCCTCAGTACTATTGCTCTACGTACACCATCTAACAAGCCTCCAAGGAAACGAGCCACCACAGCCTGGTACTCCACTGAGCTGAGATCATCACTCACCCTCCTAAGGAAGCTGGAAAGACGCTGGCGTCGATCCCACTCCGCAGATGACCAAAGGGTATATAACCTTCACCTGGCATTGCACCGCGAAGCAGTAACAGAGAATATGAGACAATTCCACACAGACATCCTAAAATGATCACTGAACAAACTGCACAACCTGTTTGTTCTCGTCAAGAACCTAACAAAGGAACCAGACCCCGAACAACCAAGCAAGATCCACCCCCAAGAATTTGCGGATTACCTGCAATCAAAGCTATGCCAGACTAATGTCACCAGCACCCGCCGTCGCACCCGAGCCAAGCTATCTAACACCCCTGACCATCTTCTCCACGCCACCTAAGAAGCACATCGAGGACGCTATTGCTGTGATCAACACTACCACTGCACAAACTGACCCCTGCCCTGCCTTCTGGATAAAAGAGCTATGGTCCGACTTTAGCCCTTTTATAGCCAGGCTCATGGACTGATCCTTCGCAACAGGCACATTCCCCCAATCCCTCAAACATACGTCCACCAGACCGCTGCTAAAAAACAGCAAGCTCGACCCCCAGAAGGTAGACTCATACAGACCAATATCGAGCATACCACTACTGGCCAAAATAATTGAAAAAGAAGTCCAAAGACAAATTCAAGAACACATCGAAGCCTCCGCACCGCTGGACCCCTGCCAACACAGTTTTAGAGTCTCATGGTGTTGAAACGCTCCTCACCACGCTCCTCAGTAACATAATTACTGGAATTGATAACATCTGTCAAGGGTTTGTACTCATTTTCATGGACATAGCAGCTGCATTCGACTCTTTAAGCCACGAGCTTCTTCTGGAGCATTTCAAGGAGAAGAGGATCTGTGATACAGCGCTAGATTGGTGCAAGTCATACCTCTCGGACAGATGGCAGCACGAATGATCAGGGGCTTCAACATTGGAACCATTCCACCAGAAGCAAGGCATCCCACAAGGATCCTCCCTCTCCGTCCTGATGTTCAACATATACATGCAGCCCATCTGTAACCTCATCCGGTCTTTCAAAGTTAACTGCTTGATATATGCAGATGATGTACTGTTTTACATGCTATTCTTGACAGAGAACCCAGACCTCTCCCCACTGACAGACTGCTTTAATGCAGTATCCAACTGGCTCCAAACCCAAAACCTCCGAATTCAGCATAAAAAAACAGAGGTCCTTTTCATTACGAGGAATCAAAACTTCACCACGCCACCCTATTTAAAGGTCACGGAAGCAGAACTACAGACCAAACCCATGATCTGGTACCTCGGAGTCACTTTAGACCAGCGCCTGGACATGAAGGTGCACATAAGCAACATAGCAAAAGCTGTATACCATAAGATCCGAACTCTCAGTTACCTACGCTTCCTGTTGGAACCAGATGACTTCCGGACAATTTATCAAGCGTTGATCATACCACACTTTGATTATGCAAATTCAATCCTGCAGGGACTCCCTCAATCCACCCTGAACCTGCTACAGCTCACGATGAACGCCGCAGCGAGAGTTCTACATCGAGCATCCAGGAAAGACCACATGACACCCATCCTGAAACATCTCCACTGGCTCCCTATACATGGCAGATTCACATTCAAAACCTTACTGCTGATTTTGAAAGCCATCAATGGGCTCTCCTCCACATCACTAGCAGAGCTTATCCAAACCACTCCCCCCAACAGGTCCAGAAGATCAGTAGCGGTCAACACACTGATAGTCCCGAAAGCAATAACCCAATGTACCCAGGCAACAGCAAACAGGGCTTTCAAATTCTCTGCGCCTATATGCTGGAACACTCTTCCACCCAGCATCCGCGCAATCCCTGACCTAGCCCATTTTAGGAAGGCATTGAAACACCACCTCTTCCTCATGCACTACCCAGTTGACAGTGCTACACTAGCCCCTTCCATTAGCTAGCCCTTGCAGTACAATTGAACCTTACCATACAAGACACCCATGACTACGACTAGCGAGATACGACTTGTCACATTGCCTAGATGTAAATAGTTTCCCCAGGTTATCCAAGTTCTAGCACCTGTTCCTTGTAAACACAGATCAGCCAATGAAATGTCTAAGTTTTATGTTCCATGTAAACCACACTGATGTTGAATAGCACGGTATAGAAGATACTCTAAATAAATAAATACAAATAAATAAATACTGGGCAATCCATAAAGGTTGTGATATACGTAAAATGCCACAGTAACACATTCCACATTGTCGCAAAAGGAGTGCTAGTGGCCTCAAATCCTGGGTCTCAAGCCAGTGCCATGATCATTACGCTACACCTCCAAGCAGTTGCCAGACATCTACAGGGTGAACATGTTTGACCCCCTGCAATGGGCTGCAGCAGAGCCAATAAAGCCATGCTCAAAGAAGGGCATGATGTTGAATAGTCTATTTGCTGAACCAAATTGTAGCCAGAACACATAACAAACTCTAAGGATATGTGCCTGGCAGTCACAGCAGGGCATGGACTGTTACAGACATAAACATGAACTGAGTAGCACACAGTCACATAAAGAACAAGTGGGACTCAAGCCCCCTGTCCCCTGCATCTAGAGACATTGCACTAACCTGTAGGCTACACCTCAACATTTCCCAGCACAGCAATGTCTGGATTCAAAGAGATTATAGACAACTGCCTAAAATGTACACAATACTCCAGGGTTTGAGGCCCACTAGCACTCCTTTTGCAACAATATGGAAGGTTTTACTGTGGCTTTTTATGTATGCCACAACCTTCATGAATTGCTCACATCTCCTTGTGACTTTGGGCAGGTCACCTAACCCTTCATTGTCTCAGCTGACTGCAGGTTCTTACAGTCTCTTTTTTTCATCAGACATTATCATGTTTTCAGTACAATGTAATCTGATGTGAATGCACTGATGCAGCAGTATACTAACAGGCAGCTACATGCATACAGCTGTAACCTACATGTGCAACATGAGTCAGGTGACTGTAACATCATGACTGTGACTGTAAAGCTTTAGATAAATCACATCACTGCATTACATACAGACACATCCTACCCCTTAGATAGTCACCTGCAGGTATGAAATCATGCCCCAGTTTGAGCGACTCCTGTCTAGTTGTTACATGCACTTTTGTCTGGGTTGTTGTATGGTGGTTGAGTGGTTGGGACAAGTGTGAGACACATATGTCTTGTATCAGGCCTTACACGTGGCACTGGCACATGTTTTTCCCAATAGCACAAATGTATTGGGGGTGGCATCGGTGCTGCCAACCCGTGTCACATTCTCCTCTGCCACCATCCTTCCTGCAGTCCATCCTTCAGCATCCAGTGGCTCAGTGCAGTCATGTCTTCTCATGCAAGCTGCTATGCCATGGCCTATACAGGTATTCTTTTCCACATTTGGGCACTTCACTCACGCCTCTCCTGTGCCTGATCTTCACATCACCACTCTTGCTCCGTCCTCCTTTCACTGCACACATTGTGCCACTTCTGACTCCACTGAGGGACACATCTTTCTCATCCTATGCCATACACTGACATTATGGTATTTTACATGACCACTACCCAATGCATAGGCACAGCTGCTTTCCACATGCTCGTCACACTTACTGGCTGGTATGTCGGATGCCGACGCATCTATCAGACCCTTCAGCTTCAAGCTGTTCTTCCATTAAACACCTTTACATTGACTTTTGCTGGGGCTCCCTTATCCAGCAATAATGTGACAGATATTTTCAGGGGTTAAGGTGAACGCTTGCCACTTTAATGCCTGATGTCCAGTTAATGCCCATTAAATGGCCCATTGTGCCCTTAATGCCAGAATGCTTCCTACCTGTCCAGTATCCTTTACACATGTAACACCCCTTATCACTGCCATTAACACCTGTTACCTTAACACTCTTTAGTAAATAGGGCCTTCACCTATATTGCTCCAACTATTTGGAATACTCTTCCGGACACATTAAAAGCCATAAAACACCTCCAATTATAAACATAGAAACATAGAAATATGACAACAGAAAAAGACCACATGGTCTATCTAGTCTGTCCTTCCATAACAACTACAACAGTCCCCTTTTTACCTTTAGAGATCCTCTGTGTTTGTCCCATGCTTTTTTGAATTCAGTTACTGTCCTCATCTCTACCACCTCCACTGGGAGACTATTCCACGGATCCACTACTCTTTCCGTAAAGAAATATTTCCACATAGCACTCCTGAATCTATCTCCCTTCACCCTCATCCCATGTCCCCTCGTAGCAGAATTTGCTTTCAATTGAAAGAGGCTCTCTCCCTGAACATTTATGCCACAGAGGTATTTAAACATCTCAATCATATCACCTCTATCCCGCCTTTCCTCTAAGGTGTACATATTAAGATCCTTCAGTCTGTCCTCATATGCTTTATAATGAAAACCATTAACCATTTTAGTAGCCACCCTCTGCACTGACTCCATCCTGTTCACATCCTTTTGAAGGTGCGGTCTCCAGAATTGCACACTATACTCCAAATGAGGTCGCACCAAAGACTTATATAGAGGCATTATCACCTCCTTTTTTCTGCTAGCCATTCCTCTCCGTATGCACCCAAGCATCCTTCTAGCTTTTGCCGTCACCTTTTCTACCTGTTTAGCTACTTTAAGATCATCAGACACAACCACGCCTAGGTCCCGCTCTTCTTTAGTGGACAAAAGTACTTCACCCCCTTTACTATATTGCTCCCTTGGATTGCTGCAGCCCAAATGCATGACCTTACATTTTTTAACATTAACTCCCAGCTGCCAAATTTCTAGACCATCTTCAAGCTTAGCTAGATCCCTCCTCATGTTATCTACCCCTTCCTGGGTGTCTACTCTATTGCAGATTTTGGTATCATCCGCAAAGAGGCAAACCTTACTTGAAAGCCCTTCCGCTATATCATTAACAAAGATGTAAAAAGAATCGGACCAAGGACAGATCCCTGGGGCACGCCACTGATAACATCCTTCTCCTCAGAGTGAGCTCCATTTACTTGTACTCTTTGTCACCTCCCACCCAATCAATTTCTAACCCAAGCAGTAACTTTAGGGTCCATCCCTAGGGTACTCAGTTTGTTTATGTCGCCTGTGAGGAACAGTGTCAAAGGCTTTACTGAAATCTAAATACACCACATCTAGGGCTCTTCCTCTGTCCAACTCCCTGGTCACCCAGTCAAATAAATCAATCAGATTTGTCTGACAAGACCTGCCTCTGGTGAATCCATGCTGCCAAGGATCCTGTAATCCGCTGGACTCCAGAAACCTCACTATTTTCTCTTTCAGCAGCGTTTCCAATAATTTACTCACCACCGAAGTTAAACTAACCGGCCTGTAATTTTCAACCACATCCTTACTTCCGCTTTTGTGTAAAGGCACCACATGAGCCTCTCTCCAGTCCTTTGGTGCCACTCCCAACTCCAACGAGGCATTGAAAAGGTCAGTCAGTGGAGCTGCTAGAACGTCCCCAAGTTCCCTCAGTATTCTCGGGTGTATCCCATCCGGTCCCATCGCTTTGTCTACTTTAAGTTGAGATAGTTTTTCACGAACACAGTCTTTTGAAAATTGTTCAAGATGTCCTTTGCTTCTGTTCCTATTTGTGGGTGTTTTCTGAGGTCCTGCTCCTGGTTCTTCATCTGTGAACACAGAACAAAAATATTTGTTAAACAATTCCGCTTTATCCTTATCAGCTTCTACATATTCCTCCCCTGCACCCTTGAGTCTGACAATACCTCTCTTGCCCTTCCTCTTCTCACTAATATATCTGAAAAATGTCTTATCCCCCCATTTTAGTGCATCGGCTATTTCCTCCTCCTTTTGAATCGTTGCCTTCTTGACTACTTTGCTAGCTTCTCTAAGTTTTTCCAAATACAAATGCCTGTCTTCCTCTCTCTGTGATCTCTTGTATTTCATGATGGCCTCCCTCTTTATCTGATTAGGTGTTAGCAGTTCCCAAAGCTGAAGAGGTTACTGGATTTCAACCACCTACTGTGCTCAAGGAAAGTCCCACTAAAGCACCAAAAAGAAAGTAACCTTGCTTTAAACATGTACAGAAAACCCTTAAGAGCTCCCAGTCAGAGAGCTAACAATTTAATATAATAAAACAAACCCTTAAATCCTTACTGTTGGTTGATCTGGAGAACTCCTATAGGAAAGCCTGAACAGGGCAGGGCACTGGAGCCTTTTATGCAGGCCCTCAGCTGCTCTCAGGTAATCAGGCCCACTAACTCCTGATTAGGTGTTAGCAGTTCCCAAAGCTGAAGAGTTTACTGGAGTTCAACCACCTACTGTGCTCAAGGAAAATCCCACTAAAACACTAAAAAGAAAGTAACCTTGCTTTAAAAACGTACAAATTGTTTTGTAAAGAGCTCAGAACAATCCTCTTCCTAGAATATTATGGCAACTTATCTGACACTCATGCACAACATACATAGATATCTTTTATCTCTCTGTCTCCTGGCATCTTACACCTCTCTGACTTTCCTACAAGGTCATCTATGTTCACCATTTGATAATGGAATATCTGGGACATTCCTAAATGCTTTGTAAATAAGTTGTTTAATATGTTATCTAGCTCTACTACTAATCATCTGTTAAGATGTTAAAAGCGAGTTCCCTGTTACAATGTAACTGTGTTATGTTCGATGTAACCACCCTTGATTTCTGGAAGGGGCAGTATAGAAAAGCAAATAAATAAAAATAAAATAGATAAATAAACATATCCCCAAGTGAGGCCTCACCAATGACTTGTACAGGGGCATTAATACCTCCTCCTTTCTGCTGGTTATTCCTCTTTGTATGCAACCCAGCATCCTTCTGGCTTTAGCTACTGCTTTGCTACATTGTTTCACCTCCTTGAGATCCTCAGACACTAGCACTCCAAGGTCCCTCTCCTGGTTTACCTCACAAAATTAAAAAAAAAAAACAGCATCATTGCACAAGTGAAATTAAAACCAATTAACTTTGTTGTTCTTACTGTGCTGCTGCTGCTGCCGCCGGCTCCCATGACATTGACAGAATAGCTCGGATCTCTTCATCAGCAGCCCCAGTTCAGGCTCCAGCAAGGAAAAATCTTCATCAATGACCACTGCCATGCTGCCAAGAATAGCCTTCCTCCTGACATCAGCAGCTCCTTCAAAGACTACTGTCCTTTAGAAATGAAGCGCTTCCTGCACAACATCTCCAAATTCTGTAATGGAAGAAAGCATATCTACCCAAAAGATGGTTGAAACTACAAAGGAGAAAGCTGCACGCTCTATCTCGGGGAAGCACAAACCACAGTCCTCAAAATCAGTACTTCTCAGAAGCATACCCATCCAAGCACAGACAGAAAAAGGCATTTAGAGTCCTCTCCCCATAGGCAGGACACTAAAAAATGTCACAAGCCACTGAACTGTCCTCCAGATATCCATTTGCCTCTATTTTGCCAGCCAGATTCACTCGGCCTTCTGGCATGCCAACACAAGCACCAGAAAAAATAATAACTCTGCCAGAAAATACTGTTTCTGCCTCTCATGCTACGCTCCTTCAAATTTTATCTAAATTCATACAAGAACACTGCAGCTGTCCTCCAAACAGCTACCTTGGACACCCTCTAATTCCCTGCTACCAGAGCAACCCCTTTAAACACTGGGTCTCCTCCTTCTGCAGCACCCTGGCCATTCTCCACCACCATCAGTCCATCCGGACACTGACTCATCCCTAGAAACCTTCTATGCATCAAACTTTCAAGACCGTTACAATTCCTTCAGAAGTGTAAGCATTTTGCAGCATTGGGAGCAGCTACAAGACAACATTACCTCAATACTAGAACAACAATCCAGGTTTAGTCTTCAGTGGCAGTGGCTAGCTGCTGTAATCGTGCTAGCCTCCGCCGCTGAGTATTGGGCCAATATTTTTTGCACGTCTTTTAGAGAAAATTGGAAAAAAAGCAAAAAAGAAGAACGTTTAAAACAAAGTTGATTTGAGTAAATGGACTTGGTATTTGGAATGACATTGGGACTGGTGACTGATAAGTGAAGGTTTCAAAACCATTGTCACTTAAAAAATAATTGACTAGTCTCTCTCATTTCTTTACAATTTTGGGGCCTCTCACCATGTTATGCTAGAAAAGATAACCATTTGTAGATCCTGAAGGTTTTTATCTATCTATGTCTTCTTGCAAGAGACATTGTGGTCACAGAAAAGACTCTTCTCAACTGTTTTCAAGCAACCTAGTCTTTAGAGATTGTGGTGATAGACAATATTGTTTTAGAACCATAAGAACATAAGAACATAAGACATGCCATACTGGGTCAAACTGAGGTCCATCAAGCCCAGTATCATGTTTCCAACAGTGGCCAATCTAGGTTATACGTACCTAGCAATATCCCCAAAAGACACAGGTTCCACAATGCTTGTACTGGGTCAAGCATTGATATCCTGGGTCCCTTTTTAATAGTGGTTTATGGACCTTTCCTCCAGGAACTTGTCCAAACCTTTTTTAAACCCAACTATACTAACAGCCCTTACTACATCCTCCAGTAACAGATTCCAGAGTTTGATTACACGTTGAGTGAAAAAATATTTTCTCTTATTTGTCTTAAATAGTTTACCCTGTAGCTTCATTACATGTCCCCTAGTCTTTCTATACTCTGATAGCGTAAACAATTGATCCACGTTTATCCGTTCCACTCCATTCATTAATTTATAGACCTCTATCATATCTCCCCTCAGCCGTCTCTTCTCCAGGCTAAAGAGCCCTAACCTTCTTAGCCTCTCTTCATAGGAGTAGCCTTCCATCCCTTTCACCAATTTGGTGGCTCTTCTCTGTACTTTTTCTAATAACGCTATGTCCTTTTTAAGATACGGTGACCAGAATTGCACACAATATTCAAGGTGCGGTCGTACCATGGAGCGATACAGAGGCATTATAATATCCTTTGTTTTGTTCTCCATCCCTTTCCTTATGATACCTAGCATTCTATTTGCTTTCTTGGCTGCTGCTGCACACTGGGCGGAGGGTTTTAACATGTTATCCACAATGACTCCTAAATCTTTTTCCTGGGTGGTGGTTTCTAATGTGGAGCCTTGCATCGTGTAACTATAGTGTGGGTTGTTCTTTCCTAGGTGCATAACTTTGCACTTGTCCACGTTAAATTTCATCTGCCATTTGGATGCCCAGTCTTCCAATTTATCCAGATACTCCTGCAGTTTTCCACAATCCTCTTGGGTTTTAACAACTTTAAACAGTTTTGTGTCATCAGCAAATTTGATAATCTCACTAGTTATTCCCTTTTACAGGTCATTTATGAATATGTCAAAAAGCAGCGGACCCAGTACAGATCCCTGGGGTACTCCACTATTCACCTTTTTCCATTGGGAATATTGGCCATTTAGCCCTACCCTCTGCTTTCTATCTTTTAACCAGTTCCCGATCCACAATAGTACACTGCCTCCTATCCCATGACTTTTTAGCTTCGCCAAAAGTCTCTGATGGGGGACTTTGTCAAAAGCTTTCTGAAAGTCCAGATACACTATATCAACCGACTCACCTTTGTCTACCTGTTTATGCACACCTTCAAAAAAACATATCAGATTAGTAAGACAAGATCTTCCTTGTCTAAAGCCATGTTGGCTGTCTCCCATTAGGCCATAACTATCTACATGCTGTGTAATTTTGTTCTTTATGATGGTTTCTACCATTTTCCCTGGTACTGACGTCAGGCTCACTGGTCTGTAATTTCCTGGGTCACCCTGGAACCCTTTTTAAAAATTGGTGTTACGTTGGCGACCCTCCAATCTTCAGGTATTACAGTTGATTTTAATGAAAGTTCACAGATTACCAATAGCAGGTCTGCAATCTCATATTTCAGTTCTTTCAACACTCTGGGATGTATACCATCCGGTCCAGGTGATTTGCTACTATTCAGTTTATCAAATAGTTGTAATATATCTTCCCGGTGTAGCGATATTTCTCTCAATTCCTCTGCAGTATCACCTTTAAATACCACTTCAGTCTTGGGTAACATCCCTACATCTTCCTCAGTAAAGACCGAAGCAAAGAATTCATTCAGTCTCTCTGCTATAGCCTTGTTTCCTCTTACTGCCCCTTTTACCCCTCTATCATCTAATGGTCCAATTGACTCTCTCACAGGCCTTTTGCTACGAATGTACTTGAAAAAGTCTTTATTTTGTGTTTTTGCTTCTGTAGCAAGTTTCTTCTCAAATTCCTGCTTTGCCTGCCTTATCAATGCTTTGCATTTAACTTGCCAGTGCTTGTGCTGTTTCCAGTTTTCGTCATTTGGCTCTTTTTTCCATTTCCTGAAGTTTGCTTTTTTGGCAGCAACAGCCTCTCTGACCTCACCTTTAAACCATGCTGGCAGTTTTTTGGACTTTCTTCCACTTTTCTTAATGCGTGGAATACAGCTGGTCTGGGCTTCGAGGATAGTATTTTTAAATAACACCCAAGCTTGCTGTAAGTCTTTAACCTTTGGAACCGCTCCTTTTAGTTTTTTCCTAACTATATTCCTCATTCTATCATAGTCTCCCTTTTGAAAGTTAAAAGGTAGTACTGTGGATGCCTTTACTATCTGTCCTCCACTAATTAAATCAAACATGATCATACTATGATCACTATTGCCAAGTGGTCCCAACACCCTTATTTCTTGCACCAGATCTGGTGTTCCACTAAGGACTAGGTCCAGTATGGCTTCCCCTCTGGTCGGTTCATGAACCAGCTGCTCCAAGAAGCAGTCATTTATTCCATCTAGATACTTTATCTCTTTAGCTTGTCCTGCTGTGACACTGACCCAGTCGATACCGGGGTAATTGAAATCACCCATTATTATACTCTGTTGTGACTTTTGTTAGCTTCCTTGATTTCTTTGAGCATTTCATCATCCATTTGTTCATTCTGGCCAGGTGGTCGATAGTATACTCCCACTGCCATCACCTTCCCCTTCATAAATGGAATTTCAATCCATAGAGATTCTACAGCAAATTTTGTTCCCTGCAAAACTTTAATCCTTTCTGACTCAATGCCCTCTCTAACATAGAGCGCAACCCCTCCACCAATTTGATAATCTCTATCATTACGATATAGTTTGTATCCAGGTATCACAGTGTCCCACTGGTTATCCTCCTTCCACCATGTCTCTGAGAGTGCAATCATATCTAACCTCTCATTTAGTGCTATATATTCTAACTCTCCCATCTTATTGTTTAGACTTCTAGCATTGGCATACAAGCATTTTAGAGACTGTATTTTATTCATATTAATCTGGCTATTGGTAGGCAGGGGTAATTTGGAATCTTTATGCTCTGTCTGCTCCTTACTCAAGGGTGTTTGGGCTACTATACTCCCTTTTGGAACCTCACTGCTTTAGGTAGTATCCTTCAAGGATACCTTTGTCTGAACCATGCACTCCTGGGTGACTGTCGGCTTTCCCCTATTTTCTAGTTTAAAAGCTTCTCTATCTCTTTTTTAAAGGTTAATGCCAGCAGTCTGGTCCCATCCTGATTAAGGTGAAGCCCATCCCTTCGGAAGAGCTCCCCCTTTCCCCAGAATGTTCCCCAGTTCCTAACAAATCCAAAACCCTCATCCTTGCACCATTGTCTCATCCACGCATTGAGACTCCGGAGCTCTGCCTGTCTTTTGGATCCTGCACGTGGAACAGGAAGCATTTCGGAGAACGCTATCCTGGAAGTTCTGGATTTCAACTTCCTACCTAAAAGCTTAAATTTAGCCTCCAGAACTTCCCTACCACATTTTCCTATGTCATTGGTACCAACATGTACCAAGACAGCAGACTCCTCCCCAGCACTATCTATGATCCTATCTAGGTGGTGCGTGAGGTCCGCTACCTTCGCACCAGGCAGGCATGTTACCAGGCGATCCTCACGTCCACCAGCCACCCAGCTATCTACATTCCTAATGATTGAATCACCAACTATAACAGCTGTCCTGACCCTCCCCTCATGGGGACATGGCCCTGGAGAAATGTCCTTAGTGCGAGAGGGTTTTACATCACCTGGAGGACAGGTCCTAGTTACAGGATCACTTCCTGCCACACCAGGGTGATGCTCTCCTGTCACTTGACCTTTCTCCTCCATGGCAACAGGGATGCTGCCAGACTGGAGGTGGGACTTCAGGACTATGTCCCTGTAGGTCTCGTCCATGTACTTCTCTGTCTTTCTTATGTCTTCCAGGTCTGCTACTCTAGCCTCTAGAGAACGGACTCGTTCACTGAGAGCAAAGAGTTCTTTGCACTTAGTGCATACGTAAGACCTCTCACCAACTGGGAGAAAATCATACATGTGACACTCAATGCAAAAGACCGGAGAACCCCCATCTCGTTGCTGGACTTCTGTCTGCATCTTAGTTTAAAGCTTGTGTTTAGGTCTTTTAAATTCTGTATATAATAAGGATTGGTGTAGATGCTTATACCAATAAAAGTGTATCTAATACCCCTAATACACCTTGTATACCTGAAGCTTAAGTAATTAATCTCAGGTCCTCTGTGTATGACTGATTTGGATAACGAGCTGCACCTGAGAGCAGCCCCTTTCCTCTAAGATGTGCAAGTACCTATAAAACTACAATTACCCCAGGGGTGGGTGGGTGCCGGGGAGGGAGGGAGGGAGATAAGTCCTATTAAAGAGGGCAGTGACAAGGTACCCTGTCCTGAACCCTCAGCAGGGGGGAGGGGGGTACCACACAAAGCCCAGTTAGTTGAGAGAGGCAAGGTAAGTTATAACTGAGAAGGCTGAACTAGCACACCACTAAGACAAACAATAAATAATTAAATAAACGGTTAGATAAACAATAAATAAGCTAGTAGAGTGGAAAACATCCACACAATACATGGTAGCAGTACCCACAAAGGATCAATCTTCCCTCACAACAGCAAAAACTTTAATAAACAACTGGATAGTCCATTTTGGAGCCCCCAGAAAAATTTATTCTGATCAAGGAAGAGCCTTCGAATTGGAAGTGACCAAAAGTCTGTACCATTGGTATGATATTCAAAAAAACAAGCACAATGCTGTATCACCATCAAGGCAATGGCAATGTGAAAGGTTAATAGAATGTTTCATGAAATGCTATGAGCACTGCCTTCTTTGAAAAAAGATGCTGTATTGCGTTCCTGCCAGAATTACTAGCCTACAACAGTCCAGTCCATAAATCCACCAGTTATGCACCATTTTACTTAATGTTTAGAAGAGACCCTAGACCACCACGCAGCAGAGAAACATTGGGATGCAACCAGTCTGGACAGTTGGTTGAATAAATACCATGACAAATTAGCTGAAGAAACCTCATAAAGGATAGGAGAGATCCACAAGAGATGCTATGATTGGAGAGCCTCTTGCTGAAAAGGGGAGATTATGTACTGTTGAGGGCTCAGGGATTTCCTGCTCATTGTAGGATCCAAGCTTGTTGGGAGAAGAAATTTTACATGGTGGAGGAGTTAATGAGCTGAGAAGGGGAGGAGTTCTCTAAAGATAAAACCTGAAAATGGTGGTACAGAAAAAGCTGTGCATTGAAACCATATTAAACCAGGATTCCAGAGATAGCCACAGATATTGAACAGGAAGAAGTATCTGAAAAGGAGACTATTCAGACCCCTAGAGAATTCCTCACCAAAAATAGAGAAAACCCACCAGAATATTTAAGGAAAACTAAAGAAGTAAGAAGTAAGAAATTATAACACAAAATTGGTTACTTCATATACGTACCTTGCATGCAAGGGAACTAAGCTAGTATGTGGAGAAAGTAATTTAAAAAAATTTCATGATGTAATGAAGTTAGGGAAATTTCATTCCACATATACATTGAGGAGCACTCATGAAACTTTGTTGATTTGAAAGTTCAAGAGTTTTTAAATTTGTCAAAAGTTCAGAAGTTTAGAGGAAGTGGTGTCACCTGTGGTAATGGCATCTTAGGACAATAGCTCTGATGGCTCATACTAAAAAAGCCGACTTTTCGGAGAGTTCTTACTATCAGCCTACATACGCGGCGGAAGGGCTGAGAGACTGCTGGTGACCGCAGAACATCAGACCCGAGCGGAGCAGCCAACACCGACATCACCAGTAAGACCCGTAAAGCTCTGTGCTGTGCTTTGTTTCCTTGGGAGTGCTTACTATCAGACAACATACACAGCGGAGGTGCTTGGAGATTGCCGGTGACCTCACAACATCAGGCTCAAGTGAGGCAGCCAGTGCCGATGTCACCAGTAAGACTCATAAAGCTCTGTGCTCCCATGGTGCTTCGCCATCGGCACATTTCTTCAGCATCTCCTAAGGGGTGTATCCAAAAGGGCTTGTATGCCCCTTTGGAGCCCCATAAGAGCAACTTAGGATCTTAGGAGCTAAGGAGAGATCCCAAGATGCCTGGAGGTAAGTGGAAGAAAAAGTATTTTTCATTGCCTATGACAACTGGACCGATGGACAAGCATTTGATTTGTTTTGTCTGCGATAACACCAGGAACTGTGTCAATAGGTCCTTCGGCAGATGGCATGAGTCTTAGCTCAAGCATACGCCTCCTTCTGCACCAGGTTTTCTTGAGATTTCCAGTCTATCCCCGCCTTGTGAACAGAGGTCCCAGGTGGAGGCTGGGTTCCCCAAAGCAGTATCTTGGAGAGAGCCTACAAACTCACCCTTGGATACACAAGTTTCTTCAGTATCACTGCTGGATATCTGGCAGGTTGTTTAACGTACTGAGCAGGTGCTTTTGGACACACATATATCTGGGGGGGCCCTCTTTTCTATAACGCTGGTGCACAATACAGATTATGCTGACCAACTATGCTGCATAACAATACCCATGGGGAGGTGTCAGTCAAGTAAGGTGTCTGGGTGACCTGGGATAGGTGTTTTCTGCTGTGCGCTTCCTTGGGGTATATGGCCGTGAATTGTGTGCGTGTGTCTGAGCCCCTCACACATGCTGACACCTGACAAGCCATGCTACCGGAGGGTGGAATGCACATGGCACAGAACCCCTCCCCCCCACATAAGAAACGATCTACTATGTTGCCAACATATTGTGGTGCACATGCAATCTCCTTGTGGATGTTACGTCAACCCCCATGGGAATTGTTGTGTATGCTGTTACCCACCTTCGGCAACGTGACATGCTGAGGCACTGTGGGCCCGCAGCTCCGCCAAGATTGTAGCCATGCTTGTGGGAGGGGTGGCTGATGTCCCTGGCGCCTGCATGGGGTGGTGGTTCCCCTCCCTCTCAGCACCCTCTAGAGCCTGTGAGTGGCTGCCAGTGGCCCCCACTGTAGCGGTGACATCTGGGGGCATGTCCTCTGCCTCGGCCAGCACATTAGTTCCTGGTGTGTCTTCGCCATTGCTGGTGGTGTCCCTGGACATTGTGGTCTCTGGTCCCTCCCCATCCTGAGGCCCTTTTTTATGCCAGTGTTCTAGTGATGCTGTTATTAAATTGCAGGATGTAGATGAGAAAATTGGGACTCTGGACTCGCATTTATCTAAGATAGTTGTCAGGTTAAAACCCTTACATCTGTGCAGACTACTAATATTAAAGATAGCTTGCTTATTCATCAAAGGATTGAAAGTCTGGAGAATATGACTAGGAGTAAGAACTTGTTGTTGTGGTTGTTAAGTGCCATCAAGTCGGTGTTGACTCATGGCGACCCTCTGGATAGTTGTCTTAAATTTTATTTGGTCTTCATTCAGGCGGCTTATAGTTTACAAACTGGCACCCATAGCTGCTGTTACTATATTGATCCACTCATTGCTGGCCTTCCTCTTTTGCATTGACCTTCTACCTTGCCAAGCATGATGTCTTTCTCTAATGATCTCTCTCTTCGCATGATGTATCCAAAGTATGAAAGTCAAAGTCTTGTCATCTGAGCTTCTAAAGAAAGCTTAGGTTTGATCTCCTCTAGTACTGACTAGTTTGTTCTTTGGGCAATCCATGGTATACACAGTATTCGTTGCCAGCACCATAATTCAAAGGCATCAATTTTCTTCCTGTCTATATTTTTCACTGTCCAGATTTCACATCCATATGACATTATTGAAAATACCATGGCTTGAACAAGTCAAATCTTTGTATGGAGAGAGACATCCCTGCTCTTGAGAATCTTGTCTAGGTCCTTCATTGTCATTCTGCTAAGAGCAATGGGTTGTCTGATTTCTTGATTGCTTGTTGCTTCTTTATTGATAGTTGATCCAAGTAGGTTAAAGTTGTCCACTATTCCAATTTCTTCTCCATCGATGATGAACTTATTCATTTTGCCAGTTGTCAGGATCTTTGTCTTCTTGACGTTAAGGTGCAGATCCAATTTAAGATTATATTCCTTGATCTTGAGAAGCAAATGTTTCAAACCATCTTCACTTTCAGCCAGTAATGTCGTATCATCAGCATAGCGAAGGTTGCTGATGAGTCTTCCTCTAGTCTTCACACCTCAGTTATCTTAATTTAGTCCTGTTTCTCTGATGAATTGTTCTGCATATAAATTAAATAGGTAGGTGGAAAGTATGCAGCCTTGTCGTACACCTTTGCTGATTTTAAACCATTCTGTTTCTCCTAGTTCCGTTCGAACTGTTGCTTCTTGATCATGTAAAGGATGTGCAAGAGAATGATCAGGTGTTCTGGTATACCCATGCTTCTTAATGTGGCCCAGAGATTCTCTTGGTTTACACAGTCAAACGCCTTGCTGTAGTCAATAAAATACATATGGATATCTTTTTGGTATTCTTTTGTCATTTCAAGGATCCATCTCACATCCGTGATAATGTCTCTCGTTCCTTGCCCTTTCCTGAACCCTGCTTGCACTTCAAGCAGTTCTTGTTCCAGGTATGGCTGCAGTCACTGCTGAATGATCTTGAGTATAATCTTGCTGGCATGTGGGATCAGAGTGATTGTGTGATAATTTCCACAGTCAGTCAGGTCACCTTTCTTCAGTATTGGTATAAACACAGATCTTTTCCAGTCAGTTAGCCATGAATTTTTCTTTCAAATTTCCTGGCAGAGCCTTATAAGTATGGTAACAACTTCATCCAATTGCTGTAATACTTCAATGGGAATGCCATCAATGCCTGGTACTTTGTTCTTTCATAAGGCTTTCAATGCTGTTTCAACTTCTTTCATCACTAATGGTTCCTGATCATAAAGTATAGGTTGAAATGGCTGTCGGTCCACTTGATCTTTATGGTATAATGACTCTGTATATTCTTTCCACCTTTTCTTGATTTTCTCATCATCATTTAACACGGCTCCTTGAGCATCTTGTAGCATTCTAATTTGAGGATGGCATTTTTTCTTTAACTCTCGTAGCTTTAGAAAAGCCGATCTTGTTCTTCCGCTAATAGCTTCTGATTCTATTTCCTTGCATGTGTCATTGCAGTACTTTTCCTTGTCTTGTCTTGCTGCATGTTGGAAATCTCTGTTGATTTCTGTGATTGCCTCTCTTTCTCCTCTGGCTTTAGCTTCTCTGCATTCCTGGACAATTTTCAGTTTCTTCAGTCATCCATTTTGGCCGTTTTTGCTTTTTCACCTTATGTGGAGACTTATCGCTTTCTTACAACACAACCTTCTTAATGTCATCCCATAACTCTTCTGGAACTCTGTCATTTGTATCCAAAGCAGCAAATCAATTTCTCAGACAGCCCTTAAATTCCAGTGGTATATTCTCAAGGTCATATTTTGCTACTTTCATGAATGCCCGAATTATACTGCAGTTGTGCTGATAGGCTTTCCTCCTAGACAAATAGAAATTAAGCATTCACTAACTGCACTGTATTTCATTACAGCAGAGATACTCAAATCCAGTCCTGGAGGGCTGCAAACCAGTCAGGTTTTCAGGATATCCCTAATGAATATGCATGAGATATATTTGCATGCACTGCCTCCATTGTATTTAAATCTATGTCATGCATATTCATTAGGGATATCCCGAAAACCTGACTGGTTTGCGGCCCTCCAGGACTGGATTTGAGTACCTCTGCGTTAGAGCTTATTTTTTCTTTATTATATCACTTGTTTGACCATCCAGGCCAAGGCGTCAGGGTGGTTTACAATAATAAAATGTAGGCTGCAAGTTCTTTCAAGTTTCTTCTTAACTATAAATGCAACACCATTTCTTCTTTGTCTTTCATTTCCAGTAAGAAGAGTGCTCAATTTTCCCTGTATTAAACTTATTGTCTCCACAAATACTGTTTAGAAAATATTTGAAGGATGTGTTTCCCCTCCCTACTGCAGATGCTCTTGAGCTTAATAAGTGTTATTATAATACTTCTAAGCTTGCAGAGGTGAATGCAGATGAAGGGGATTTGGATGCTCTTGAGGATAAGAATACCTTTGATATAATTAATTTTTTAGACGATACTCAAGATGTTATTTCCACTAGGGCCACATTGTTGGTGACCCTAGTTTCTGAGGGGGATAAAATAGCTTATCTTAAAGCTTATTTTAGGAAAAAGGATATTCCCTATTGTGACAAATTGGCCATCTTCTCAGATGTTTCACATTCGACACAAGTAAGGAGGAAGTCTTTTCTTGCTCTCAAGGCTGGAGAACTTTCTTTGGGTGCTAGTTTTTTCTTGCAATATCCATGCAAGTGCTTGGTTTCTTTTGGGCAAGATAAATATATTTTCCTGTCTCCTTTAGAATTAGAGAAAATGCTTGTTGAAAAGGAAAAGAATTAATGATTATCTGTAAGTTAGTTCTAGATTCTGGTGGAATGGGGCTATTTGATTTCAATGGGCTGGATATAGACAGGGGTCTTTTTTCAACTTTGATTTCTGATCTCTTGTCTTAATTTCTTTGTTTATCTTTATTGTTTGTATTTCCCTGAGATGTGTGATAATGACCTAATATTTATTTATCTCGTGTGCTATTTTGTAAGTGCTTTATTTTGTTTTTGTATATTTTATGGTATTGTATAAATTGAAATATGTAATTTTAAAAAAAAAGCCAACCATACAAGAATCCTCTTCCATAGTGCGTGCAGCACCTAATGCCCCCTATTGAGCACAGAGCACACAACGCCCACTCTCCGCCCCTACTCTGTCCACTCATGACTCTGTTGCAAGTTAGACAGCATGGGAATCATTCCATGCCCTCATATCCGTACACTAGCTGTCAATGCATATTTGAATATGTATTCAGCATGCTCCAGAATACGCAATGCCCTTTAGTAAAAAAAAAAAAGAACGTTGTGGTAATCTAAAGCAGAAAGAATTGCAGTAATCCATACATGAAATTACAGACATCTGGATCTCTGTGGCCAAATCTTTATGACGTAAACAAGATCAAATTTGTTGCTTCTGACAACAGTTTCAAAATGTGTATTTGCAAACAGCTGCTGAGACTCCAGAGAATGAAATGGATCAACAATTGCCCACAATCTTTGAACAGAGGATGGTGTCACTTTATCAAAAAAACACATAGCACTGGCAGAAGATTAGGAGAAACTTTTCTGATCCATAGCATCTCAATTTTCTTTAGGTTTGACTTTAGTATGTTTAATTTACATCAAGAAACAAATGCTTCAAGATAACATTTAAACATAAAAGTGCTGACATGTCAGCAGGGCCCACAGTTGCCATAAAACACAAGCCATTCTCATATACAAAAATGCATATTGAAGGATGTTAATAAATATTACATGAAATATGTATATGGGGGAGACTGGGCTGCTAATATTGACCCTACAGGATCTCACAAGGTAATATGCCAAAAAGATGAGCTATATTTGCCAAGACCCATTCTTTGAGTCCTACACACAAAAAATGGCCTGAGCTATCAAAAAAGGGAATATTTAGCCATTACTCATTGTGGAGGGTATATTAGAAGCTCTATTCATGAGTCAGACATCTGAAAATGGGCGCTTAAATGTGCAAAAGAGTAGTTACTCACCTGTAACAGGTGTTCTCCAGGAGCAGCAGGAATCAGTCCTCACATATGGGTGTCATCGGCGCCGATGAAGCCCCAGCGGAGCATTTCCCCAGCTTTCCATGAAAGCCTTTGGGAATGCAGGCACGCATGTGCGGTTCCCTTCCCGCCTAAAGGTGCCATCTTACCTCAGTCAAATGACATAGCTAAGAACAGCACACAAAAATGAAAAAATAAACTATGTACAACTGCAACTCCCAGGGGAGGAGGGAGGGTTGTGAGGACTGATTCCTGCTGCTCCTGGAGAACACCTGTTACAGGTGAGTAACTACTCTTTCTCCAGGACCAAGCAGGAAGTCAGTCCTCACATATGGGTGACTCCCTAGCTCTGGGCTACCGAGGAACCCAGGCTGAACAAGAGAGCTCCCTCTAGTCTCAGCAGCAAAGAAAGGCTTTTCAAGGACACAACCTCCACTGGTAGCCCAACAGAGGGCAGGAGGGCAGGAGTTGCCTAAACCTCAAAGAGATTCCAGAGTACTGCTTGGCCAAAAGCACTGCCCCTACGGGACTCCCTCTTCAGACAGTAATGGGCCGCAAAAGTCTGGCTTGAAGACCAAGTTGCAGCCCTGCAAATGTCTACCAAGGGCACAGAGCGGAGATGAGCCACTGAGGCAGCCATTGCCATGACACGATGGGCTGTGACCCGACCCTGCAAAGGAAGGTCAGCCGCCTTGTAAGCCCAGGTGATACAGTCAGCCACCCAGATGGACAAGGTATGCTTGGACACAGCTAACCCCAACTTATTGGGGTTAAAGGACACGAAGAGCTGAGTAGCCCTCCTATGCCCCTGCGTACGGTCAAGGTAGAAGGATAAGGCCCTCCTAAAGTCCAGGTTATGCAGGACTGCTTCAGCCTGGCTTGCATGAGGCCTAGGGAAGAATGTTGGAAGAACCACCTCCTGATTGAGGTGGAAAGAGGAGACAACCTTTGGGAGGAACTTTGGATGAGTCCTGAGGACTACCCTGTTCCTATAAATCCTGGTGTAAGGCCTATCACAGACCAGGGCCTGAAGCTCACTCACTCGCCTAGCCGAGGTAAGGGCTATCAGGAAGAGTGTCTTCCAGGATAGGAAGCGTAGTGGACAAGTAGACATCGGCTCAAAAGGTGGGTGAGTCAGTTGCTGTAAGACCACATTCAACTCCCACTCAGGGGCAGGAGGACGGATTGGAGGCTTGAGCAAAAGCAAGCCCCCGAGAAAGCGGGACACCAAGGGGTGACCTGACAGAGAATGTCCCTCCATCAGTGAGTGGTGAGCTGCTAGAGCTGAGAGGTGGATCCGAACAGAATTGGACTTGAGTCCCTGATTGGACAAGTGGAGTAAATACTGAAGCACTACTGGTACAGTACAGGAGAAAGGATCATCTGTACATAGCTGACACCACACAGAAAACCTTCTCCATTTGAGAGCATAGGTTTTTCTAGTGGATTGTTTCCTAGAGGCTAGGACAACCTCCTCAACTTCCTGAGGTAGGCTCCAGGGAGCCAAAACTACCCTTGCAGCCTCCAGGCCATCAAATTGAGAGCTTTGAGATTGGGGTGCAGAAGGGAACCCTGATCCTGAGAGAGCAGGTCGGGTTGCAACCCCCGAGGCAGTGGGGGATCCACCGCCAGTTGAAGCAGAAGTTGAAACCAAGCCTGTCTCGGCCACCTGGGAGCCACCAGCAGGACTGAGGCCTTGTTCTGAAGGATCTTGAAGAGAGTTCGGGCCACCAAGGACGTGGGAGGAAACGCATACAGGAGGCCCTGAGACCATGGAATCAGAAAAGCATCTGCTGCCATCCGCAGAGGATGCGGTTGCCTGGAGCAGAACTGAGGCAGCTGTTTGTTCAGTGGACTGGCAAACAGATCTATCCAAGGGAGGCCCCATTTCAGGAAGATCTTCTGAACTACTAAGGGATGCAGCTGCCACTCGTGGGGCTGCAGAATCCTGCTCAACCTGTCGGCCAGGTAGTTCTCCTGGCCTGTAAGTTACACAGCCCTGAGGAGCATGTTATGCTTTAGGGCAAAGGAACCAAAGGTCTTGAGCTTCCCAACAAAGGAGCCTGGACCCAGTCCCGCCCTTTTTGTTCACATAAAACATGGCCACCTGGTTGTCTGTCTGAACAAGGACTGATTGATGAGCCATGGCAGGAGAGAAAGCTTTGAGAGCTAGGTGAATAGCCCTGAGTTCCAGGAAATTGATCTGCTGTGCCACCTCCCAAGGAGACCACAGGCCCTGGGTGCACTTGTCTAGACAACGAGCTCCCCAGCCCTGCAGGGAGGCGTTGGTGGTCAGGACCACCGTGTGCCCAGGGATCTGAAAGGGCATTCCCGTCAGCAAGTTGGGTGGATGTAGCCACCAGTTGAGGGAGGTCAGAAATTGTCTGGACACCCTTACTTTGTCTCTGAGGATGCCTGTGGCCTGTGACCACTGAGTCCGAAGGCACCACTGTGCAGGCCTCATATGGAGCCTGGCATTGGGAGTCACATGTACTGTCGAAGCCATGTGGCCAAGAAGTCTTAGGCAGAGCCTGGCAGAGACCAGTGACCTGCTGAGAAATGGAGCTGCCAAGGGCATCAACCTTTGGGCCCTGTCTGCTGGCAAGAAAGCCTTTGCAAGCAGAGAGTCTAACCTTGCTCCTATGAACTCCAAGTTCTGGGAGGGGAGCAAAGTGGACTTTGCGAAGTTTATGACAAACTCCAGCCTTCGAAGAAGAGCAATAGTTCTGAGGGTGGCTTGTCTGGCCTCCTGGCACGTCTGACCCCTGATGAGCCAGTCGTCCAGATAGGGGAAGACAAAGATGCCCTGATTTCTCAGGTAGGCCGCCACCACTGCTAGGCACTTTGTGAAGACCCTGGGGGCGGAGGTGAGGCCGAAAGGCAGCACTCTGTATTGATAATGGTTTCCTCCCACAATGAACCTGAGGTACTTTCTGTGATCTGGATGAATGAGGATGTGAGTGTACGCATCCTTTAGATCTAAAGAGCATAGCCAATCTCCCTGCTGGAGGTAGGGCAGAAGTGTCCCAAGAGTAAGCATCTTGAACTTCTCCTTCACTAGGAACTTGTTGAGGTTCCTGAGGTCCAGAATGGGTCGAAGGCCAACGGTTCTTTTGGGCACCAGGAAATACCTGGAGTAGAAACCGTGACCTTGGAAGTGGGGAGGCACAGGCTCCACCGCCCTGTCCACCAACAAACCGTGAAGCTCTTGCAGGAGAAGGTCTGTGTGCAGGGGAGGCCTTGGAGGTTCCCCTGGAAAATATGGTGGAGGCAGTTGGTGAAAATGCAGGGCATAGCCCTTGTGGACTATGAACAACACCCAACTGTCCCCGGTGATAAGGGGCCACTGGTGGGCAGAGAGCGAGGCGACCTCCTGTGCAGGGTTGGGAGAGCAGTGGAGGAGAGGCTACGCTCAAGGAGTCAAAAACCCCCACCCTGCTGAGTGGTAGCAGGGGCCGGAGGCTTGGGGGTCCTCTGCCTACGGGGCCCATTACCCTGCCCCTTGGCTTGCTGACCCTGGGGGCAGCTTGGGAAGCCTGATATTGTGGGTACTGTTTGTAGGCAGTGCCCTTCCTCGGGTAAAAGGGCTTTTTACCCGAGCCCTTCTTTTTATGAGAAGGGGCAGAGGTCTTCCTAGACAGCCTTGTCCGTGTGAGGTGCTCAGTTTCGAGCTGAGCGGCCTTCTTGGTCATGGGTTTGCCAAAAAGGTTTTCACCTCGGCAAGGGACATCAACCAACTTCTCCTGAACCCACGGCTCGAGGTCCGATGACTGCAGCCATGCCTGGCGTCGAGCCACGATGCCAGCTTCCGCAACTCAGGCCGAAGCCTCGAAGCCATCGTAGGTGGCGCGGGACATGAACTTCGAGCAGTCCAGAATCCCCGAGGACAAGGACTTAAATCTCTGCAAGGGTTCCCCAGAGAGTCCAGCAGAGAACCCGGCCAACTCCTTGGCCAGATCCCACAAGTACATGCCCATGTACAGCTGGTACAACTGGACACGGCAAGCAAGCATCGAGCCTTGGAAGCACTTTCTACCGACACCATCGAGGTTTCGGGCCTCCCTACCAGGGGGCACCGCGGAGAGCATTTTCTGGCTCTTCAGATGATGCATGGCCGATTCCACAACCATAGAATGGTGTGGTAGCTGTGCCATTTGAAAGCCAGGGCTCTTTCTGAGTCGATAGATTGAGTTGACTTGCTTGCTGAGAACCGGCACCAAGGCCGGTGCCTCCCACATACGGAAGAGGAGCCGTTCCAGCATCGGAGGAACCGGGACAGTAAAGGCCTCCTTTGGAGGAGAGTCATACTGTAGAGCCTCGAGCTCTTCAGCTCGAGGCTCCTCCTTGGGATCTGCCGGAATAGCCAAGGCGGTGGCCATATCCCGGACGAACTCCAAGAACCGAGTATCCTCCGGGGGGGGATCTACTCTGGGGCTCAGACTGCCTTGAGTCCGACGGGACGCACCGAGTCTTGAAGGTATCAGGGGACTCCTCGCCCTCCGTCTCCCAAGCCGACTCGTCCGAGGAGGAGTCAGGGTCCGACCCCGCGGGGCCCTGGAGCACCCGCCCCGACGCCAGAGGCACCGGCGTCGACGCCCTCGGTCCCGAACAGGAGGTCGAGAGAGACCACGACCGAGGTCGACTCCGAGCCACGATGGACTCGAGTATCGGCTCGATCTCCGGGGTCGACTTCGAAGTCGATGTCCCGGTGGTCGGGGCAGATGCACCAGACAGGCTGGCCATCAGTGCCTGCTGCTGCTCCATGAAGGCAGACAGTCTGCTCTCCAAGGCTGTCATCCTGAGACTCAGCTTGGGAGACGCAGCAGCCACCAACTCGGGCCCCGGCGGTGCCGGGCCCGACGTCAGCTCCCTGGGAGAAGAGTCCTCTAGGACTACGGGGCTTACGTGTCCAACAGACTCCGGTTCCACACGAGGAACGTTTGCAAGCTTCTCGTGTTCCACGGGCCCGGGGCGACGGTCGGGGGTCTTAGACCTGGCCCTCGAGGAGCCAGGGACCTCCTCCTCTGACGCCCTCGCAAGCCGCTTCTTCCTCTTGCGTTCCCGGTCGGGGGACCCCCTGTCTGAGGAGCTTCGACGGCGTTCGGGATCGGAATCCCGAGATGTCGAGGCCTCAGACGAGGTTCAGGTCCGGCCGGAGGCTGAGTCCAAGAAAAGCCTTTCTTTTTGTTGCTGTCGACTTCGGAGTGCCTTGGAAGACATCTTCCCACAGGGCTCGCACGACGTAGGGTCGTGATCCAGGCCGAGGCACCGAAGGCAGCAGTCGTGTGTGTCGGTGAGAGACATTAATTTCTTACACCGATCACACTTTTTAAAACCACTGGAAGCCATCGGGGAAAAAAGAGTCCCCGCGAGGTCAAAAGACCGGCCTTCCAGGGAAAAAGTGAAAAAAGGGCGCGAATGCCAGCCACGAAGGGCAAAAACCGAAAAGGAAGAATCGGGCTCGATACCGGCGTACCGAACCCGGCAGGAGGGGAACCGGCGTCGAACCGGAAGAAAAAATAGCGATAATCGCCAAAAAAAATCTACTTTTAACCGGGAGGACAGGGCACACGTCCAGTGGGCTTCACGGAAAAAAAGAGACTGAGGTAAGATGGCACCTTTAGGCGGGAAGGGAACCGCGTATTGTGATACTGCGGACCCTCTGACAGAAAGAAAAGAAGTTTTAAATCTTTTTTTTTTTTTTTTTTTTTTAATTCTTTATTTAAATTTCAAACGCAACATCAATAACACACACAAAACATAATATAACCCCTACCCACCCACCCACCCTGCCTCCATTGACCCACACAATAACACAAATTTTACAGAGCAAGACAAAACATCGAGCTAAGTCCCACAACAATGACGTAAAGGGTCAATTAAAATGGACAGCCATCAGTCAGGCCAAGGAAAATTGCCCAGCAGGGCCCTGGCCCGTAAGAGATACAGCAGCCGTGCTCGCATAGGCGTCCAAGCACTCCCATTTATTCCCCTGAGTCCAAAGGGAAGATCCCACTCTCCTTCCGGCACCTCCGGCGCTGGCCAGACTCCCAGGACCGCTCATAGCTGGCATAAAGAGAAACTAGGTTCCACCAATGGTTGCTATCAAGCTTATCCGCAGCTTTCCAGCAAATCAGGACCAACTTGAGAGCAACTGCAACCAGAAAGTTAAACAAAAAACGTTTCTCTTTCGGTACATGCGCCGTCGGGCTGGCAGACCTAAGAAAGACAGATCCCAACGTTAGAGGGGCCCGGAAGGAGAGAATTCGCTGAATCTTATCCCACACGTCTCGCCAGAACTGCTGTACTCTTGGGCAGTCATAAAAACATATGTTTCAAGGTACCTAATGACGTTGAAACAGGTCCAACATTCCGCCACTACTCCAGGAGCCCAACGGGAGAGGCGGCTGGGCGTCAAAAATGCCCTGTGGGAGAGAAAGAATAAAGATTGAGTAATTGCTGCAGCACTAGAGGCCCTGTTAATTTTAGACCAGAGTGTGGCCCATAAGTGGGGCGTGATATAGAAGCCTCCCTCCGCCTCCCAGCTCTTTTTTAGGCCGGTTAACGAAGCCGACCATACCCCTCTAAGAATTGCATACAATTTGGATACAGTCCCCGGCCCTTCAGAACAGGTGAGCAGCAACCCGTTGGAGCCCCAGTCCTCCACAAGACTAGCTCCTGAAATCTGTGCCTGCTTAAGGCAACTTTGTAACTGGACCCATTGGAACCGGCATCGCTCCGGTAGTTCAAAATCACGCTAGTGTCTCCAGGATTTCCACCCTTGAAGGTGAGTAAGGTGCCCCAGCGTCCAAACACCTCTCTCCTGCCAGCAGCGCCAAGAAATCGTCTTGCCGCCAATTTTTTAAGTTTGGGATTATGCCATATAGGAAACTCTTTAGACACTGGATTCTCAGAGGTAATCACCCCTGCGAGGCCCGAAGTGGCCCACTGCGTGGCAGAAAGAGTGGGAGAAAGCAGAAGATTCGCCGGGAGTTTCATTACTAGTAAGAGCTGGAGCGGGATCTTTGGAAGGAGTCTCCTTTCCACTTCCAACCATAGGGGTCAACTCAGAGGGCGGCCGGTGCACACCACTGTGCTCCTGCTTTAGTAAAAAGGCCTGGTGATTATGACCTAAAATCAGGAAAATTCACCCCTCCCTGATCTCTACCCGCTTTAAGTTTGGCAGTCGCAATTCTGGAGGCTTCTCCGCCCACAGAAAACGTATCAATTGCCGCTCCCAGCCCTTGTACATCCGAGAGGGCAGTTCTATTGGGAGCATCTCAAGAATGTAGGTTTATCTTGGGAGAGAGGACCATCTTAATGGCCTCCATCCTGCCCCACCAGGACAAATAGAGGGGGGACCATCTGCTCGAGAAAGTGCGAAGCAATTCCTCTATAGTCTGGCAGTTAGTTGAAAGCGTCTCCTCAGTGGAGAAACAATATTTAACACCCAGATATTTAATAGGCCCCGGTTGCCCACACAAAGGGGTGCGCCCCCAGCGCAGAAGAAAAAGTCACCCTATTCATCGGGAAAGCAACTGACTTCCCCCAGTTAATCTTGTATCCCGATATTTCTGAATAAGCCTCCATAACACCTAAGGACTTCGCCACACCTGGTCGGGCTGGACAAAAAGCAGGAGGTCATCAGCGTAAGCAGACAGTTGTATCTGCAGGTCCCCCCACTCGGATACCCCGAATCTTCTCAGAGTGTCGGATAGCTATGGCCAAGGGTTCAAGGGCCAGATTAAACAGGAGTGGGGAAAGGGGGCAACCCTGCCTCGTCCCGCGCTGTAGCACAAAGGGGGTGGACAAAGTTCCATTCACTAAAATCCGCGCCTGTGGAGCGGCATACAATACTTTAATCAGGTTAATAAACGATGCCCCAAAGCCAAACCAATGTAGGACCCGATACATAAAGGCCCATTCCAGCCTATCAAAGCCTTTTCGGCGTCTAAAGAGAGTCGACCATGGGTTTATCCTGGGACTGGGTCAAAGCGAAAAGATCTATGAGAAGGCGCGCATATCTGCAGTCGATCTTCCGGGGGAGGAACCCGCATTGATCCGGATGAATCAGCCCCGGAGATTACCTTCGAGAGACGCCTGGCGAGAATCCAGCGAAAATCTTATAATCTGCGTTTAAGAGCGAGATAGGCCGATAGCTGCCACATCAAGAGGATCCCTCCCGTCCTTCGGGAGCACTACCACAGTAGCCGAGTGAAACTCCCTATCCGCGGGGCTTGCTCCACTAACATTTGAAAATAACAGGCTAGTTGGGGAGCAAGCTCCTCCTGGAAAACCTGATAGAATTCAGCTGGGAGGCCATCGGGGCCTGCCGCCTTACCAGCCTTAGTTTCTCGGAGGGCCGTTTGGACTTCAACCCCTTCTATGGGCAGACCCAAACCCTTCCACCTGTTGAGCACTAAGGACAGGATGGGGCAAATGCTCTAAAAAGCTCTGATAAAACAGCGTCTTCGGATTCTCCCGACTGAGGTATACAAGTCTTGATAAAAGGACCGGAAACTCTCCCCAATCGCACTACTCTGAAACGAGCAGACCCTGTGACTCTGACACCTCAGGGCCGTTATGGTAGATTTCGCCCTGGGAGGGCTAAGCACAGAGGCCAGCAAAACCTACCAGCCTTGTTTTGCTCGAGTGAGTGATATCTCGCATCTTGCGCATGTTGCAATTTACGGACTTCCGCACTCAAGAGCATATTGTACTGATACCTTAGTTTCTGCAGGCGCAAGAGCACGCAAGGCTCCAGCTTCATCCTCAATAATCTTTCCCCCGCGGAAATTTGCTCCTCAAGCGCGGCCAACTCAGCCTTCCTCTGCTTAGACCGACGAATAACATAGCTGGTAACCTGAGCTCGGATCGAAGCCTTGAAGGCTTCCCACCAAGCCCACCCGGGCAGTCTCGGAAGGGAGGTTCTTCTCAAAAAACACTTTAATCTCTGACCGAATCAGGGAGCAAAAAGCTGTATCTCCAATAAGTCTCTCGGGAAAAACCATCCTGAAGTCCGGGGAGCCAAAATGTCCAAACTCTAAGAGGATGAAGACTGCCGCATGGTCTGACACAGTTGTAGAACAGATACCGCCTCTAGTGTCGATTCAACTAAGGGTCGGGAAAATGAGAAGGAAATCAATACGAGAATGAGACTTATGTGGGAGAGAGTAAAGTAGTAAAAGGTAAATTCTTTATCCTTAGGGTGCAACGTGCGCCATATGTCGGACAAACCCAAATCTGGCATCAGAGAGAAAAGGACAGAGGCCGCCCTGCCCGCCTTAGACGACCGGAACGGCTGCCGGTCTAACAATGGGTCCAGCACTAGATTAAAATCGCCACCTAAAATCATAGGGAGGGTCCGAAGGTCATGAGCCACCACTGCCACCTTCTGAAAAAAGGAGACATCATCACAATTGGGCCCATACACGTTCAAAACGGCTAATTGCTCCCCGTTAAGATGCAATACCACCACCGCCCACCGCCCATTCGGATATGCTAGTCCCATCTCAACCTTTGGCTGAAGGGTTTTCCGCACCATAGTTATTACCCGTTCTTTTTGCCTACTGCTGCAGCATGTACTACAACCATATATTGTCCCGTACCCATTTTCATTGCTTTCTACCGATGACAAGTGGGTCTCCTGGAGAAGGACAACATCGGCACCTTGCTTGGCACAATATAATAGGATTTTTCTTCCTCTTAATGGGGTTATTGACCCCTTTCACATTCAGCGAGAGGACCTTAAGGGTTCCCATAGCACTTATATAGAGATATACCATGAGCAACCATGGTCTTTAGTCAGGAATCTCAGTTTCCAGCTCTGATCAATAACCCCCATCAATGGAGACATTACCCCTCCCAAACCCACCCCGCCCCAACCCCCTGGGTGAACCATCAGATTATCGCAAGATTGCCCTCTGAAACCTATCCCCCCACGTACAGAATTTGTCTCCATAGCACCCCCTCCCTCCTCATAGACATATCAGTATATAAACTCGCTCCTCATAAACAACAAACCCCTTCAGAAACAAATGACATTCTCCCATCCATCCGATACAACAACTGACGCAACTCTTACCAAACACGCCACACACACACACACACTAGTCACTCAATTAGACATCCGCAATCACGCTGACCCTGGGGATCAAGGGCCCCTCCCACGGCCTCACCCTCAGGCCCAAGCATGGCCATAGGCATGAAAGAACACCAAAATATACATCATAAGCACCCTCATCGCATTACTGCGGCTTCATGTTCCTCAATAAAGGCCAACAGGGTCTTTGGGGTCCTCAAAAGACCGAGTCTGGTTATGGAGCGTGACTCGAAGTCTAGCAGGGGCAAAGAGCCCATAGCGAGCTTGAAGGCTTTGCAGAGACGCGGCCTTAGTGCAAGCAGCTGTTTACGGCGGGCCACCGTGGACTTATTAAAGTCCTGGGAAAAATGCAATGTTGACACCCTCAAATTTCAGCGGCGCCAAAACCCCGCGCAGCTGCCATGATCTGAGCCACCTGAGGGAAAACGCAGTATTTTCATGATGATCGGTCGTGGTCTCGACGAATGTGGGTCCTGGTGCGTGGGGACACGATGGGCCCTCTCTATTTCAAATGGTTGACCAAACTCGATTCGTAGCAAAGTCGGGATGATTTTGCCCAGAAAGCCCAGTATGTTCGCGGCCTTCAGCCCCTTCAGGCATCCCCACTAAGCGGATATTATTCCGTCGGGCCCGGTTGTTGAGATCCTCGAGGTTCTTCTCCAAAGCAGATATGCGTTTAGAGTTCACTGCGATCTCCTTCAGCCTTTCCTCATGCACCTCCACTCTGATCGAAAGACCGTCCCATCTTTTCAGAAAGCGTGGCGAGCTGTACTTTCATGTCTTTGAGCTCTGCAACATCAGCTTGCACCCCCGCTCAGGGTTTCCCCTTGGCGGTAGGTGACCAGCTCTCGCACTGCCCTGATCTCTGCCAGCAGTTCGGAAAGGCCCTCTGCTGCGTCTCTCGGACCGGCGGCCTTTTGCGGAGAAGGGGGCTCAGCCTTCAACCGCTTAGTTCCTGTGGTCGCGGGTGCATTAAAATCGAGCCTGGAGGGTTTACTGGAAGTCATTGTTGAGGGCTTACTGCCGCTAACACACCAACTCCGGTAATTCTTCACAGAGGGGTAGGATAATCACCAGGATTCTGGGGAGAGAGAGGATCAAGCGGCCATCTTACACCGTCGCAGGCTCCACCCCCGAAGTTTTAAATCTTGAAAAAAACAAGATTTACATGCAATTTCCTGAAGGTCCACATAGAGGGAGCAGGAGAGCAAGCCTGGAAGCAGAGGAACCACGCCTCTATGGGCAGGACCTTGAATCAGTTAGTCCCGATTTAAGCAGGGACAGAGCTGAATCATGCAGAGCAGATCGGAGAGACAGAGACGGCGCCAGAGTGAGCGTCAAAGCCGGACTGGAAAGAGCAGCTCGGAGAGTTGGAGTCACTGTCAGACCCAGAACAGCTCAAGGAGTTGAAGCAGCTTGGAGAGCAGGCCAGAGAGTAGGCCGAGAAGCAGACCAAGGAATAACTCATAGAGCAGGCCGAGGTGAAGGCCCAAGAGCAGGCCTAGAGGAAAGCCAGCTACAACTGGAAGGAGCAGCATTGCAGAGAGCAGCCAAGGAAGGAGGTGCTCTCCCTTCCAGCCTGAAAGGAAGCCCTATCCAGGGAGAAGGACTGGGATACAAGCTAAGGAAGAGATATCCGGTTGCAAGGAATACCCAAGGAGAAAAAGGTACTTTTAAAAGTTTTTATAAAAGTAACCTGAAAGAGGAATGGAAAACTCAGAGGCCTGGGGAACAGGGAAGAGCTGAGAGGGCGCGGCCAGTAGCCAACTGCCACAGGGGTGGAAGTGGAGGACAAGCGCCACAGCAGCAGCAGCCATGCCTCAGAGGAGTTACTCCCCATTCTAAAGGAGGAAAGACACCCAGGGAACACTTGAGCCTGCAAGAAGTGGAGGACATTCAGGCTAGGCCTCAAGCCTTTCCCAAAAGAGACTGCAGGAAGTTTAAAGGTGAAACAGTGGTTGCCTGCAAGTGTTTACCTAAGCCTAGCACAAGAGAGAAACAAAGGAATAACTTTTATCTGTATGATAAGGACACTTTTACGCCAAAAGTACCAGATAATCTCTCTAGGAAAAAGGCTAGTAATAATAAATGCTGGGATAAGCGAACTTTTAATCCTGTAGCAGAAGAAAATCCAGGGTTCTACAATATAGCTAAAAGCCGACGCCCCAAACTGACAGGCCAACATTGGAACACAGTATGGCATGCTTTTAGGAAGCCTGAATCCAACCTTTCTGAGGTTTCAGAGTCAGACCCCTCAGAGATGGAGTGGATGCCAGGGGAATCTGAGGTTAATGAGGCCGTGGAACCCATGGATTGTAATTATTGCACAATAGGAAAGTTTTAAGTTATTTGGAGCACCAAATGTATGAAGAGAATACAAGATGCTTTATGTTTTGAGTTTGTGAAGATTAACAATGTTACTTTGAATGTTTTTGTGAATTGCACGTGATACAAGAAAGGATACAGCCCTGTTATTTTTCTCAACCGCATATTTTGAACCGTTTGCGTAAAGGTGAAATAAATGCCTTTTTCTTTTGCCCTACACTTGGCTAAATGTTGCTTTATTGGGAAGTTGACCACGAGGCTGACACAGAGGGCCGCAACCTCATGACCCTCGGAACAGGTCAACCCTAATCACCCTATTCTTATGAGCTCCCCAGCCCCGTGGAACCACTACGCCACCACCAGAGGGGGCTGCGGGGGACAGCATGCGTGCCTGCATTCCCAAAGGCTTTCATGGAAAGCTGGGGAAATGCTCCACTGGGGCTTCATCGGCGCCGATGTGAGGACTTCATCGGCGCCATATGTGAGGACTGACTTCCTGCTTGGTCCTGGAGAAGCATAAATACCTCCCTGAAGCCTTTTAGAAAGCCAGGTAAATAGAAGTCCCAGGCATGTAGTTTGAGGGCGTGGTGGAGGCATGTCCTGGGCAGAGCAAGGGAGTCGCACATCACAGTGCGATTTCAGAATGGCACAATCATGTCAGGCCCTGGTTGTTGAGGAGTCGATGCTTATATCTGCTCCTGGCCATGAATAAGGTGTAAAAGAAACGTGCTTGTTTCCTGGATGAAATGCTACCAGGGAGAAGAGCAAAATGTGCCTACATCGCCATGCTTATTATTTTCAAGCCAAAGAAACCTGCCTGTAAATTAATACTCCAAGCATATTACTGGCCCCTGTCTGAGTATTTGAAATGGTAGGGTAGGATATGGTAGTCTCATAATATAACTATCCTCCTTCTGACCTACCCACGTTGAGCATCCCATTACCCAGTTCTGCAGGTGTGTACTTCTGCGATGTCCACATTTGTGAAATGGCTTACACCCGTGCATGCACCCAGCCTTGCTATCTGCTGGGTGCCTGTGTCCAGAAATGGTTACTGAGATGTTCATTTTTTGGGAGAAAGAGACGGAGTAATTTCAGAAGACACTGATGCCACTCCCCCGCTTTTTGGACATTCTGCCCTGGGCGTTGCAGATTCTTCCTAGACATTCCTTCTAAAATGTCACTTTGTACTATTAAAATTTCAAGTACATCTTTATAAAGGTTCAGAAAGGTATTTTATGCATATGAAAGGCAGACCTTGCTTAAACACTTCATTGATTAGTTCTTTGTTTCCAGAAGGTATCCATTGCCCTTATACAGAATAGGTGATGAAGGCATCTTTGAAATACCTTAGGTGTCAATATTCAGTGATGGTAGCATTTAAATTAATATGTATATTCAGCAGGGCTGGCCCATCCACTAGGCAGGATAGGCAGCTGCCTAGGGCATCAGATCTCTGTGGGAAAAGGTGATTGCTTCTCACACATGGTCTGCCGCCCCCCTTCCCCGGACACTGATCCATGACGTCCTTCTCCCATCCCTGTGCTGAGCCATACCATGTTGCAGCCCTTGCTACCACTGATTCCGGCAGCAGGTATGGGGGGGGGGGGGCAAGGCTCGGTGGCAGGCCATGTGCTTCAGCACACATGGCCTGCTGCTTCTGAACCCGTGAAGTTATGTCAGAGGGAGGTCAGAAGCGTCAGAATATGTGTGCCAAAGCACATGGCCTGCCACTGAGTCAAGCCACAATCCCCCTCAACCCCACCACCGTAATCTGCGGTAGTGCAGCTCAGCATTGGAGGGGGGGGCATGGCTCAGCATGCGGGGAGGGGGTGCACTGCTCGGGGCAGGGCGGCGTGGCCTGGGCTTCTGCCTAGGATGGCAGAAACCTTTGGGCCAGCCACGATATTCAGAGAATATAAATTGCAGTCACATGTTTGGTTATCTAGGAAGTCAAAAAGTGTCATGACCCCCTGCCTAGGCCAATGGCTGGTAGGCAAAAGGGCTGCCTTATTTGCCCTTTGAGTACTGTCCAAGGCTTTGGCTGCCAGCACTGAATGCTGGGACTTGTATTTTCAGATACTCTCCAAGCAAAGTAGTGTGACCACACAGTTTGTCAGGCAAAACAAAGAAATTTATTCTGGGGTTTCTCCCTCACATCAAAATTCACAGTGCAAAAACAAGGCAAGGATAAGTTCTCCAAATTAAATGATGAAGAGGAACAAAACAGGCTTAACATCAAAGTCAGGAATATTCTTTCCACAGCAGCGGCACTCAGCTTCCTTCAGACAAATGCCTTTCACTGCTATGGCTGCTAATCACATCAGACAGACTTTAAAACTTCTTAGTCAGAGTTTTCTTTCTCACTCAGCTTGACAAACCAGGGTAAATAAGCTTCTTCTCCTGGCCTAAGCCTAGCACATGTTTAGTTTGTTTGACTTACAGAATGAGCATTCCATTTCTACTGCGTCATTATCACAAGGAGTTTCATACATTTCTATCTGCATATCTTCCACAGCCTCATTTGAATCATCTTCTGGGGAGCTTATATCAGAAGGTTTAAACTTTACACTCTGCAGAAACTTTTTCAGTTTCCCTAAAAAATGTTATTTCTGCTCTGTATCAGCATAGTTTAAAGAAGGAGTTTCTCTCTCATGGAATAGCTTTTCAACGGCCTCTAGAGCTGACTCACGGCACTTACTTGAACTGTTCCTCTTCCTGCCTGGAGCTGCTCTCTTTGTCTTTTGGCTAGCACAGCGTTCAGAGCTTTTCCTCAGCTCTCTGACCACTTCTTCAGAAAAGCCTCTGTTAGGAACTGTAGCAAACTTGTCTGTCCCACCTCTGTTACTTGGCTGGCTCTCTGAGCTGTTTCCCCACGTGGAAACAAACCTCTCCAGCTTCTCCTCTCTGGGGTGTGTTAGGACAGGTTCCAACCTTGGTTCCACTGCTTTCTGAGAGTAAGAATCAGCTGTCTTTCCTCCTCCTCTCCTTTGCTCCTTGAGCTCCCTTTTCTCGTGGCCTCTTTCCTCCTGGTTCCTTTCCTCCTGACTCCTTTCCTCCCGACTACTTTTACCAAACTCTGAAGCAGTTTTAAAATGGTGCTTCTTTTCAGCTACACCCTCCACTCTGCACATGTGAGAGCTGTTAGGGCTCAACCCAGCTCTTACGTCACTGCTTGGGCAGGGCTTAGCTCTAGCTACTGCATGCTCCGGTGGCTTGTGGTTTCTATGGGAACCCTGTTTACATCTGTCTTTAAAGGCACATTCCTCACTTCTCTCCCATTCCATCTCATTCTCACAGCTCACCTTATCACATATTCCCCCCCCCTTAAGATTTTACGGGCTGGGGTGATATCATCTTCACAGCACGTAATTCTTCCTGAAGCGTTGATATCCTTTTTTTCTTTCTGCTTTCTACGAGCACACATAGCCAACTGGGCCAGTGCTACCCTTTCGTGCCAGGGCCTCTATCTTTCGCCACAGGCTTTTGGATAGCATAAACTGGTCAGATCCAGAATCTAATAAGGCTTTTGCTGTTACTCCTTGCACTGTGACTGCTAACAGAAAACCTTCTCTAGGCTGTCCTGGGTCATCTATTACACAGGTACACTAAAAAAAAATTTTTTTTAAACTGCCTCTAATGTTTCGATTGATTTTTACGTTTTTTGGTGCGTTGAATCCAAATCTGGTAACCAATTTGCTCCATCACGTACAGATTTTTTGCTACATTGGGTTAGCAGTTTGAGGTGAACGTTTCAGATTGAGTGCGATCGAGATAAAAGTTTCATGGATGAATTCTTTATACTAATTGTTTAGTAGTTATTCAAATAAGAATAAAGAAAATTGTAACAAGGCAGCACATAAGAATAGAGTAATGTCAACAAAACACACTGTGATGGTAGCAAAATTGTCTGCACTTAAAACAGCCACATACATGTGCACAAACATTGAGCATATAAGAGCGAGGTTAGACACAAAGCAAAGCAAAAAAATGTGCAAAAAATGTTGTACAGGTATGTATGTAAGAATAGAAAACGCAAACCGCACCATTGCAATACATGAAGACAAACACCCGATGGTGTGAAAATAAAATTCTAATAAATGAGATCCGACACTGTGGTAATAACTAGCAAATTTCTATTTCAAAGTTTAGTAAAAACACGATATTTGTCAACACAGTTTAGATTTTAAAGTCATTCTTGGGTCAATCAATCTCCTGGTGGGCCCGTTTCTTCTTCCCCCGAATGCTTCTCTTGGTGCGCTGCTTGGCGTATTTTTCATCTGGGGTTTCCCACAGCAGCAACCAGCAGAAATCAGCCATCATAGTGGTGTTCCATCTTCCTTGGTACCTTCTCTCTGTGTCCTTGATGTCCTGGTGAAACCTTTCACCTTGTTCTTCACTGTACGCCCCCAAGTTTTCGGGAAAGTAGTTCACATGGGAGTGCAAGAAATGGACTTTCAGGCTCATGTTACAGCCTTGTTCTTTGAAGGCATTGAGCATCCTGGCAACAATATCCTTATAGTTTGAGAACAACATCCTTGAAGGAATCCCAGGCTTCTTTTTCCTTCTCAGACATCGTTTCAGCGAATGCTCCATCTGAAATGAGTTTCCTTATATCAGGGCCAACAAACACTCCTTCCTTTAGCTTTGCTTCAGAAAGTCGGGGGAACTTTGAGCAAAGGTACCGAAAGCACTCACCATCTTTTGGAAGGGACTTGATGAATTGCTTAATGAGACCCAACTAAATGTGGAGAGGTGGTAATAGAATTTTATCACGAGGTACCAAGCTCTCATGAAGAACATTTTTCTCACCGGGTCTCAAATACTCCCGAATTGGCCAGTCTTTTTTCCCCCAGTGTAGGTCGCGGGCCCGGCTTTCCCACAAGCAAAGGAAGCAGGGATATTTGGTGAAACCGGATTGCTGCCCTAATAGCATGGATAGAATTTTAAAGTCTCCACAAATCATCCACTTATGCTCATCATAACGAATCTTCTGAAGAATCAGGGCCAAATTCTCGTATTTTTCTTGGAGAATAACAGAATGAGCAATAGGAACTGAAGCGAATGTGTTGTCATTATGAAGAAGAACACCTTTTATGCTGTCTTTTGACGAATCAATGAACAGACGCCATTCAGCAGGATCATACTTGAGTTTAAACTTTTCCATCACTCCGTATATATCATTGCAAAATACCAAATCTTCCTCTTTGCTGAAATACTTCAAAAATTGTGTCTCGCGGTTGCGGTACCAATAAAAAGTTGTTCCTGGTGACAATAGATTTTTCTGTTTAAGCCGAGAACCTAGCAGTTGGGCAGCATCTTTTGGGAGTCCTAAATCCCGGACTAAATCATTCAATTCAGCTTGAGAAAAAAGTTCAGGTTTCGGATCTGGTTCAGTTTCAAACTCGGAAGTACTGGACTCATCGGGAAAAGCCATCTGATGAGTCTCATCATGATCAGAACCGTCCACACAAATATGATCCAAAGATTTTGGTGGTTCAGGCACAGGTACTTCGTTGCTATGAGGCATAGGCCTAATTGCTGAGGGAAGGTTGGGGTAACTTATTACGTTCTTATTTTTTAAGTTGTATCCCTTCACAATGCAAGAGCAAAAATAGCAGTCACTGCTGTGGTCTCTTTGTTCACACCACATCATAGGTATTCCGAAACAAAATGCTTGTTTTTTACCTTTCATCCATAAGCGTAGATCTTCCTCACATGTCTTGCACACTTTGTGAGGAGCCCACGGTTTGTCTTGATCGCCTAACTTCAAACCGAAATAGGCGAAATATACTTTTTTAATAAATGCAGAAATGTTCCTCTGCCACTTTTTCACGGTATATTCCCCACAAATAAAACAAAAACTGTCCGGAGAGTTGACGCAACCTCTGGCTCTGTGAGCCATCACAAATACACAGCACTGAAAACTACAACTGTAGTGAACCACTTCGGAATAAAGCTGGATTACGACTGAGCAAACAAAAGGTAATAATGAACTTGCAAGAAACTGAAATTTGAGAGGAACGTTCATGTCGCAACCACCGTGTTTGAGCGAGCGAACGAGGCGAGGCAAACAGGAAAGAACATGCGCCAGCGCGAGTACTGGATTTAGCCCCCCGCCTCCCAATTGTCCTGTTAATGTATAAAATGAATACAAAACACTCTAAAATATCATGAGGGAGTGTTTCTAGTTAGTTAACCATTACAACCTCTATTTTGGGCCAAGAAAATAAACTGCAGTCGGCTAAAAAGAAATTATGTGAACATTCCTTATATGGGTAAGAAATCTAATTTTGCAAGAAAACGTGATGTGATGGAACATTTTGGCTATTTTTCCTGGATTCAGCACCCCAAAATCTATAGGAATCAGTTGCAAAACTGGAGGCAGTTTTTTGGTAGTGTACCTATGTTATTAATGCTGTTTTCACCTTACATTCACATTGTAAGTGACTATCACTTCCACACCTGAAACATGTTCGTTTCACATATTTCTTTCTTTCCACAGGCAAACACACATTATTAACAATATTCCTTGGCCTCTCTTCCCTTTCTGATAAAGCGTATGGTGCCTTTATAGAAGCAAAGCTCTTCTCTTGGGCAGTGACATCTTCCTCAAGGAATCGCTCAGTGAGCAAAATAACCTCCTGGGTGCTTCAGCAACCCTGCAGTTTCAGGAAGGTGCGTACTTTTACTGGAATAGCTGCCAAGAATTGTTCTAATATGATGCTATCTATTATTGTTTCCAGCGTCCTACCGTCTGGTTCCAACCATTTATTAACCAGACCTTTCAGACGGTGGTATAACGCTCTGGGTGTTTCACCAGATCCTAATCTGGCATTCCTCAATAAACGGTGGTACACCGAGGGTGCTAGACCTAACCTGTCTTTGATAGCTCGCTTTACCTCCTCGTAGTTATTGGCAAAAGCCAGGGATACGGTCTGGTAAGCGGCTAAAGCCTCACCTGTGAGTGATAGTGCCAACCAGACTGCCCATTGGTCTTTTGGCCAATTAGCTACGTGAGCCACACCCTCAAACGCTTCTAAGAAATCGTCCACATTGTCCTTGTCAGTTAACTGACCAAATCCTAGTGTCTCTTTGGACCATGGTCCAAAAGTACTAGCTGGACATTGTCCTGCTGAACCTGGGGTAGGAGGGATGGGCTCTGGCTCTTTCTTCACACCCTGTATCCATGCCTCCATCAAGTTGATCAGCGGCCATTGCTGAGCCTCTATTCTGGCTGTCGCTCGCTCCTGGGCCTCCAGTGACAGCTCCCTCTGCCGCTCGAACTGGGAAGCAATCCAGGCGAGGACCTCCTTGACTTCCATGGTCATCTTGCTCTGGAACGACAAAAGAGACAATACGACCACCCAAGTGCGGTACAAAAATATACTTTGCAGTATTATTCTTTGTCACTGGTTACAGCACTGCCCCCAATACCAGTATCCTTACTAATCCCAGTTAAATACGCATTACCTGGTACTGGTGGTGCTTCACGCTTATACAAACGTTGGTCTCCATAGACCTCAGACTCTCCGTCTCAGTCCTGACGAAATCCAGAACAGAATTATTCCTGTAGACTTGACCACTGCACTGTTTTGGGTTTAAATCCTTGCGCATGCGTCCTAGCACAGAATCCGCAACAAGTACGCCACTCTGTCGTGACCCCCTGCCTAGGCCAATGGCCGGTAGGCAAAAGGGCTGCCTTATCTGCCCTTTGAGTACTGTCCCAGGCTTTGGCTGCCAGCACTGAATGCTGGGACTTGTAGTTTCAGATACTCTCCAAGCAAAGTAGTGTGACCACACAGTTTGTCAGGCAAAACAAAGAAATTTATTCTGGGGTTTCTCCCTCACATCAAAATTCACAGCGCAAAAACAAGGCAAGGATAAGTTCTCCAAATTAAATGATGAAGAGGAACAAAACAGGCTTAACATCAAAGTCAGGAATATTCTTTCCACAGCAGCGGCACTCAGCTTCCTTCAGACAAATGCCTTTCACTGCTATGGCTGCTAATCACATCAGGCAGACTTTAAAACTTCTTAGTCAGAGTTTTCTTTCTCACTCAGCTTGACAAACCAGGGTAAATAAGCTTCTTCTCCTGGCCTAAGCCTAGCACATGTTTAGTTTGTTTGACTTACAGAATGAGCATTCCATTTCTACTGCGTCATTATCACAAGGAGTTTCATATATTTCTATCTGCATATCTTCCACAGCCTCATTTGAATCATCTTCTGGGGAGCTTATATCAGAAGGTTTAAACTTTACACTCTGCAGAAACTCTTTCAGTTTCCCTAAAAAGTGTTCTTTCTGCTCTGTATCAGCATAGTTTAAAGAAGGAGTTTCTCTCTCATAGAATAGCTTTTCAACAGCCTCTAGAGCTGACTCACGGCACTTACTTGAACTGTTCCTGTTCCTGCCTGGAGCTGCTCTCTTTGTCTTTTGGCTAGTACAGCGTTCAGAGCTTTTCCTCAGCTCTCTGACCACCTCTTCAGAAAAGCCTCTGTTAGGAACTGTAGCAAACTTGTCTGCCCCACCTCTTTTACTTGGCTGGCTCTCTGAGCTGTTTCCCCACGTGGAACCAAACCTCTCCAGCTTCTCCTCTCTGGGGTATTTTAGGACAGGTTCCACCTTGGTTCCACTGCTTTCTGAGAGTAAGAATCATCTGTCTTTCCTCCTCCTCTCCTTTGCTCCTTGAGCTCCCTTTTCTCATGGCCTCCTGACTCCTTTCCTCCCGACTACTTTTACCAAACTCTGAAGCAGTTTTAAAATGGTGCTTCTTTTCAGCCACACCCTCCTCTCTGCACATGTGAGAGCTGTTAGGGCTCAACCCAGCTCTTATGTCACTGCTTGGGCAGGGCTTAGCTCTAGCTACTGCATGCTCCGGTGGCTTGTGGTTTCTATGGGAACCCTGTTTACATCTGTCTTTAAAGGCACATTCCTCACTTCTCTCCCATTCCATCTCATCCTCACAGCTCACCTTATCACAAAAGGCATCTACTGGAAAAGTCAGTAGTGCCACAGTCTCTCACTCTCAGCAACAAGATCTGCTGTGATTATCACTGACTGGTGATGGATGGGGTTTTCAGGTTCCTGTTAGACTTTTCCTACTATATATTAAGACAGAGCCGGACTATATATTAAGACCTTTGGGCCGGCCATGATATTCACAGAATATAAATTGCATTCACATGTTTGGTTATCCAGGAAGTCAAAAAGGCATCTACTGGAAAAGTCAGTAGTGCCACAGTCTCTCACTCTCAGCAACAACATCTGCTGTGATTATCACTGACTGGTGATGGATGGGGTTTTCTGGTTCCTGTTAGACTTTTCATACTATATATTAAGACAGAGCCCCATATAGGACTACAGATATATTTGGAATCAAGAGAGGTTTGACTGTCTTTATAGTTTTGAACCTTTCACGGCCACTGCTTTAATTCTGTACTGGTTGTTGATAATGAGTCTTTGCTCTTTTACTGTCTGTTATCTCCTTTTCTCTCTCTCTCTCTCCTGAGGTAGCACATGTTTGGTTGACAATCAGTCAGTTCCAGTCACTTGATCACAGTGGCGGATTACTAATCTTTGCACCAGTGGAGGTCAGCAAGGCAGTCAGGGGGTAATATTAGAGCATTTTCCATGTATAAAGCATGTTTGACATGCAGAAAATGGCTGTTATAAAATTGTATATGAGTATAGAGGGCGGATCTCAGAATTGGTTCAAGGTGTTGTTATCCAAGGCAAATCTTAAGCCTTATACATAGCAGGCTGTCAGAATCTATTGTTTAGTTTTGAATGCTTTGCTCTTTGAAACCCTCCAGAAGCTTCCACCCTAGGCGACTGCCCATTTTGCCTGATGGTTGGGCCAGCCCTGTGAGTATGCATGAACAAAAAGAAAGCACATTATAAGATTATGTCTACTTTCATTTGTGCAGGCATCCTACAGGCATAACTTGGGTGGAGCTGAAGCAGACTTGTTATGTACATGGGTATTTTATAAAATACATGAGTGCGTGCATTGGGTATGCAGAGGTCTAGACCGTTCACTAGGTGGACTAGGCGGCAGTATAGGGCAGCAGACCCTGGTGGGTGGAACACCCGCAGCAGGCCATGATGTCAGCACGAAAACCATAGCCTGCAACTACCGCCCCCCTCTGATGCAACTTCCTGTCAGAGAGGTACAGCAGGCCATGCATTGTGGTCGCCAAAGCACGTAGCCAAACAGTGGTGCTACTGCTGCTGCTGCCCCCCTACTGCTAGATGAGAAGATGGATTTGTGACTTGGCAGCAAGATGGTGGTGGCGGCAGGGGGCGTGGCAAGGCGGGGGGTTTCTGCCTGGGGTGGCAAAAACCCTTAGGCCAGCCCAAGGTATGCACACACATTTACACTTTGTGTGAGAGGATTTGTGTATTACTAGGAGTTACCACGACAGTCATGATCATCTGAATATACCTTTCCAACAACAATCCTATAAAAATGTTAAATTAGTTTTGTATGTATGTGTGTATGTGTCTGCTCGTCCTGCTGATGCCTCTTTGAGTTTTTCTAGCTGTTGAAATCTATTGTTTTGCTTTGACAGCTGCTGCTGTTTGCTGCCCTCCAAAGGTACCCACATAAATGACTAAAATACCTAGATTTCCTTACCCTCGTTGAGAACACACAAACATTTACAACTTCTTCAGATCAGATATAAATTTGTGCATCAGCATTTGTGTGCCATCGGGGATGGATATGAGAACTTATTTTGTAAAGGCACATAGGTGCCTATGTTACTTTAGAAAATAGGCTTGAAATAGGCATTGTTTTTGACTTCTCACACAGCTATCCTGTTATAAAATCAAACCCATAGATAGTAACATAGTAAATGACGGCAGATAAATACGAGCATAGTCCATCTAGTCTGCCCAGCAAAGCGACAAGAGTAGGTGCACTTGCCGCTCCATGCAGGTCACCTCTCCCCATGCCTTTGTTTAGGGGTGTACCCACCACTCCGTGAAGGTCACCCCTATTTGTTCAGATATAAGAGATAGATATACTTATTTTGATTGTATCCTGTTGCTATAAAGGGATCCACTGTGTTTGTCCATTGATACTCTTTAAGTATTTAAAGGTCTGAATCATATCTCCCCTGTCCCTCCTCTCCTCCAGAGTGTACATATTTAGGTCTTCAGGTCTCTTCTCATAAGTCTTCTGGTGGAGGCTCCAAATCATTTTGGTCGCGTTCCTCTGAACTGCTTCCAGCCTTTTTATATCCTTTGCGAGATATGGTCTCCAAAACTGAACACCATATTCCAAGTGAGGCCTCACCAGCGACTTGCACAGTGGCATTAGTACCTCTTTCTTTCTGCTGGTAATTCCTCTCTGTATGCAACCCAGCATCCTTCTGGTTTTTGCCTTCGCCTTGTTGCACTATTTCACCACCTTGAGATCATCAGAAACAATCACACCGAGGTCTTTCTCCTCGTCCGTGCACATCTAAGAGTCAGTTAGGCTTACAAATTCTATGATTCTCAGCATTAAATGTTGGATGACCCCCAAGTAGGTCACTTTAATAAATGGTGAAACATCAACCAACTGGCTATTAGGAAATCAAATACAGAAAAGAGGTAGATGCTAATTTAAAAAAATATTTCCATGATTCTCAATAGAACATTAATATGCACGTTAAAATAGGTGTCAATGTGCTATGCAGAAAATGTTACTGTGGGTTCTGTAAAGCTTGCCTTTAATACTATATCATTGATACAAACATGGATGACAACACAAGGAAGTTTAACATCCTCAGACTGTGGGCCAAGAAAACCCCATATAAATATTAAAAATGTCAAGAGAAAAGAAACATTTTGGCCCATGCACCCTGCCCCTTTGTACAGAACCTGTCATTTCCTCAGGTGCAACTAGATTGCAAGCTAATCTAGGCAGGGAAATAATTCATGTATCTGAATATGCAACTCACATTCAGCTTGGATTTGGAAAAGGCAAGTAATAAATCTAATATCTAAATTTAATAAATCAAAATCTAATCTGTTGTTCTGTCAAAAGTCTTGCATGCTTTATTGTAATCCTCCTCGTTCTGCCACTACTGTACAAACCCTCTGAGGGTAATTCTATAAACCATTTTTGAGCATAAAGCAGCATTTTAATATGCAAATGGCTCTTACTTGTAGGCATGACCTAATTTCATATGTGCAATACAACCTGGTTCATACTTGCCCAGTGCGGTGCACAGGGGCAGAGTTTGGGTAGATCATGTACAGAGTCTCAGGTCATGCATTTGGGCTGCAAAAATCCAAGGAATTGGTTCAGTGGGGGGGGGGGGGGGGCACTGTACCTACAACAAAGGAGATAGGATGAGGGCAAAAGGAGATAGGCCCAGGAGTAATATGCAGAAATATTTTTTTTACAGAAAGAATGGTAAATGCGTGGAATAGTCTCCCAGTGGAAGTAGTAAAGACAAGGACAATATCGGAATTCAAGAAAGCATGAAGCAAATACAGAAGATATCTAAAGGAAAAAAGGGGACTATAGACGTTTATATAGAAAGGAGACTAGATAGACCATATGGTCTTTTTCTGCTGTCATGTTTCTATGTTTCTTTTACAAAATCTGCAGGTATGCACATAAAAGGGGTCCATTACTAAAAGGCACTAGTTGGCAGCATGTGTCTAGCGCACGCTAAAAAATTGTTGTCACCTGATGATCACTGATTGGACAACCAGGACCAGGATTAGACATGGAAATGTCTCTGATAGGATACTTAGACATGGTTTCAGTGGGAAACAGAATTTCTGATTTTTCAATGTTGCGTTCGGATTTAAAACAATAGGAAATGAGATTAATATTTCCCATGTCATCTCAAACAAATGTTCTAGGAAAAACAAAATATAATAAAACCACCAGGTAGCATGAAGAAAAGAAATATCCCACAAGAAAACAAGCTACCAGAGCAATAGCAACAATTATTAAACTTCAATATCATAGTTACCCATGTTCTCCAAGTTCTATTCCCTGTTATAATGTAAACTCAATCAGTCTTCTCTGATCTGAGTATTCTTTGTTAAATGTAAACCGCACTGATAACAAATAGTGTGGTATATAAGAATTGTTAAATAAATAAATAAGTAAATATCATAACAATGTAACGTTACAAAAACAACTTTTTTGTGGGACTGTATGTGTCAAAGGAATTACCCTCGTATTTACAAACTTTCCATTTTAATTAATTATATGTAACAAAGCATGTAAAAAGAAAAATGCACTTATCTGGTGCAGAAACACTGAGGGGTATGTTTACTAAACTGCGCTAATGTGCGCTACTGTGCGCTGCGCAACGTTAGCATGCGCTAAGGTACCTTAGCGCACGCTAATGTCACGTACGGGGCCAAAATATGCACGCTCATGTGCGCGGCGCTCATGTGCGCGGCATGCTAATGTGCGATGAAGGCGGGGAAAGGCTCCCGGAGGGCGGAGGAAGGCTCCCCAGGGGCAGAGAGAAGGGGTCAATGAGTGGAGAGTGGGAGGGGAGAGGCTCCCCGCACATTAGCGAGGCTGAAATCCGAGGCAAAAAATACTGCGAGTGAAAACCTCGCGTTAGAGCCGATTTAAAGGGAAGAGAAACCATTTCTGTCAGCAATGTACAGCAAACCCATGGAAACCTACGAAAAGTGATAAGTGTGATACATGTGCACAGAACAAAAGGGCAAATAAACACTGAAAATGACCCCAACAAAATATAGAAAAAACATAACCAAGCTGGGCAACAGTGGTTTTAATGGGAAACATCAAAAAGCACTCCCGAGAAAGCACCCAAAAAAAGATATGAATTATGGAAAGGTCTACGCTCCGTCCCCATACAAGGTGAATGATCCCACAGAAATAGCACTGATCAGGCTTTCCCTCTGCATCGGACAGGTGTCCTATGGCGTGCACATGTCCCGCAACAGCAGGGCGGGCATGTCGGAACGGGCAACTGGTCAGATGCCTGAAAAGGGGCCACAGAGGGCTGCAGGCGGCACATGCTGTGGTGCAGCCAGGGCACAGTGCGGACCAGGCAGATGCCTAGGTGGCACATAGGAATGCTGAAACTGAACAGCAGCCAGACAGCAACTGATGAGGGCCCAACATGGGCACGAGAGTGTTTATCACAGTGTCACAGGGGATAGTACCCAGTAGGTACCCCCAAGGGCACAGAACATTGACAGGCGGTGTTGGGAGGAAGCATGGATGCCTATGCAGGCACCCCTACCCCAGAACACGCACCATAGGCAGCCGCCTACCTGCACACTGGATGGCATGAGACTGCACACCACCAGCACCACCAGCAGAAGGGCACGTCAGCATGATGGCAGAGGGGTACTGGTGGTGGAGGGGGGAAGTGGCAGCTGCCCAGAGCCGACCATGGCCTAGCCTTGTGTAGGTGGGTGCCATGCACTGCAACAGACAGGCTGTGTCTGACAAACAACCATGGTATCTCCAGGGACTGCACTGTCTGTGTGAGCACAGTGTGGTGTGGTGAGCACAGCCAGTGTGTTCAGGAGCAGAAGGTCACAAGTTCAAGTCCCAGCTGGGGCTACTGCCAATCCAGTCCCCATATTTTACCCGCTACCAAACCATGATAGTAAGGACAAACCTTTATTGCAGAGAACATACGCATGGTTCAAACACCTATATTTTACCCCACCGAGCACAGACACCAGAAACATGCGCATTACCTAGAGCAGAGTCCCCCAAATTCAGTCCTGGAGGCCCACAAATCATTCAGGTTTTATGCTGTCTCCAATATAAGGCCATGTCAGCATGGTGGCGGAGGGGTACTGTTGGTGGAGGGGGCAGTGGCAGCTGCCCAGAGCAGACCATGGCCTAGCCCTGTGTAGGTGGGTGCCATGCACTGCAACAGACAGGCCCTGCCGGACAAACAGTCATGGTATCACCAGGGAATGCACTGTCTCTATAGCAATATGGTGGTGCAGTGCACACAACCAGTGTGTTTGGAAGCAGAAGGTCACAGGTTCAAGTCCCAGCTGTGGTGCCTGCCAACCCAGTCCCATATTTTACCCACTACTACAACGTGCTAATACAGACAGAACCTTTATTGCAGATGACGTAAACATGCCCAAAACACCTACATTTTACCCTACAGAGCAAAGACACCAAAACAGGCGCATTACCTAGAGCAGAGTCTCCCAAATGCAGTCCTGGAGGGCCAAACACCATTCAGGTTCCATGCTGCCTCTAATAAAGATGCCTGTGCTGCATATCTATGCACCACCCCCATGGTATGCAGATGTATCTCATGCATATTCATGAGGGACAGCATGAAAACCCGAACAGTGTTTGGCACACCAGGACTGGAGTTGGGAACCTCTGCCGTAAAGCAGCAGCCAACAGGGGCAGACACACCACACCCACACCCACAGGTTCCATTAGCCAATGCCTCCTGGAGAGGCAGGACATTGGGCCCTGCGTGCATCTCCCAATACTAGCCCTTGCATACCTTAGCAATGCCACCCTACACCTGGTAATATGGTACACAGCTAGCAAACATTTGCTATGATTACTGGCAGATACCAATTCCTACGTTAAGCACAGTTTGCTGATTGAGCTCCATCATAGCAACCTTTCTGCTGTCTGTGGAGTGTGCTTCAGGTCTGGTCTCTGACAGTGTTTACCACCCTGGGGAGTGACCCCCAACAGTATTGCGTACCATATCCATGCCTGCACTGTGCCCAGGACTGGTGTGGTGGCCAGGGCTGCTAAACTCCTCTAAAGTAGCACAATGCTGGCATAGGTGTGGGAGTGTGTGTCTGTCTATCCAGTGTGTGGTGGCTGCAAACACCCTCCACCGCCCACACTGCCAGCACTGTTGCCAGTATTGGCCTGCCAATGTGCATAATGAGGAGCAAGGTACCATGGGTATAGCCCGGACAGGGTGACCTGGCCAGGATGCATCAGCACAGGGCATAGGGCACTGGCTGGGACATTGTAGTGCCCGGCCACCACCTGCACAGATAGGGTGGCCACAGCATGTCCTGCTGGGAGATCACTCTCACCCTGACTGTGCAGTGACCACAGCATGGCTAGGCACCCCCATAGTGCTATACAGCATTTCTCTCATGTGATATTTATGGGTTTCCTTTTGGGGCCCAGTCACTGACTTATCTGCTTGGTGTGTATGCAGACATCCCAATTCTGGGTGCACGCATTTCCACGAGGAACATGCACTATGGACTAGCTAGCAGACTGTCTGCAGCTGGTATGTGTCCTGATGGAGCACCTTGGAGGGTACAGCGGCTGAAAGCTTGCTGCAGGAGAATATCAGATAGTGGTGGGGTGCAGCTTAGCATATCCAGGCCTCATGTCTGTCTGCTGTTGCGTTATGGATGTGTACAGAGCTACATTGACTGCCCTGTAGGGTGTTTGTTCCCCAGCAGGACTGGGGTTGATGGTCCCCTCTACTGCCACCATTGCAAGGAGGTAGAATGTGTATCTGTTGGTGGGAGACCCTGTTTGCCACCCTCAGCCCTGGAGGAGGAGGGTGGTGGTACATAATCCTCCTAGGGGTCCATAGGAGCTACACCTGACTGAGACATACAGATATATCCAAGGTGTGTCTGCAGAAACTACCTACCTCACACATTAGCACTGCTGTGTACCTGCAGAATGGCCTATCTCTGCTGTGGACCTGGTGCTGGGTGCCCCACCTCACCCTCAGGGTGAGTGCAGTACCTGCACAATGTGACGGTGTGTAACTACTCTGTGCCAGTACCACACATGGTCTGTTCCCCCTACCAGGCCGAGGTGCTGTGGGGGTGCATACCCCATTTTGTGATCATCTGTAGACTGCTGATTTGCATGTGCAGTGCATCATGGGTATGGGTGGGTTAATCCTATCCTGGTGACCACAGCAGACTGTTTGTGTGGTGACTTGCAGTCCTTCTGCAGCCAGCCAGGGGGTTACAAGCAGCTATTGAGCTGTAGCCCACTGGTTACTTCACTACCAATGGAGCCAGAGGTCATGGGTTCAAACCCACAGTGGGGTTATTTGATAGGGCTTTCCAAAGCATTAGCTACTTTTAAAGTACATTAGTGCTGCCAGCAATAACACCCTCAGCGTACTGTACCCATAAGGTGCCTCAGAGGGTGCTTTATAGGGCACCCTATAGGGCACCTTATGGTTACCGTCCATATAAGGTGCAGTATGCTATGGAGCGACTGATAGGGTGCCAGTCCGTATAAGGTGCCTTATAAGGTGTCCTATGGAGCGCCTTATAGGGTGCCCTATAGGGGACATTATAGGGTGCCATGGCGGACAGTGCACTTTATAATGTGCCCTATGGAGTGCCTTATAGGGTGCCTTATGCGGCACCTTAGGTTACGGCACTTGAGGGTGTGTTTGCTGGCAGCAATAATTAAAATACAAATAAAATGCCTCAGGAAACAATACTTGTCATGTCAAAGCTGCTGCCTCAGCCAGCCTTACACATTGGGCACACTGGGGATCGAACTCATGACCCCTGTATCATCAGTCAGTGCCTTAACCGTTGTGCTATACTGCTGTTCCTCTTTGCATTTCAGCGCACCTACTTAAGATTTCCATGCATTTAAATGCACAGTGCTGCCATCAAAAACAGTGCTATGATCTTGCTGTGCCTCATACAGCACCCTATATGGCACCCTATACGCCACCCTTTCAGCAACATTGTAGGGTGCCGTGGCAGACAGTGCACTTTAATATGTGCCCTCTGGGGTACCTTATGGGGTGCCTTATGCCGCACCTTATGTTACAGTGCTCTGAGAGTGCATTTGCTAGCAGCAGTAATTAAAATAAAATTAATATGCCTCAGAATGCAATATTACACATAACAGGTAGTGCCTCACCCAGCCTTATTCATTGGGCGATTGAACCCATGATCCCTGCACCATTGGTCAGTGTCTTAACCATTGTACTGTGGCTCTGTTCCTGTGCTTGCACATCAGCGCGCCTGCTTATGCTTCCCGCGCGCGTTTCTCATGCTAATCCCGGTTTGCTTTTTTCAGACTGAAACGCCCACTCCTTTTATGGCATCCCGCACACTAACGCGGCGCACACCTAACGGGGTTTTAGTAAACATACCCCTGAGTTAGCTAATGCAGAGATGTTAAGTGACTCATCGAGAACAACAAAACCTTCAACACAGTACCGCGTTTCGAACCATCACATTTCCAAGGTTCTGCATCAGGAGAATTTCACCAATATCCCAAAGATCATGGTCTCAGCAATCCACTTTAATTTTATTTTCATTTCATTTATTAGAACTTGATATACTGCCCTAAGTGGGGACAGCAAAGCAGTTAACAATAAAAACAACAATAAATGAGAAAACTCAGAGAAGAATGCCAATTGGTTAGACAGGAATGCTCACAGAAAAAGACAGCAAAGGAAGATAGCGCTGAGGTCCATTGAGGATGAGGGGTGATGAGAGATATTGAGAGCTGCCGATATGAAGAAACATATGAACCAGAATAAGAATCTTACAGTGAATGTGAATCTTGTCTGAATGAATGCTTAAAAGTTTTGCCCAAAACCCCAAGGCACTCTTTTAAACCATGACACCTTGTTTTATTTATAGACTGAACTGTCATGCCAGTTTCTTAAAAGTATTGTCATATTCCATTGCATGAATGTGAGCAAGCTGAAAAGTCATTAGAACTCCTAAAACAGCTAGTTCTTATTAGAAAATAACAGGTACCAAACCATTTCAAACTATTTGTAGTATCTAAGCCTAATGCACCAAATGCACTTTGTTTTCGAATGGTCATGCACTAGCCCATCAAAGCGATTAGCGGGAAGACCACATTGTGCCAACCAGGGCCGTACCGAGGGAAGATCGTGCCCTGTGCGACTTGCACATCGGACGCGCCCCCCCCCCCCACGGCAGGAGAGAAGAGGCGCGCCTGATGTGCAAATCGCCAGCATGCAAGAGCAGGGAGGTAAAGATCTGCTTAGCATGCCGGCGGAAGGCTTAAGGGGCACATTTTAGCTGTCCTGCCATTGCCTGCCATTGATGAGAGAAGAAAAAGTGGCAGCACAGACAATGGAAGACAGCTAAAATGTGCCCCTTAAGCCTTTACACCCTGTGCGACCGCACCACTCACACAGGGCTATGTACGGGCCTGGTGCCAACCGCAGATATTATCTACCAATTGAAAGAAGCAGTATACTTAGAGCTTATGATTTTAGGTTTTAATGGATAAGAATCAATAAAATACCCTAGTGAAAATAAATAGACATCAATAAAATATTTATTGGACAAACACCAGAAATGCCACTTTCCTACTATTTTCATCTTGAATCATTCACTCTATTTTTGTGCCTTTTCTGCAATGATGACTCCTCAAATGCACAAAAATATGTATTTGATTGAATCGGAAAAGGTATCCAGTAATTTAGTTTAATTTAAAACTTGTGGAGGGTAATGGGAGTCATGGATAGGTACCTATAGAAACACCTATGTAGGTACTATTATGCACACAAATAGATGTGTTCTTGTCTTTATAAAATACCAATATATTGGCTGAGCACACACTTTGAATGTAGGCACAATCACTTCATCTGCTCTTGTGCAGGTGTAAGTGATCGTATGCACATAGACACATAGATTAATGTATTTTATAATCTATGCGTATACATATGACCTTCACCCACACGCCATGCCTCAAGCTACACACACTTATAAAGTACACATCTTCATGCCAAAGCATGTACCTTTGGGCCCGATTTTCAATTAGACAGGCTATGCGCCGCGGCGGTGCATAGCCTGCCTGCCGATCCCCTTAACCCGGATTTTCACTTCCGCGGCAATGGCTGAAAGAAATTTTACTTATCGGGCAATTTTTATGCCTTTGCCAGGTTTGCTCTACTGTGGATGATTTTTTTGGATAAAGCTACTGAATTGAAGACTCATTTGCTGCAGCAGGGATCTCCATTATTTGCCATCAAAAAACTTTCAAACGAGCTTGATATGCACATCATGAATGGCTGCTGCAATCTGTGGTGAAGGAGTCAGATGAATGGCTAGTTTGTGTCCTTCCCTATTCTCGATGGTTCCCCAGATTGTGGCAATGATAAGGAGATACTGGCATACTTTACAGGTGCATGAGGTATTTCTTGTAAGCTTCCCTTGTTTTTCATTTCGGTGAGGGGAAAAACATCAGTAATTCTTTGGAACGTTGGGCTGCTATGCCTATAGAAGGTGATCATCAAGCCTGTGGTAATTGCCAATGGTGCCAAAATACATACTGGGATTGACGTGGACTCATCCTATTACTCTTCAGACATATAAGGCTAGACACTTCACGACACGTACTTTGCAACAAGTTATCTACTTGATTATGTGCCTATGTTTGAAAATCTATGTGGGCTGCACTAAGAGAGCAGTTTGGATCCATTTGAATTAACATTTTAGCAGATCATCTACTGCTAATCTTGCAGCGCCAATGGTAGCACATTTTCAAGAAATAAAAGCATGAGGCAAACGACTTTACCTGGCAGGTGATAGACTAATTGACTAAAGATTAGTGAGGGAGGGGTGGTTTAGAGTGTTTACTTAATTTTAGAGAACAGCAGCGGATTTTTCGCTTGAACACTTTGGCTCTAGAAGGTCTTAATAATGAGAGTGAATGGGCAACACTGCTGTGATTGATGATTAGATGGTTTTGTCAGACTTTTATATCTGACATCATTTATACAGTGGTGTTTGGAGTGATGTTCAGCAGTGATATGTCAGACAACCTGCCAATAATGGAGTTCCTTAATGCAAGATTTTCCACCTTGAAACCTGAATTCATGCCGGGAATATGTGAATGGTTGTGATAAAGAGTCCTTTCTCTTCAATTGAGCTAAGTAAAGCTTTTTAAAATCTTGGACTGTTGATTTTTGATTCTTTATACTAATTATTTTTATCTAAACATTTAAAAAATAAGTACCTCACTTGGATGAGACCGATGATTGTTATATATATATATATGGGATTTAATGAAATGGTGTATTTTCCATAAACAAGTCCTGCTGGTATCTGATGCTCTCTCCATTTTTTATAATATATATTACTTTAACAGTGTCATTTAAAGTAGACAGTGTTAGCTGAGCTTTAAAAAGGTTTGTTTAATCAACTTGTTCAGGAGTTTAATCGTGAGTTTTCATATATGTGTGTGCATGTCGCGGGGAGTGTTGAGGGCTGCGTGTATGCATGTGTATGTGTGGGTGTCATGAAAAGTGCTGAGGGCTTCTTTTGTGGGTGTCATAGGGAGTGTGGGAGATGCATCAGCAAGACTGTGTCTATCTTGGGGAGTGTCAGGGGTTTCATGTGTGTGTGTGTCTTGGGGATTGTTGCTCTATCCATTTGTGTGTGTGTGTGTGTGTGAGATGTGTGATGAGGTATGTTGGGGGATGCATGTATTTGCACATATGTGTGCATGTCATGGGGAGTGCTGGGGGCTTTGTGTGTGTATGTGCCTATCATAGGGAATATTGAAGTGTTGTTGGTGGTTGTATCTATGTGTATGTGTGGTGTGCATACATGGGACATGTCATGGGCTGTGTGCTTGTTTGCATCATGGGGAATATCAGGGGCTTCATGTGTATGTGTGTCTGTCATGGGGAGTGCTGAGGACTGCATTTGTAAGTGTTTTTATATGTGATGGGGTGTGTTGGGGGCTGTGACAGTCATGGGGAGTACTAAGGGTTGTGTGTGTGCATGCATGTGTATGTGTCATTGGAAGTGTCAGGGGCTGTGTAAATATATGTGTGTGTGTGTGTGTGTGTGTGTGTGTGTGTGTGTGTGTGTGTGTGTGTGTGTGTGTGTATGTGCATGCCATAGGGAGTGTTGGGGTGTTGGAGGCTGCATCTATGTATATTGTGATAAGGAAGCTTATCATAGTTCAGGAAGAAATAATACAAGAGGTAAATTGGCTCTGAATAAGCAACCTGTGCTGACTGGTAAAAGCACTAAAACAGGGTGTTTACCTAAAAGACTACCAGACCCAGAATGTACTGGTTTACAGAAAGCCTCTAGGAGAGCTGAAGTAGGGAAATGTGTGCCTAATCAGAGAAGCAATGATGTAATCCCTAATCTAATCACACATCTCCTAGGGCAGGGCTTAATTCAGAACACCTGCAGTGTGCTAGGGTGGAGCGGCCATCTAGGCACTTTAAAGCTGGAAGGAATTCATCATACAGACAGCAAGGAGAGCAATGGTGGCAAGGACAGCAACGGGAGCTGGAGAAGGAGAGACTGATCGTGAACAGAAGGAAGAACAGCAAGACGTCCAGAAGGTCTAAGAAAGGAGCCCAAGGCAGTACGTATACTGGGAGAGATTCCTGGGGCAAGCATTCTTCATTGGACTGGAAGAAGCCAGAGGCTTGGAGATATACAGCCAGGAACCCTCGGACAGCACCTGTAAGGGAGACGGCTGCATCTACAGAAAGAAGGAGCTCTAATACCTATTTAAGGAGGTATGGGAAAAGAGACCTGAAGTCCAGGGATTCTGACTGGAATGCTGGGCACAGACATTTTGCTACCTACTGGCCAAAATACCCAGAGAGGAAACCTAATGACAACGTGATCTCAGGTATGAACTCTGATCTGTTCCCTAGCTTTGCACAAGGAAGACAGCAGGGAAACAGTTTCTATCCTGGTAGAGATGAGTTAGAGAAATCCTCTGAGCCAGTGTTTGAAAGTGGTCCTATGATATTTCAAGAGCAAGGGGAAATATCAAGTGAGGAAGTTGAATGTATGGATTGTTCTCTCTCTAAGCTGCTGTTCTAAAGTAATGCTCAGATAAGGATCAAACACCAAAAGGAACTGTACTGATTTTTAGCTTCCCAGAAAAGTTTCTTTGAGAGAAAGCTTTGGGGGAAAGTTGAAGCCATGTGGAGAGTGGACCAGCAATGGTTTGCAGCTGGTTAAGCACCTGTGATTAGAGCAAGGCACAAGTGCACATGGGACTTTGAGAAAAAGCTTCTTCTCTGTGTGAATGGAAGAAAGCTGTTTTTTTTGATAAAGAGAATTTTCCTTTTGGGTTTATTTTTCATTCCAGCACTGCTAAGAAAGTTTATTAGCAGGAGCTAGAAGAAAGGCCTTTTCTGTTCCATCAAGGTCTTTACTAAGTTGTTGCATAAGTAATTCAGTTGCCTTATTTGTTTTGTTTCCTGAATAAAACTCCTGGAGAAAATTATCCTGTTGATGTTACCAAGCATATCTGTGCGAGGGAATAACACCCCATAAATAAAATCTGTTTTCTGCTTTACACTCGAGCAACTACAATTCTTTATTCTTGTTAAACGGCTAGTTTTGTGTGATTGAACTACAAGACCCACAATCCTTTGCAAGTCAAGTAAATCCATGCCCTTGCCAAGATTGTGGAACTTTCACAACAAGCACCCCCGTTTACAATATATGTTCATGGGAAGTACCATGGGATGTATGCCTTGTGTGTGTCATGCAGAGTATTAGGGGCTTAATTTATATATGTGTATGTATGTCTGTCATGGGGAGTGTTGGGAACTTCATGTGTGTGTATATGTGTGTTTGTATATGGGTGATGAAGTGTGTTGGGGCTGTGTGTCATAGGTAGTGTTGGGGGCTGTGTGTGTGTGTGTGTGTGTGCGCATGTGTGTGTGTGTGCGCACACATGTGGTATGTGTTTGTCTCCCTTTCATGACTCCCTCCCAGTCTTCCCACTGCCATTCTCTCTCATCACCCCCAACAGCCTTCTCCCTCTGTCTCTCTCTCATGACCCCCCCCAGCCTTAACCCAGTCTCTCTCTCTCTCTCATAACCCCTACTCCCAGGCTTCACCCACTCTCTATCCATATCTTAAACCCTTTTGTCTTCATTCAGTCATTCTTTCACTCAGTCATTCTTGGTCCCTGGCTGCAGTACTTCAAAAACACCATAGTTCAAGCTTCCCTCATTGCAACTGACTCTCTGAATGGTAGAGCTGCGTGGGGCAGGAAGTTCAGACTGATCTCCAAGTTTCAAGTCTCATAAGACTTCAAACACAAAATCAGCAGGAACTCCCAGTACCGTGTGGCTCCACCATTCAGATAGCTGACCATGGTGAAGAAAGCCTGAACCATGACATTGGCTTTCATACACATTTGCTTGCATATGTGTAAGTATGCACAAATAAACATGCATACAGAAAATTTCCCTGCCACCTGAACCTTGACAATAGGTGCTGTGCCTAAAAAGGCCTTTATAAAATGTCCCCCTTCTAGCACATGTGCCACAAAACAACAATCACTAGAGATAGGACTTTGAATTGCAGAGTGTGTATAAAGCTGCTTGTAATCAAATACACTCCAAATACATCAAAATAAGTAGACAATGAAGCTCAAAATTCCTTAGCAGGTATTAACGAAAATGAAGTGCACCCATATTATAACATGTTATAACATATGAGGTCTCAGACTGTGGGATGGTGTGGCCAAAACTGACCTACTAGATCTCCCAATTTTGCATCAACGACCTCCCTAAAAATGTTAATAATAACCAGGGGCACTCTCAAATTTCACTCATCCTGCTTAAATGAGTACTAAAACATAAAAAAACAAATAATTTTCAATCTTCAAATTCACTGAAAATATATACTCTTATCTTATTTACTGTAGATAAACAAGCTGGCAAACACGTTTGTTCAAACTATCAGATCACCCCATATGAGACCTCATATGTTATAACATGTTATAATATGGGTGCACTTCATTTTTGTTAATACCTGCTAAGGAATTTTGAGCTTCATTGTCTACTTATTTTGATGTATTTGGAGTGTATTTGATTACAAGCAACAAAACAACAATCGCCAATTTTTGTGTGACGGGGTTTGTTGGAGGCTGTGTGTGTCATGGGGAATATTGAGGGCTGTGTGCATGCATGTATGTATGTCATTTGAAGTGTTGGGGGCTGTGTACATGTGTGTGTGTGTGTGTTTGCATGTGCATGTCATAGAGAGTGTTGAGGTGCTGGGGGCTGCATCTGTGTGTGTGTGTGTGTGTCTATGTTCATTCATGGGAGGTGCCATGGACTGTATGCCTGTGTGTGTCATAAAGTGTCTCAGATTAGCTGGAAATAAACACCTGAATTTGCCAGTTATAAATACCTAAGTACAAAACCCTTAGGCATATGTTAGGAAAGTAAGTCTGAAAAAAGGCTACCATCAGCTAGAACTAGATAAAGCTTATTGATACATCATTACATTCTCCATGCATCTTGGATTAAGTAGGAAGAAGCGTCTTTCATTTGGCTTTTCATCAACAGCTGAAATTTTTCAGTACACTATTAAACAGGTCATTGAACATGTCCCCAGTGCTCTGAACTACAGTGATGACATTTTAGTTTATGCAGCCAAGAGACCAGAACATGATGTTGTTTTAGAAACTGTCCTTGAAGCTTTAGATGATAACAACTTATCTAGCAGTACAAATGTGATTTTTCCCAGACCACACTCCAGCAGTACAAATGTGATTTTTCCCAGACCACACTCAAATTCATTGGTCATATCATTATAAAACCTGGTCCAGCAAAAGTCAAGTTTTACAAAAAACTCAGCAGTCTTGCAACATAACAGGCCCCCATATAACAACTGATGACCTGTAAACAGGCCAGCCAATATTCTCACAATCCATATCTTATTGCACGTGACAAAGGATGTCAAGTTTCTGCTGAATGCGAACACAAGAACACCTTCAGAAATAAATCCTACCTTAAGGGGTCTGTTTACTAAGCCGTGTTAAGCTTTTGCAGCTAACGTGGCATTTTACTGCAAAAAGCACGGCGTTAGCAGATACTGCACTGAAAATGCAAACACTACAGCCCAGCTAAGGCTATCCATTGAGGTATCAGTAGTTGAACCCATTTTGTCTGCAACTCCAACAGTTACCACATGCTGTTGACTCGCATGGTAATTGCCATTGCTGACACGCCCACTTTCCACTAACATCCCATCCACTTCTGCAGATACTGGAAAATGAAGATATGGCAGAAACGCTGCACTATCTGCATTTTCCCTGTTAACATGGGTCATAAGTAGCTTAGTAAACATGCCCTAAGAGACTCATACCCATTCTTGATGGCATATCGTTGTGCATTTCTACATCAGAATTGCCACATCCATGGACTTCCTCAGACAGGTTGCTTCCCAGAAACCAGCCTAGCTGGCAATCTTCCCCCTATATCGTCTGTGTTCAGACATGAATATGAATGTTTTGCGGTATTAAATAAAAATAGTGGTTACTAATAACATGTTATGATGTCTGCATACACAGGATAAATTGTTCAAGCACTAAATTATTACATATAGCAGCAATATTCAGTTTGCTATCCAGTACAGGTGTGCGGACTAAACAGTTTGGTTTTGTTTAATTTTCTATGTTGTTTGCAGTATTTTTCATTTTGCTTTGTTTCATTCTTTGTTTCAAGTGAAATGTTTGTCTGCATTGTTGAGCAATAGAGCGCACTATGGAAAAGTTGTGCATGCTATTGAGCAATTGTGCAAACTATTGAATAATAGGGAACACTTTTCTCGATAGTGCGCACTGTCATTTAATGGTGCACACTTTTTGCCCATACCACATACTCATTGATATTTCAAGTGACTGCACATCCCCACTATCCAGATTTCTATCCAGCAAAAGGCTATCCTAAGTTTGTTTGGATTATTATTTGGATAGAGGACTAAATATCAGAATGATCTGGATAGATGTATCCGGTCAATATATTATTTGTATATTCTGTGCCAGTAACTATCTGAATAACAATGCTGAATGTCCATATTTCTTGGCTTGCTGCAGCCTGAATTTACAAAAACCATTGACCTTGGTAACTGAACATTAGTCCAATAATATTCATGCAAATGATACGGCCATTTTTGGACATTTTTTCTGCTTGTTTCAAACTTTTTAAAATTTAAAATCTTTTCTTATGAGTAAAACCATTTTATGCATAGAAATCAATGTTATAAATATTAATGTAGATTAATGTGCTTGAAAGTGGTTGAAGGTACATGGAGTAGGAATTAAAAAGAAAAATTATACAACTTTTACAATTAAACAAGGACACCTCTTGCTACATAAAAAGAAACATAGAAACATAGAAATATGATAACAGAAAAAGACCACATGGCCTATCTAGTCTGTCCTTCAATATCAACAATACAACAGACTTACATCAAGCTTGGGTGTTGCTGAAAAATACTATCTTGGAAGCCCAGACCACCAGTATTCCATGCTTTAAGAAAAGTGGAAGGAAGTCCAAAAAACTGCCAGCATGGTTTAAAGGTGAGGTCAGAGAGGCTGTTGTTGCCAAAAAAGCATCTTTCAGGAAATGGAAAAAAGAGCCAAATGACAAAACCTGGAAACAGCACAAGCACTGGCAAGTCAAATGCAAGGCATTGACAAGGCAGGCAAAGGGAGAATTTGAGAAGAAGCTTGCTGCAGAAGCAAAAACGTGAAATAAAGACTTTTTCAAATACATTTGTAGCAAAAAACCTGTGAGAGAGTCAGTTGGTCCATTAGATGATAGAGGGGTTAAAGGGGCACTAAGAGGAGACAAGGCGATAGCGGAGAGACTGAATGAATTCTTTGCTTCAGTCTTTACTGAGGAAGATGTAGGGATGTTACCCATGACTGAAGTGGAATTTAAAGATGTGGAAGAATTGAAGGAAATATCGATACATCGGGAAGATGTATTACAGCTATTAGATAAACTGAAGAGTAGCAAATCACCTGGGCCAGATAGTATACATCAAAGGGTGTTGAAAGAACTGAAATATGAGATTGCAGACCTGCTATTAGTAATCTGTGAACTATATCATTAAAATCATCTCTAATACCTGAAGATTGGAGGATCGCCAATGTAACACCAATTTTTAAAAAGGGTTCCAGGTGTGATCCGGGAAACTACAGACCGGTGAGCCTCACGTCAGTACTGGGAAAAATGGTAGAAACCATCATAAAGAATAAAATTACTCAGCATGTAGATAGTTATGGCCTAATGGGAGACAGCCAACATGGCTTTAGCAAAGGAAGATCTTGTCTTACTAATCTGTTATGGTTTTTTTGAAGGTGTGAATAAACAGGTGGACAAAGGTGAGTTGGTTGATATAGTGTATCTGGACTTTCAGAAAGCCTTTGACAAGGTCCCTTAGAGACGTTTGGCAAAACTAAAGAGAGATGGGATAGGAGGCAGTGTACTACTGTGGATCAGGAACTGGTTAAAAGATAGAAAGCAGAGGGTAGGGCTAAATGGCCAATTTTCCCAATGGAGAAAGGTGAATAGTGGTGTACCCCAGGGATCTGTGCTGGGTCCGCTGCTTTTTGACATATTCATAAATGACCTGGAAAGTGGAATAACGAGTGAGGTTATCAAATTTGCAGATGACACAAAACTATTTAAAGTTGTTAAAACCCAGGAGGATTGTGGAAATTTGCAAGAGGATCTTGATTAATTGGAAGACTGGGCATCAAAATGGCAGATTAAATTTAATGTGGACAAGTGCAAAGTTATGCACCTAGGGAAGAACAACCCAAACTATGGTTGCACGATGCAAGGTTCCACATTAGGAACCACCACCCAGGAAAAAGATTTAGGTTTCATTGTGGATACCATGTTAAAACCCTCAGCCCAGTGTGCAGCGGCGGCCAAGATAGCAAATAGAATGCTAGGTATCATAAGGAAAGGAATGGAAAATAAAACAAAATATATTATAATGCCTCTATATCGTTCCATGGTGAGACCGCACCTTGAATATTGTGTGTAATTCTGGTCGCCGTATCTTAAAAAGGATATAGAGATTTTAGAAAAGGTTCAGAGAAGAGCCACCAAAATGGTAAATGGGATGGAAGGATACTCCTATGAAGAAAGGCTGAAAAGGTTAGGGCTCTTTAACCTGGAAAAGAGACGGCTGAGGGGAGATATGATAGAAGTCTATAAATTAATGAACGGAGTGGAACGGATAAAAGTAGATCGATTGTTTACGTTATCAGAATATAGAAAGACTAGGGGACATGTAATGAAGCTACAGGGTAAACTATTTAAGACTAATAAAAATATTTTTTTTTTCACTCAACGTGTAATCAAACTCTGGAATTTGTTACCGGAGGATGTAGTAAAGGCTGTTAGTGTAACTGGGTTTAAAAAAGGTTTGGACAAGTTCCTGGAGGAAAGGTCCATAAACCATTATTAAGAAGGGACCCAGGATATCAATGTTTGACCCAGTACAAGCATTGTGGAACCTGTGTCTTTTGGGGAAACTTCTAGGTACATATGACCTAGATTGGCCACTGGGCTTGATGGACCTTGGTCTGACCCAGTATGGCATATCTTATGTTCTTATGTAGTCCCCTTTTTACCATTAGAGATCCTCTGTGTTTGTCCCATGCTTTTTTGAATTCAGTTACTGTCCTCATCTCTACCACCTCCACTGGGAGACTATTCCACAAACAATTTAGAGACAACAAATACATGTTCAATTCCAAAAAAGGAAACAAACCCTAAAAGTCTTCAGCATAGGCAAGCTTGACTTTAAAGGAAATAAAAAATGCATAAGGGGAGATAGTAAGGATAATACAAAAAATGATATAAAGGCCAACCTAAAACACTGCACCTTCTCCAGGGACTCCCTCTGCTGAAGCCTGAGCAACAGCTGCTATAGCCACAATAAAAGTAGCAGTTGCTGTGGTTCAAAGAAAATTAGTTTGACTCACTCAACTTAACTAAACATTTACAAGGAAACAAAGAAAAAATAAACCACCCAGTTATACAAGTCCAGCACTGCTTTCTGTGTAACCTTGGGCATAAGGGAGAACATCCTAATTCTGCAGTCCATGAAGATGAAGATGAAGATGATGAGCAGGGGCATCTCTATATTGAGGCCGAGTGCGGTAGTGGCCTCAGGTGGGAACTTTTTGGGGGTGGCAAAAAATGACCCAAAAAACCCTACCTCACTTGGCATTCAAAATTTAAACAAAATAAATGGCTGGACAAGCTGCTACCACTGCTTCTTGGCAGGGGGATGGGAGAATAGGACTGGAATGGAACAGATGCTGAGAGGGTCTGCCAGGGGAAGGAGGGGACAGGAAAGGAGCTGACACGGGGGGGGGGGGTTAGGAAGGGAGCTGACATGGGAGAAGGAGGGGGCTGGAAGGGAGCTGGCATGGGAGAAGGAGTGGGCTGGAAGGGAGCTGATATGAGGGGAAGGAGGGGACTGGAAGGGAGCTAACACTTGGGGATGGGACTGGTAGGTGGCTGGATAATGGGGTGGAGGGGGCACTGGGGCTGGAAGGGAGATGACGTGGGGATGGCACTGGAAGGGGGATGGGTAGGGTGACTGGAAGGGAGCTGATGGGAGGGGGTGGCACTGAGAATGGAAGTGAGCTAATACCTGTGATGATATTTGGACTAGAAGGGGCTGAACAATGGGGAAGGAGGAGGAATGGAAGGGAATGGACACCAGAGGCCGTCCTGGGAATGCAAGGAGGTTGACATTGGAAAGTACTGAGAGCGGAGGACCAGAAAGGGGGCTGATACTGGGGAGGGTTATTGGGACTGGAAATAGGCTTCTGGAAGGAAGTGAAGAAAACAAAAGAAATGGAAGATGGTCTGTAGATCATAGAGAGAGCTAAGAGAAGACAGGAAAGCAGAAGCCTCAGATCGGGACCAGCATGATCAGAAAATAAAATGATCAAGCAACAAAGGTAGAAAAATAATTTTATTTTCATTTTAGTGATTGAACTTTGTGCTATCTTTATATTTTACACAGTATGGGGAACTACATTTCTTATTTATCTGATGTTGCACTGTATGCAGAGTCTGGCTTCTTGGGGTTTCAGTTTAATTTTTGTCTACATATTTTTATTTTAGGTTGTAGTCACTTATTCTGCATTTGGTGAGGATCTAGATCTGAATGTGTGAATGAGGCCAGGCGTTCTGTTAACATGGAGTTTGTACATAGGGATCTATACTGTACTGTAGTAATTTGACTTGAGATTTTCAAATAGGTATATGGATGTTCTAGGGCCTGCTGCAGTATTTATAGAGCTGCTTTTTTCTGGGTAGGTCCCTTGTATGAGTTGTGGAAGTTTAAGCTGTGATGGTATAGTAGATTTGGCCTTGTAGATTTTAGGTGACTTCTATAGGGTTTTATATTAGTTCCCAGTATGCCTGGTGCTGGAGAATGTTTGTTTGTTAGTGAGATGACCAGAATCAGATTTTTTAAAAATATATTTAGTTTTGTGGGTGAATGTTCTATTTCTATTCTGCACCCATTGTCAAGGGAGAGATTTCTGTGGATGCAGAATATATATTCAAAAAGAAAAAGTGAGAACCATAACACAATTTATAACAGAATAAAACTAATTATAATTTGGTCTTATAAACTGTGCTGTGGTTCTCACTCTTTCTTTTAGTTCCTTTGTGTGTGAGCATCTTGCATTTCCTCTATTTTTACAGAATATATATTTACATTAACACTCTGCCGGTCCAGTGCACAGTTTTGGGAGTTATGGTGGGGTTGCTAAGTCCTTCTTGGTGTTTATGTTGGAGTGGGAGGTGTTGTGTTGGGGTCACAAAGTCACTCTTGTTTTGTGGAAGTAGGAGATGCTGCATAGATGCTATTGAGCCCCTCTTGTTTGGCATATTTAGCAGCATGTTTCCCAGACCGTGCATTGTAATATGTATTGTTTTTGAGATTTGCAGTTTTGCATTCTTTATGCTGCCAGACTGAAATATAAAATATGTTGTCAGTTCAGATTCAAGGACATTTCAAATTTTAGGGGAACATCTCAGTTTAATTATGTTTAATAGCCTGATAGCTGCACCTCTGCTGAATTCTGGACTTTTCCAGCTCTAGCACAATCCAATCCAGCATTTGAATTCATGGCTAACATGATTAGTTTCTCATTTTATATCTTCCCTCCACATCAATAATCTAGTCATAGTAAAATAAATCTGATGTGCAGATACTTATGGGGGGGGGGGAGGGGGTGGTGGGGCACTGTGTAAGTGACTTTTCATTAATTAAATTTAATGTGTTATTATTATGTTTGTATTATTGTAACATATGTTATACTAAATTACATGTGTATATTTAGAAGTCACCTAGGATTTTAGATGGGTGGCATATACATTTAAAAATAAAGTATACTAAATTTATGCACATGATGCCGCAGTGAGTCTCCGCTCGTGGTCCTGTATCACTGGGAGATAGAGGAAAGCAGAAACCTCAGATTGGGATCTACATGATCAGGGAATAAAATGTACTCAATAAAACAGAAAAATATCGTTCATCATTCACTGTGTATAGAATCAAAACTAACAAACGAGGTCTCAGTTTAAAATAACACTGCTGCTTCAAGGTTTACACCCAATGGCAACATTTGTGTTGTATCACATCAATGACCTCATGTGAGTTTTATAAAACAATTTTCCTTATAAAAATATTTTTTCAGAAGACACAATACAGTCCTGATGATCAAAATATATTGTACTCAACTTCAGAAAAGGACTGGATGAAATCTTCCCACACACATTTGATCCCAATACAGTCCTGATAATCAAAATATGTTGTACTCAACTTCAGAAAAGGACTGGATGAGATCTTCCCACACACATTTGATCCCAACGTGCAGTCCTGGTACCAGCAGACGTTTCAGATTTATTTCGTCAGGGGACCAGTACATAACTAGATAAAACCAACAAAAACAACCCAATAAATCCCTCATCCACACCAAACTACACAGTGTACACAAATATTTGTTTTAAAATATCCCTAAACCCCAGACCATATAGCTTATTTTACCTCTGATGCTGTCCACGTTTACTCACTATACACCACCGGCTGTCACAAATCTCCCGCCAGTGGAAAAAACGCCGTGCATGCGTAGATGTTTTACCCCCTTCATTTTTAAACCTCCAGCAGCCAATCACATGTTAAAAAACATTTCCACTATACATATAACTAAACACACGCCAGCCAATCTATCTGTCCATTCAACCCTCCCGGAGCCAAAGTATTCAAAGAAAAAATCAGCCGTTGCTTACATTTAATGAGTGTTTGATCCAAAGTTTTCCCCTGGCTACCAACATATATTTGCTCTAAACACAAACACCGTAATTGTTCAAATGTATGTGCCTGCTCCATACAATGTTGAACCATGGGAGCTTCTACACATTTACAATGTAAACGACTCCTATGCTCTCTCATGCGTACACGGAATGTACGAATTGTCTTTCTTATATAGCACAGACCACATGGACACACCACCGCATAAACCACATTCTTAGATTCACATGTACAGTCAAACCTCGGTTTTCATTTGCCCCGGTTTTCATACGCTTCGGTTTTCAACGTCTTTTCTGACTGAGATTTTGTCCCGGTTTTCATGCATTGCTTCGGTTTTCAACGTCTTTTGACTGAGATTTTGTCCCGGTAGCAGGGAAGAAAAGCTGTCAACGTAAGCAGGAGATGTTGCATGAATGTGGGAGGCAGTTCTTTCTCTTGCAGGGTACGTCTGAAGCTATATCATTAAGATTTTCTGCCATTCTGAAGCATTGAGCAGATAATGTAAAGGTATTTTAATGGACTGAATTCAATGTGATTCCGAAGAGAGCTGGGCACAGCAGCTTGTCAGGGGTGGCTAAGGCCAGATGTTAACATACTGTACTGTACAGTACTGTACTTAGCTTGCTTTCAGTGATGTTAAATGTTCATTTATCCATTTCATTAGTCATTTATATTTATTTCTCATTGTTTTCTGTATGTAAAAATATAGTTATTCTCTATAAAATGTATTTTTTGTGAATATTTTTGGGTGTCTGGAACGGATTAATTGGATTTACATTATTTCTTATGGGAAATATTGCTTCAGTTTTCATACGTTTCGGTTTTAGTCAGACTTTTTCGAACGGATTAATCATGAAAACCGAGGTTTGACTGTAGTCCGACATCAAATAAGTAACGACATACCTTTATAAACAAAAGTATCCAAGCATAGCGTAATGGCACAGATTTCAGGGAATAAAATGGTCAGACAACAAAGTTCAAAGAGATTCTTATTTTCAATGTAATTATCTGACTTGGTGTTATCTTTATATTTTATACAGTACATGGAATTGCATCTCTTTCTATTTCTCTGGTATTGACCTGCATGCAGAATCTGGCTTCTTGTGGTTGCAGTTTAATTTTTATCTACATGTGTTTATTTTTAGGTTATGGTCACTTATTCTGTACTTGGTGAGGGTCTGTGTTATGAGTGTGTGACCAAGGCCAGGTGTTCTGTTAACATGGAGTTTGTATGTAAGAATATGTACTGTAGTAATCTGAATTGTTCAGCTTTTCAAACAGGTGTTTGGATGTTTATTTATTTTATTTATTTGTGTGCTTTTCTATACCGCCCCTTCCAGAGATCAAGGGCGGTTTACAAGGAACTTAAAACAACAATACAGCTGAACAGTGCAATATTGCATTACATTAAACATTAAGTATTACATAAGAACTATGATACATGGAAAACAGTGTGTAAGCTATTAATAAAAGGAACATAACTATGTTACAAGGAACCAAAATGGCAAGTTATTTACATGGTTAGCAAGAGTTATTTGCAGTCATAAGTACAATATTGGGAGGATGCTGTCTTGAGGGGATATTCAAATGAAGTCTGGATTTAGGTGGGGTAACTTGTGTTTGGTTAGTTGTATGTTCTTGTGTAGTAAATTTGATTTCAGGTTGTAGGTTGCTATAGTGTTGAGTAAAGAGGTAGTTTTTTAGTTCCTTCCTGAAAGATGTGAGATCCTTAATCTCTCTTAGGTTTTAGGGGCAGTTTATTCCATTGGCTGGGAGCATAAAATGAAAAGGCAGTGTTGGAGGGTTTTGATTTGTCACGGCAATGGGAATTAGTAGCATGTTGAGGTTAGTTTTCTTCTAGTTCTGTTTTTCTTGTGGGGTTTGAAGTAGAGTTGCCAACTGTGATGGGGCTAGTCATTAATGAGTTTAAAAGTTGTGACAAGTGTTTTATATTGAATCCTACTATAAATGGGTAGCCAGTGAAGAGCGTATAGGATAGGAGAAATGTGATCGAATATTTTAGCTTTAACAATGATTCGAGCAGTGACATCTGAGCTCTTTGAAGGATGTGTAAAATCTTTTTGGATGTTCCTTGGAGGATGCCATTGCAGAAGTCTAAGTGTGGCATAATGAGAGCCTGGACAACTGTTCTGAAATCGTTGATGTCAATGAGGGGTCGGAGTTGCTGTATGGTTCTCAGTTTGAAAATATAGTTTTGGCAGTCTGTTTTATGTGATTAGTCATGCTTAGGGTTTTATCTAGTGTCACTCCAAGGTATTTAATTTCAGATTTGACTGGTAGAGTAATGTTCAGAATGTTGATGGAAGTTGGGGGGGTGAAGGTGGTATTTCTTGTTACGAAGAGTGCTTCAGTCTTTTTGTAATTAATATCCATATGGATAGAGTGGAGCCATTTTTCAGCTTCAGAGAGGCAGGAGGCGATATTGAGGAAATTAAGGTTAGTTATGTTTAAAGGAGCGAACAGCATGATGTCGTCCGCATAGATAAAATATCTTAGATTGTGACGTTGAAAGATTGCACAAATAGGTTGTATATAGAGGTTAAAAAGTAATGCAGAGAGTGAGGATCCTTGTGGGATACCACGTTCTTGTGGGAATGGTAGTGAGGGGGAATGGTCTAAATGGACATATTGGAAGCGATTAGAAATGTAGGACTTAAACCAGTTCAAAGTGGTATCTTTCAAACCTAGTTGTGATAGCCTAGATAAGAGGGTATTATGGTCAACACTGTCAAAAGCTGAGGAAATGTCAAGGAATATGAGTAATAAGGTATGATTTGTGTTATCAATACCTAGGATAAGTGAATCAAGAAGGGATATGAGTAAGGTTTCTACTCCGTGATAAGAGCGGAAACCATACTGGTACTCATCCAAAGGGAAGTTGGTATCAATATGATCTTGGAGTTGTATCTGGGCTACCTTTTCAATGATTTTGGCTAAAAAAGGTATGCTGGCAATGGGCGGTATGAGGATGGGTCTGAACTGTTAAGGGTTTTATTTTTTAGTAAAGGGCGAATCGCCAAGTATTTCAGATCATCTGGCATGTAACCTTGAAGTAGGGATTGATTTACCAGTTTCAAGATGTATGGAGCTAGTTCGGATTTTGTTGCTTTAAACCCAAGAAACCGGGAATTTGTCCAGTAGTGAAGTGGTAGTATTGAGGTTTGATATAAACTCAAGCAGTTGTTTGTTGGAGATTGTATTGAATGAGCTACACTCAGTGATGGACAATGGTGTGGGAGAGGTTAGGATAATGCTTGGACGGGCGCTTAGTTTGAGCTTATTGGCAAAATGGTTTGCAAGGAGTTGTGGATCTATTGGTGTTTTATTAGGGGTGTTATCGGGAACCTTAGTTAGAGATTTAATAATCTCAAAAAGTTCCCTAGGTCTATTGATGGACTTAGATAATGTTTTGGTGTAGAATAGCCTTTTTGTGTTGTTAATGGCTTCCTTGTATGTTTTAAGGCTTGAGAAATATTGAACCCTGAGTTCAGATGTTTTTTTCTCTCTCCATTTAGTCTCTAATTTCCGAAGGTTTTTCTTTAGTGTAGCAAGTTCAGAGGTGTACCATTTCTCGGACAAGCTAGATCTAGATTTTCTTTTATTAGAGGTTGAATATTTAGCTTCTGATTCAATAATAGAGTTCCAGGTAGAAACAATTTCGTTAAGATTATTTGACGTACTGTCTAATTTTGGAGAAATAGATTCTAAAAAACTTCCTTTGTTGAACTGGCGAAAACTTTGTTTTGTGCATTTGGCGTTATTGTGAGTAGAGTTGGTGGGTTGGAATGGAAGAGAGAAATGTATCAGGAAGTGATCTGACCATGGTACTTGAGTTGTGGTGGGCGAAGTAGAAAAAGATGAGAGTGTGAGGTGAGATGGAAAGAATATTAGATCAAGGGTATTACCTTTGCAATGAGTGGGGTGGGTCATTATTTGTTTAAAATCCAGGGCCCACAGTAGTATTTACAGTGATGCTTTATTGGATGGGCTCCTAATGTGAGTTTTGGAAGTTGGTACTGATATGGTATGGCAGATTTGCTCTATAGATACTCAGTTATTTTGTTGTAAGGTTATTGTTTTAGTTCACAATATTCCTGGTATTGAAGAATGTTGTTGTTAGTGAGATGATCAGAATCATTTTTTTTTTAAGTTTGGGTTCTGTGGTGAATGTCCTGTTTCTGCTCTGCACCCACTGTTGAAGGGGGTTCTGTGGATGCAAAATTTATGTTCAAAAATAAAAAGCAAGAACCATAACATGATTTATAACAACAAAATAAAAATGAGTTATAATTTAGTTTTATAAACTGTGTTGTGGTTCTAGCTCTCTTTTAGTTCCTTGGTGTGCAAACATTTTACATTTCCTCCACATAATCTAATCGGCTTTTTGGTTTGGTTCAGTCCCTGACTGGGGTTTTGAGAAAGCTCCCGCTATCTCATCCTTTGCCTCAGGCAGAAGATTGCTTTGAGCCGCCCCTGATGATGGGCCTGATTTTCAGTGGTTGTGGCTAGTACTGCGACAGTGGCTAGCCACCACCGCTGAATTTTAGACCCGTATATTCAATGCTGGGGCCATATCTGTGTCCCAGCATTGAATACACTGGTCAACACATTTTTACAAAAGTCATGTTACTGAAATAATTTTTATATGCTGAACACGAATATGATAGTGAAATTGCAAACTTGGCTCTAGTTTTTTTGTAATCTAAAATAATTAATGTTTACATCACGAAATGCATGTCAATAGTAAATTTAATAGGCCTTTGGTTAATACCTGTAAAAAACCAAGTCATAGACTACTTCTTAGATTTTTTTGCCTGTCTCTTGTACAGCTGTTCGGGAGTTTCTCTGGGGAGTGTCCAGCAGTAGTCAGCCAGCATTGTAGTGGAACATTTTCCCTGGTATCTTTGCTCCATCGTTGCGATATCCTGGTGAAAACGTTCACCCTGTTCATCACTAACCATACCACAGTTGTCAGGAAAGAAATCGAGATGGGAATCAAGGAAATGGATTTTTAGAGACATATTGCAGCCAAGTTTCTGATACATGTGTCAGCATGTCTTCTACTAGTTCCTTGTAGTTTTCTGCCCTAACATTCCCAAGAAAGTTTGTTGACACTAGGCAAAAAGCATTCCATGCTTGTTTCGCATCACCCTGCAGCAAGTTGTTGAACCAGTCATCTTTGAAGAGCTCTCGAATCTGAGGACCCACAAAAACTCCCTCTTTAATCTTTGCTTCGCTGAGTCGAGGGAATTTTTCATGCAGGTATTGGAAAACTGGCGAAGTGTGGTCCATGGCTTTCACAAAGTTTTTCATCAAACCTAGTTTGGTGTGAAGGGCTGGTAGCAGGATTTTGTGAGGCTCAACCAGAGCTGGGTGCTGGATATTCTTCTCTCCAACTGTTACATTTTGTCTGTGATTCCATTCCTTCCGCAAGTAGTGCCAATCCCTTGCTCGGCTATCCCACTCATATAAGAAACACATGTATTTTATATATCCCTGCTGCAGTCCCATTAAAAGGGCAACTACCTTCAAGTCACCACAGAAGTGCCAGCTTTACTTGTTATAGTTAATGGAAGTCAGTAGATGCTTTAAGTTATCGTATGTCTCTTTCATGTGGATGGCATGCGCTACTGGAATAGATGGAAGACGGTTTCCATTGTTCAAAAGCACAGCCTTCAGGCTCAGTTTCGAAGAGTCTATAGTCTCCAGTCTTGTGGGTCATGAGTGATTTTTAAAGCATTTATGAGGCTTTCAATATCGGAACAGAATACCAGATTACTTTCCTTTCTGAAGAAAGGCTCCAACTGCTGGTGGTGCTTTCAATATGAAGTAATGTTGACATTTTCTTCTAGAAGATTCCATTGTTGGAGTCTTGATCCTAGCAATTCTGCCTTGTTCTTGGATAAGTCCAAATAATGAACCAGGTCATTTAGTGCTTCCTGTGTTATTCTGTGTGGAGTTGATAATGCATCCCAGTGAAAATCTGGGTAACTGCATGCTGACGGACCAGGAGAAGAACGGGTCGGCTCACCCTTGTCCTCATCAGATGAATCAAGAGAATATTCTGATGGAGATACTGGAATAGGAAGTCCCTCACCATGTGGAACTGGTCTCAATGCAGATGGAATGTTTGGGTAGACTATGTTCGACTTCTTTTGCTTCGTTATTCCGCTGGAAAGAGGAGGAACCAAGCAGAAGTAACAGTCATTTATGTGGTTGCTTGACTCTCTCCACACCATGGGAACTGCAAACGCCATTGATGGTCTTTTGCAATTCAACCACTGTGAAAGCTGTGTTGTACATGTAGAGCAGCATATATGCGGGGCCCAAGGCTTGTCTTGGTCACCAATCTTGCATCCGAAGTAAAGATGATATGTCTTCTTCATTTGAGAAGTGATACTTTTCTTCTGGTTGGCAAATGTTACTTTCCCACAAATGTAGCAGAAATTGTCAACGGTATTAACGCACTTTCGCGGCATTACTGTTCTGTATTGTACCTAAATGGCTAAAATTATATGATTAATAAAAGTTACATGTAACAGTAGCTTAAACTGTCTCGAACATAGTCTGAAATACTTTAAATGCTCAACCTTTCCGACTGCGTATAGTACACTACTGACGTCAGATGGCTGCAGCAGCCGTCTGGCAGTAGTATTGCATTGCATCAGAAAATGATGCAATGAACTCTGGATGATGTGTGCATGCTGGTATTATGCAATGTGATGCAATATTACATCATTCAGGGCTTATTTGGGATGTTGTTGATGTCCTACTGGATAAACTTACACGGTGAAACGTCAAAAATGAACTACATGCAATATCTTCAAAACGAGAGCCAATAATTTTTTTTATGTTATATTCATGTTCAGCTCACCAAGATACTACAGATTAGGGCCTTTTAAAGTCAGTAACGATTTCAATGTTGACCAGTGATATCTGAGTTGTCCGAATAGCGATAAATCTTAACTGAGCAGTGGCAATAATCATCTAATGCCAAGTTAACTTCAACGGCAAACGTTAGGCCAGCTTTTGCTGCACATGACCTTCGCTGCTTTGAAATAACTGAGCGGTGGCTCAATATTGCCGCTGCCCAGTTATCGCAAAGTGCCACCCCTGGAATTCCCTTCAGAATGACCCAATGCTAACTGTTTAACATCAGGACAGGCTGGGCGGCACACTGTTAATACCGTTGAATATCCCAGACAAGAGGTGGTGTTAACTTCAGCCAACACCTCTGTGGACATCCTCGTGGCTGCAATTGTCTTCACAATGACCTGACTGGGTCTCCCACCTAAGAACATTGTCTATGCCGTGGATGTGCAGATCCAGCTAGCCAGTTGGCATAGATGGGCCTTCTAACCTCCCATCCCACTGACCCCCCTCCAAGCCTTTTCTTTTTAGGTGGGAGGGAGGTTCGGTAACCCGACTTACTAGCAGGAATTTTTATTCATAGCTCAAGGAGGGTGTGGGCTTGACTGGCTAGTTGGGGCTTTCATCTTTGTGAGGGGATACACTAATCCCCCCTGGACAGTTCCCAATGGGGTTGGGAGATGTCCGGGGGAGAATCAGTATTGAAGGGAGAGAAACCCACTCTGTTTAACTTGTCAGTGCAGCAGATCTTTAGGCATAATTCCTAAACAGCTTTTAAATAAATGGCCATCACCTGCTGGCACTGAATTGCTAATGGTGGCAAATTTCAAGCTCCAGGTCACCCTGATGATGTCAGGCAAATGGGCGGACATTCCTTTTCAATCAGCATTCTCACATTGAATGACAGCAACTCCTCATGCCAAAATTACAGTGCCAGGGCTGTGGCAGAGCCAGGACTCTAGAAAGTGAGCTCCTCCACTCCGCCAGTAAAGATTATTGGAGGAGCGGTGTGTTCCTAGTATGTTTGAAGGCAGCAGAAGCAGTTGCAGTGAAGATTGATAGAATGTGTTAGACAGAAGGGATGGTGGCAGGGGAAATGGAGCTGAGGGAATGGGATCTGAGGAACAGGTAGTGAGTTTGGGGAAGGAAAGAATATGTGCATTTTATCCAGATTTGTATACCACTTTTTCCTTCAAGCATTTTTTCCTTCAAAGCATTTACTTTGAGCCCGATTCCATAGTGTACGTACAGACCCTCTGTGCATCCGGTCAGAACCAGATGCATAGAGAGCATCATGATTCTGATCCGGTGGGGCACGTCTAGCTCCGATGGGATCAGAATCACGAACAGGCCTGTACATAGAGGCCGGGACCCCGATTCCACCTGGCCTGCACATACAGGCCTTGCCCAACTAACTCAGTCAGGGCTTTTAAATGGAGCTGTGGCGCCATGGAGTCCTGTTGCCATGGCACTGTGGCTCCATTTAAAAGCTGCGATGCCCGGTTGCCAGCTTCCAAATTTCTTTCCCCACAGCTCAACCCCTGATCTGGCCTCCCAGGGTCAAGGTCAGGCTGTGGGGACTGCCCTCTGCCCCCTGCCACCCCTTCCCAGCACCAATCCTGACGCATCAGGGAAGTTATTCCACCTCTGAGGTGGAATAACTTTCCCGTTCAAATAGCCAGCCCTGGACATACAGGGCCAATTACAATCTGGCCTGTACGTCCGGGGCCGGCAACCGCCCATTGCCTGCCCGAACACTATCCCTGATCCTCCCCTTTCCGGCTGCTATCTAACTTCCCCATACAATGCACGGGGGAGGACGGGACTGGGAAAGGGCATGAATAGCAGGGCTGGACGTCTTGCTATTCGTGGCTCAGAATGACCTCCTTTGTGATTTTAGAAAAGGAAGAAATGATGACAAGGATTGGAGAAAGGATATCATGAAGTGGGAAAAGAAGAGATGGTGGTAATCTGATAAAGAATTCAAGATTAACCTAGTGAACCTTGCAATAGAAGTAGTCAGTTATTGTCTAGACAGAGAATAAAAGGAGGGTAGAGGTAGAAGCTCTACAAGGGTAATTTTATAAGGTGTGCCTAGGTTAACTCTTGTTTTTACATGTATAAGTACATGCATACTTTACAAAATGGGATGTAAGTAGTGAGAGACATGTGCTGAATTTAAGTACGATTAAGTACACTGCTCCTGGCATAAATACCTGTGTGTATTTTATGTGCATATACCCATATTTTATAAAGTATGAGCCTGATATTCAGCGGAGGCAGCTAGCGCAATTACAGTGCCTAGCCATTGCCGCTGAACACTAAACCCAGATAGTCAATGCCTGGGCCATATCCGGCTGCCAACACTGAATATCCAGGTCAAGCATGGAAGCTGGGGAAGCAAAAGTTAGGCCAGTTTTTATTGTGCCTTCCTTTTGCTGCCAAGGGATAACTGGACATCAACTGAATATTGCTGCTGTCCGGTTATCCCCTGGTGCCTGTCCACAGAACGTCCCCCAAAATGCCCCAATGCTGACCAATTAGCATGGGAGCGTAAAGCAGCAGTACCCATGAATCTTCAGTGGCACTAACCCGCTTAGGAACATTTACATGGTTTATAGGTCTGCAAACTGTGTAAATACCTTTGAATACCAGGCCCTATGTGCATAAAGGTGTGCTCTGCCTAAGTGAATGTCCTCAGTGACAGTACACTTCATCAGCCTAATGGAATACATATAAAATAGATACTGGCTAAATTATACACATAAAGGACCATTGATGTATGTGAGACATTGAAAATACACATGTGACTTTCCACATCTCTTTTTAAAATTACCCTCTGCAGTCATAAAATATGCGATCCAAAGAGGCCATAAGGAAATTTTAAATGAAATCCTGTTATTTTTCTGGCCTGACCTAGTCCCCTCATAACATCATCTTTTCTCCCTGCAGGGAGAAGAATATATACTGTGAAAAGTGCATACAGTTTTCTTCTCATAATTGGAGAGGCAGTCCCACTGGCATAAGTTCTAAATGGGGGCCCTTCAGCAAAACCTTGCTGTAGGGCCCAGGCAATCTTCCTTCCTTCTCTCCCCCACAGTGCAGCAAACAACTCTTTTCTAGATACTATCAAGTCAGTGCTGACTCCTGGCCACCCAGTAGTCCCTGGGTTTTCTTGGCAAGGTATGACCAGAAGTAGATTGCCACACCTTTTCTTCCCAGGCAATGGAGAGTAAAGTGACTTAACCCAAGGTCACAAGGAGCACCTGTGGGAATTGAACCTGGATCTCTTGTGCACTAGGCTGTTGTACCAACCACTAGGTTACTCTGCCATTTGAAAGGCTTTGACACAACCTGGGATTGAACCAGGGACTTTTAGATCTTCAGTCTAACAACTTACTTTAACTGATATTTGCCGTGCTGCCTCCCATTCCTGTTTGTAAGTAATTTGTAAGTAATACTTTTCTTGCCTGGCAGGTATTACTTCTCACTGCCATGTTGCAGTCTCGTGAAAACAGCCGCAAGGGATGGAAGGCAGCGTGGCAAGCTTAATTTAAAGTATGGTATTAGCTAGTACTTTACCATACCTCTGCAGTGTGGGTCCTGGGGACATGTAGGCCCCCTTCTTGCCTGGGCTTCCCCACACTGCACGGGCTGCTTGGGCAGAATTTACTGCACTGGACAGTCCTCAGAGGGTTGTTTTCTACCAGTAAGCATCCTTTTATCCATGGAAATACCTTTGCAAATTTCCAGCAAATGACTTTTTTCAGGTACTCTGCTTTAAATTTCTTTCATTTTCATTTATTTTCTATTTGACATTTTGAGTATTCAGCTCATTTGTGCTTATTCCTATGCATCTAGTAGAACTATTGGAACTTTCTGAAGGTTTTCTAATTCAATTAGGTTGGCGTAGCACTGAAGCATTTAAAGTGTGTTCAGCTTCTCGGTGTCTCTTTATATTTCTTAGAGATTTGTAGGCATTCCATACACACTCATTTGCTTTTTGTTTCTTTTCTTAATAGTATTTATTCAACAACCTGCATTTTCTGAATCAGTAACATTTTATATTTGTAGAACTTAGTTAGGTGTCTCAGTTCTGGTTGGCTTAGCATTGTGAAGCAATAAAAACCCCAACAATAATATTAGTGCTTTCACATTGTGGAAGCAAAAATAGTACGGAATATAGAGATATACATGTTTGTGAAATGATTCATAAAAGGAATGGAGTGATTGATGGGCCTTTTCAACTCCAGAAATCAAGAAATATAGTTTGATCCTGTCACAGCTATTTTGTAATTAATTAGCATATAAATATTAGCACATTGCCTATGTACAAGGTACTAGACAGCACAGCCGATGAAACATTTTATCTAAAATTGCTTGTGTTCTATGAGTTGTGACAAATAACCTAAGTTCTCTTTTGGGAGCTAAGATAATTCATTAAGAAAAAAATGCATGCTATGCTGCTAAATTTAAATCAGAAAATCACAAATTGTTCCTAAAGCAATACTCTTTTGATTTGAGATATTGCATGTATAGATTGATTACTACTGAAACTGAGCCAGAAGATGAAAGGGCAAATTTCAAAAACATTTACCTAGAAACATAGCAGTTTAAACTGGGTAAACTGACTGTCTAGAAAACTACCATCACTCATTCTGAATTACTGTATGCTCTTTGTAGAACATGCGCTTTCAACTGGCCTGCAAGGACGCATTCCCAGAGGCAGATTTAGGTCAGGAGAGGAAAATAATGCATATTGGGCAGCCTTTACTAGGTTGTGTTATGACAATAACATACATCATTTACCAATTAATGCATGTTAATTAGCTATTGAGTGCATTATTTGCCAATTACTTAACTTGAGCTTTCTTAAAGCATAATGTCTGCAAATGCATAGAAAGCAAATCATAATTACAGAAAATGAATATTGCAGCTCGTGTTAGATATTACAAGCTGTTATTCATGTAAAGTTAACAATACCTCAAGGCCTGATATTCTGGGTAATAAGGCCTGATGCTCCTGGAAGCAATATAAAGCACTCGTTTTTTAGTAATACATACCCCTACTTTTGATCTCTTTTTAACTCCCCACCCAAAACCCTTTTAAGCATATTTCATGAAACACATCCCAATTCTCCTGATCACATTTCAAATACTCACATCATGAGAAATGACCCAACTCCCACATCTTTCCCAGTATCTACACCCTGCCCCCTCCCCCCCCCCCAAACAGGAGCTACTGAGGATCTCTTTGGTAGATAGTGGATGGCAAGATCAGTCCTTGGGTGATTCTGCTCCAGTGACTCTGACTCAAAATGGTAGGCTCAGCTTCCTAGCGGTAGGCTCACGGTGTTACTACAAGACAGTCAGGCTGCTCAGTCACAAAGACTAAATGGATGGATCTTCATTTCACCTGGGATTTTTATACCGTGTAGAACTCTACATTGATTTGAAAAGTATGTGTGATAAATATCACACATTACATAGACATTACAGGTCTTCTGATATCTTTTCTTACTATTTATTAAATGGATTTTTGGTTGTTTGTATTAGTTTTATCCTTTGAAATCTGGCTGGCAGCTGAATAGAAACATAGAAATATGATGACAGAAAAAGACCACATGGCCTATCTAGTCTGTCCTTCCATATCAGCAACTACAACAGTCCCCTTTTTTCCTTTAGAGATCCTCGGTGTTTGTCCCATGCTTCTTTGAATTCGGATATTGTCCTCATCTCTACCCCCTCCACTGGGAGACTATTCCACGGATCCACCACTCTTTCCGTAAAGAAATATTTCCGCATATCACTCCCTTCACCCTAATCCCATGTCCCCTCGTAGCAGAACTTGCTTTCAAAAGAGGCTCTCCCTCTAAACATTTATGCCATGGAGGTATTTAAACATCTCAATCATATCGCCTCTATCCCGCCTTTCCTCGAAGGTGTACATATTAAGATCCTTCAGTCTGTCCTCATATGCTTTATAATGAAGATCACTAACCATTTTAGTAGCCACCCTCTGCACCAACTCCATCCTGTTCACATCCTTTTGAAGGTGTGGTTTCCAGAATTGCACACTATACTCCAAATGAGGTCCCACTAAAGACTTATACAGAGGCACTATCGCCTCCTTTTTTCTGCTAGCAATTTCTCTCCGTATGCACCCAAGCATCCTTCTAGCTTTTGCCATTGTCTATTCTACCTGTTTAGCTACTTTAAGATCATCAGACACAACCAGCCTAGGTTCCCGCTCTTCTTTAGTGGACAAAAGTACTTCACCCCCTATACTATATTACCCTTGGATAGCTGCAGCCCAAATGCATGACTTTACATTTTTAACATTAAATCCCAGCTGCCAAATTCTAGACCATTCTTCAAGCTTAGCTAGATCCCTCCTCATGTTATCTACACCTTCCTGGGTGTCTACTCTAGTGCAGATTTTGGTATCATCTGCAAAGAGGCAAACCTTACCTGACAGCCCTTCGCGATATCACTAACAAAGATGTTAAAAAGAAGTGGACTAAGGACAGATCCCTGGGGCACACCACTGGTAACATCCTTCTCCTCAGAGTGAGCCCCATTTACATGTACTCTTGTCGCCTACCACCCAACCAATTTCTAACCCAAGCAGTAACTTTAGGGTCCAACCCTAGGGTACTCAGTTTGTTTATAAGTCGCCTGTGAGGAACAGTGTCAAAGGCTTTACTGAAATCTAAATACACCACATCTAGGGCTCTCCCTCTGTCCAACTCCCTGGTCACCCAGTCAAAGAAATCAATCAGATTTGTCTGACAAAACCTGCCTCTGGTGAATCCATGTTGCCTCGGATCCTGTAATCCGCTGGACTCCAGAAACCTCACTATTTTCTCTTTCAGCAGCATTTCCAATAATTTACTCACCACCGAAGTTAAACTAACTAGCCTCTAGTTTTCTACCACATCCTCACTTCCGCTTTTGTGTAAAGGCACCAACATGACCTCGCTCCAGTCCTTTGGCTCCACTCCTGACTCCAATGAGGCATTGAAAAAGTCAGTCAGTGGAGCTGCTAGAACGTCCCCAAGTTCCCTCAGTATTTGTCTACTTTAAATTGAGCTAGTTTCTCACAAACACAGTTTTCTGAAAATTGCTCAAGATGTCCCTCGCTTCTGTTCCTGTTTGTGGGTGTTTTCTGAGGTCCTGCTCCTGGTTCTTCATCTGTGAACACAGAACAGAATTATTTGTTAAGAAATTCTGCTTTATCCTCAGCTTCTACATATTCCTCCCCTTCATCCTTGAGTCTGACAATACCACTTTTGCCCTTCCTCTTCTCACTATCATATCTGAAAATGTCTTATCCCCCCATTTTATTGCATGCCTATTTCTTTCCTCCTCTTTTTGAATCTTTGCTTTCCTGACTACTTTGCTAGCTTCTCTAAGTTTTTCCAAATACAAATGCCTGTATTCCTCTCTCTGTGATCTCTTGTATTTCATGAAGGCCTCCCATCTTTGTTTTCTCTTTTTCAGCTACTTCTTTTGAAAGCCATAGTGATCTCCTTTTCCTTTCCTTTTATTTATCTTTTAACAAAAAGGTTGGTTGCCCTTAAAATATCCCCTTTCAGTTTTGCCTCACTGTTTTTCTACATCCCCCAGCTCTTCCCATCCACCCTAACGACTCCCTGAGGGATTGGCCCATCTTGGCCAAAGTTAGTCTTCCTAAAGTCTAAGACCCTCACCTTTGAATGGATTCTGACCCCCCTAGTTCTAATACTGAACCACACCATCTGGTGATCACTGGATGCAAAATGATCTCCCACTATAACATCAGAAACTTTCACCATTGCTAAGCAACCAGATCCAGTATGGCCCCTTCACGTGTGGGGTCTGTTACCAATTGCCTGAATAGTGTCTCCTTGTAGAGAATCCAGGATTTTCTTACTTCTAGATGATACTGCAGCAGGAATGTGCCAATCAACATCTGGCATATTGAAATCCCTATCAGTAGCATTTTCCCCTTTCCTAGCAATGCTGTGTAGGTCTTCAATTAACTCTCTGTCCACCTCTTGTGAGGGAGGTCTGTATATCAAGCCAAGGCAAATAGATTTCCCTTATACTCTTTCTAGTTTAACCCCACAATGCCTCCTCTCTCCCTTTCAAGCTCTGTAATTTTCAAAGCTTTAATAGTAGTTTTTACATATAGTGCCACTCCTCCTCCCCTTCTTCCTACCCTGTCCTTTCTGAATGAAGTATAGCCAGGTATAGTTACATCCCAGTCATGGTTTTCTATGAGCCATGTTTCTGTAACTGCCACTAAATCCTAGTCGCCACTCCCACCAAATCTTCAACATCAGGGATCTTATTTCCCATGCTACGGGCATTTATACATACTGATTTCCATACAGCGGGATTGAAAAATCACAGTCTGGCAACCGAGCTATTCAATGTCAGTGGCCAGATTTGGCCCCAACATTGAATATCCACATCAACATTTAAAGCAGCAACAGCCAGCCACTTTCATCGGACTGGCCGCCATGGGTGAAAATTCCCCCTATAATTTTGTAATCTTATGTATATTTTATATTGGCATAGCGAAATCAATATTTATTTATTGATTTAACAGTTTTTATATACCACCTTTCTTCGATTCAAGACGGTTTACAATG